>CAWUFW010004189.1:1200000-1604780 GCA_963921515.1 Calotriton arnoldi
AAATACTTCTGGAGAAGTTGGTCGAACGGCACAATCCCAGAAAACTGACGAAAAGAGCGATGAAAAGGGCATGGTACACACTAAGAGAATCCCTCCTAACACCAAAGAACAAAACCAAAGAAAGGCCCCTTGTCTGTGTGACCACTTTTTCTGGCTCTACCAATGACATCAAAAAAATCGTGAAAAGAAACTGGCAAAGCGTCAAAAGGTTAGAAATCTTTAAAGAATTACCAATCTTTACCCTCAAAAAGAACAGAAGCATCAAGGACCAGTTGGTGCGAGCAAATACAAAAAAGAAAAGAAATCAACCAACATTACAATCTATGCTAGCACTGCCCCCAGTCAAAGGTCATCATCGGTGCGGTAATTGCACTTCATGTGGTAGCACTATCGAAGGTAGTGACTTCACCTATGGAAGTAAAAACATCAGGCATGACGAATTTACCAACTGTAACACCTCCAACGTGGTCTATTGTGTGAATTGTCCTTGTCAGTTGGCATATGTTGGAAAAACCACACAGCAAATAAAAACACGTGTCACTCAACATAGATCCCACATTAAATGCAAAGTGCTATCTGCGCCCATGGTTAAACACTGTATAGAAAAGAATCATGCGCCATACGAAATGAAATGGACAGTGCTCAAACACGTAAAAGGCCAAATGTCAGATAACCTTCTGGCGAACTTCGAAGCGAAATATATTCTGAAATTGGGCACTACAGACAACGGAATGAATGAACTTTCGGTGATTATGCATTGTTTGTAAAGTTCCATCGTGGTATGAACACAATCTGGAAGAAACATGGCAAGAATGTAGAAACATGACACGCATTGCCCTTCGCATACCCATTGTCATCAATATAGACTCAAGACATTTAATGATTCTTGTTTTCGATGATTCAAGGCCATAAATAACCCTGCAGCCATGGCAACACCACCGGAAGTCAGGCAACCTGGAGCAGACAGTACGCCATCACGCCGAGAGCGCGCACTCGCACCCGAAGTAAAAGAGAATGGATCAACGCCAACCACGTGATAAACACGGAAGTTGGAAGACGTGGCCAGATCGCCGAAACAGCTGGACGTCTGCGGCGAAGCGCGAGCACTCGGAACTGGATACCGGTCTCCAAGCTACGACAAAGGTAACAGACTGCCAGTATCAGCAACAAGATATACGAAGATGGGTTGCAGGTGGTACCAGTAATTGAGCACCAAATAATACCGCTACACCTGGGTGCTAGCCAATAACGCCACAAACTAAGTTAAGAAGTTTTTGCTACTACACATGACGGCTCTAAACCGCACATCTTGCTCATTCACCTTTAAGTAATTCTACTCATTTATCCCTTCTCGAAACTAAAGAACCGCACGCAGAGATCTCGTACGCATTGCGATAGACGAATTAAGCGCATACTATAATTTACTTTATTACAGGGATCATTACCTGAAATGATTCCCTATTTGTGCCCACAGATAGCAAATACGCGCAAAAGTGAAATTCGTACCACCCAGCGGAGAAATGACATTCTGACCCCTATTGAGAGATTATCCCGACTCATGATAGGTATGGTCTTCATGTATGGATGGTGGCCAAAGTGGCTTCAAATAACACAACATTGTCTAGTACAAAAGAGTAATTTCTAAATTAATTTCTTAAACCCTAGTGTCCTACACTGAAGTACCCAGCCCTGAGGAAGACCTTCCTTTAATCCTCTTAGTCCCCACACGAAGGTCGAAATGCGTCGGCACACCCTTCACTCACCCCTTCACTTCACGAGGCCAAGAGCATCGCCATACCAAATCACAAAGAGACTATGGACTTTTTTAGTTTAGCCAACAGATTGTGGTTTAAACTGACATAAAATGTACTAAGGCGCTCTCTGACCTCTTCACTATTTGGACCGCCCATTGAATGAGTATCGAGGATAAGTAGGTCACAATATCCCGATACATGTTTATAATGAAGTAGGACCTCTTTGATTTATGACACTGTTCGTGAATATTTGTAAAGATTTTTCTGTATTTTGTCTCCCACGCACTGTATATAGAGTATTTATTGTACCACAATCATGTACTAATATGTAAAGCAGTATTAAATTAAAACATGTGTTTTAATTTTGAATCTAAAAAAAAGAAAAAAGAAAAGTATGAAGTAAACTCGTATTGATGAAATATCAAATATTGTGGATTAAGTATTTTTGAATGTTTTTATGTTTGCTTGTTTACCCACGATTTCAAATTGAAACAAGAAACTCAGTTCATTTATTGAACAGATACGGAGGTAAAGAGTATCGACCTACGTATTGAATAGGATTAGTTAATTCATGGTCCAAGAGGCATCATTTCATTTCATTTCCTTTCATATCATGCACTCTAATGATGCTCTAATTTGCCTGCTCTCCCCACACCAGAGAACTTCACATCAAACCTTGACTGTCACACTCTATCTCTAAATGCAAAGCTGTCATGTATGACACATTCAGCCAGACCTGTCTTTTTAGCTAGCAGCACTTTGCTGGCTGGGATGTTTACTGAAAACGGACTACAAGTGCCAGAATTCTAAGCAATGTCCAAAAGCCAGGACTGAGTGAAGACAGGCCACTTGGCAGGAATGTAAATGGCCTAACTACATTGAGAGTGTAGCTAGGCCATTTAGGGAGGAGTTGTGGCCTAGCAGCTCGAGCTGCTGAGAACTGAGAACTTGGGTTTATAAATCAGCCTCAGTGCTAGACTACATCAGTTGATTCTGGGCAAATCACTTACTCTCCCTGTGCCCAAATATAGCATAACATTTATTTGTGTGATCTGTACTTGATGTGCACGATCTTGTAGAGTGTTTCTTGAGCCCTCATGTAATGAACAGTGCTCCATTGCTTCACAGCTAGGTTTGTGCTTTAAAAATACCCACACATACAAACATACATACTGACTCAGTAAGCACTACCCTGAAACAGACCACTGAAATACATTCATTTAAAAAAAAAAATGTTTTAATTTATTTATTTATTTATTTATTTTTACAGAGTTTTATATAGCGCGAACTTGACCCGAATTGGGTATCAGAGCGCTTTACATAGCACCAGTTGCGTTACATGAGGACACATTCATTTTTGTTAGGCACGGGGAGATTAAGTGATTTGCCCAGAAACACAGGATGTTCAGCGTCATTGCCGAGACTCAAACCCAGTTCCCCAGATTCGAGGTCGACCGCCCTAGCCGTTAGGCCAACTCCTCTCATTGTCTGGTATTTTCAACTAATTCATTTCTTAATATTTTATTGAATTATACAGTTTATAGGGGTGGGTGGAAATTTCATTCCCTCGCGTTATCAGTGGAATTTGGTCACTCCACCTTACTCTTTAACACGGATTTCCGGCCAAAATTCCGCCAATTGCCATGTGGTGGAATTTTGCTCCAGTTCGAGCAATGCAATGTTAATGGGAAAAATGTGAGGCTCCAGCAAGCAAGTTGGGGAGAGCGAGCCAGATTTTGTGTCCCCTCGTGCTTTCCAGTTGCTAGGAAGCCTTCCAACACCATTTTCTAACACAGACAGTCGTGAGCGGTCACATTCAGAGGGCTGCTTCTCAAATAGATTTTCTACTCAAGAAGCAGCAAAATCAAGTTGAAAGTGGATTTTCAAGTAACTATTCTACTCAAACAGACAGTTCAGGTATTTTTTTTTAGCACAAAACACATTTTTTGGACTATTTGGTTGCAATAGCATTGAGTGACTATGTCCAGGCGGAAACACCGGATAGGAGAGTAAGTGTCCCGCATCGATTATATGAGATGCAACTTCAATTGGAGGGGGAGGTACCAAGATACATTAATGTTGTCTTTTGGGAGAATATGTCATTCGGCTACAATATTCTCTTTACCAAAAAAGGATTGGCTAACTGAATTTAAGATGTATTGCCCAGAGGGAGAAACAGTAATTTTACCTGCTTTTGTCCGACCTTATCCCAGAGACAGTGAAGCATTCATATGCCAAGGAGTGGGCTTTAGCGCTAGCTCCTGCGTTGTACCGCAGACATGTGGGCTGGGATGATAGATCCCCTTATCACGTTATGCCAGTGAGGTGGACCCCGCAACCTCAAAGACAATACCCCATTAAACATGAGGCTAAAAAACAAGTTAGAGAGATCCTCGCACAACTTGAATACCAAGGTGTAATCGAAAGTTGCACCTCCACTTTGAATAATCCTTTGTTTACAGTAATGAAACCTGACCATTTATATAATCTAGTACTAGATTACAGATACTTGAACACAGCTACACGTACATTTGCTGTCTAAAACACGCTTAGCGTGGCACTAAAGAGCAACATAGTGTGAAAGAAATACAAAACAATGTTAGATATCTCGAATGGATTTTTCTCCCAAAACATAGCACCTGAAAGCAGTTATTTGACCGCATTCAGCATGCTGGAATCTCAAAATCAGTTCTGTTGTTTGCCTCAAGGGTATAAGAACGGCCCGGGGTTGTTTTCAGCCTGGGTTACAAAACGTCTGCAAGAATATGATGACCAGGCATGGTCCTATGTTGATGACATCTATCTGTCGGATGATGATCGTTCAACACACTTGGCAAGAGTGGATCACGTAATATTGGGATTTGCTCACATGGGCTAAAAATTTAATTTAAAAAAATCAAAAATATCCCACCTCAATGTCCTATTTTTAGGATATGAGCTGTCATGTGACGGCAAAAGCCTAGCGACACATATCCTATAGAAGTCTGTGCTTCTACTACCACCGAACACCTAGAAGAAACTACAATCAAGTTTGGGTTTCCTGAATTTTGGCAGAATTTACTTTCCAGATTACGCAGACCAGGCAAAACCATTCTACGACTTTATAGGTCCAAACTTTTCAAGCACACATTGGACAACTGAAAATACACTACTCTTACATACAGTACAAGTGGACATGTGAGCTTCAGCACACTTACACACACTTGTAAACACAACAAACCTGGTGATCCTTATAATTGGGGGTGCATCAGGGTATACCTACGTTACATTCAACGAGGGAAATACTGTACCAATTGCATATAAATCGCATTTATACACCAATGATGAGATGCGTTTTGGACAGACAGAAAAGAATCTGGCAGTGGAACAGACTGCTGAAGTGAGAGAAAGATCCTTGGCTCAAGGGAAATGCATTATTGTCATGACACCGGTTCCAGCCATTGAGGCTGTCATGAAGGCCAGCGTTCCTAACTCTAAGGCTTTACATCCACGATGGATATAGTGACCTAACTCTCTTACCGCAACAGATGTAGAATACAGATTTGACTCTACACTACAGACACAAGCATACCTACAATACAAAAATGAATACCCTCTGCCTAATGAAGTCATGCCTCTTGATCAGTAGGATTACATCATCTATACTGCTGGTTCTGCACAGCCTGTCATAGGGACAAAACATCAATACTCTTCAGCATGTGCCGCTGTAAAGTGTAGAATTGAGGATGGTGATTTCCACCCTCACAAGACCTACACGCCTTTACTAGGTGATTGTACAGCGCAGCTGGCAGAACTCAGGGTTCTAATTCTGGCACTGGAGAATACAGATCCTGAATTGCCAACACTGATTGTATGTGATTTGTATTGTTGTGTACAGTCTTACAGCGAGTACTTACACTTCTGGAACCAGAATGGATTCAGAGTTTCCAAAGGGTATACCATAAGGCACAAAACGGTTTGGGGACAGGTGGCAAAACTCATGTAATACACACACACACTGAGTCACGTTGTCACGTTGAGTCACGTTGTAGGGAATTCCATAGCTGACAGAGCCGCAAAGGTAATTGCTCATTCAAGTACTAGGATAGATGGAGACATCAAGGTGGCTATCAATACTGCATGCAACAGCACCCACCTGCTGAAAGGCTTTTCGCAAAATAGTCCTACCAGTTAAGTACGCGAAACATTCAGTTTGCTTGTATTCCTGGAGTGGTGGACTGAGTGATACAAATTTCAGATCGCAGGTTACGATTGATCCTAGCACCACATGAGGGCCTATCATCTGCACAAGCAGGGGTGGCAGCTACATTTTCACTATTGCAGCAACACTATTAGTGGCCAGGTCTCTACAAACAGACAAAGGACTTCGTCCTCAAATGCAACATCTGCCAGCAGATGAAGAGTTCCATCATGGCGTGTCCACCACAGACACCTCTATTGATCTCAGACAAGCCTCTCGCTTGTGTTCATTTGGACAAAGGTGGCCACTTACAATTAGATGGGACTTGCAAATACATCTTGGTTGCAGTGGATTCCTGCTCCTGGCTCCTATGGGTTTGGCTACAGCGATCGTCTGGCGCCCGAACTGTTAAAAAAGATTTGCAAGTCCTTATCGGGACATATGCAGCAGCCACATTCCATTCGGACCAGGGTCTGGCGTTTGCCTCAAAGGCTTACAGAGACACCACGGGAAAATTGGGAGTGACTGAACGGTATTCTTCCCCCTAACGTCCTGAGGGAAACATGGTAGTGAAGAGGAAGAACTGGCAAGGGTATTAGGTTCAGGTCGCAGTTGGCTTCATCTCCTGTACGGGGTCCAGAGAGCCCCAAACAATCTGCCTATAAACTCCCTGGGTGGTTGGACTCCCTATGAGGTCCTGTTTGGGGTTAAGATGTGGGTACCTGACCTTGACAGTCCCAGTACAGTGGTGGGTGAAACACCATTTGACATCAATGAACGTTCGGATGTTTTACAAGATCTGAACAACTTTCGAGAAGCTTAGAGCAACATCCAGCAGAAATGTTACACCACTGGAGAAGTGAAGGACGCACCAGCAACTCCTGGTTGGATCCTCAAGATTGGTGAACTAGTCTGGGAGAAGATTGTAAAGCCAGCTCTGACAATCTTTATAGTTCTGGCTTTGTGTCAAAAACCAAGGATGGGAGCATCAGAATGCCCAAGTACAAATCAAGGAACGGCTCTTCGATGCAATGTAGTGCAAAGCAGCACATATCACTATTTTTGCTGCAAAAAGGGCAAATGTCTGGTGTAAAAAAAGTTTTACACTGGAAAGTAAATCGCATATCAAGAGCCAGGCATGGGAAACCAGGTTCCTCTTTGTTCTCCTATTAGCTCAGTGGCTGGTAGTCTCTGTTCACATGGAACTGGCTGAAGAACATAGCTCTGAGTGGGGAAGACCTCTGGGTTCTGGCAACCTTCAACTCAATAAGGTTGTAGGTTACTTTATTGCAGTTCTGAGCACATGGCTGTGGTGCACTTCTTGCATTTTAGCTGTGCTCTAAGCAGTGACTCTTTCATGCAATGCGTTGTTGATTTAGGTAATTCACAACCCAGGTTGCAGAGCCTCATTCTCAGAGTGTGAGTCAACAACTACTACAAGCTTTTTTGCTAAGTGATGACCCATACACCGAGGCTTGAAAGCCACCTCCTAACATACAACTGAGCAGTAATTACATGCTGGATGTTCAGTTAGGATAAATGCCTCTATTATAATTAAGGACCTTATTTAGAGTTTGGAGGATGGGTTACATCGTCCCAAACGTGACAGATATCCATTCTGCTGTATTACAAGTGCCATTAAATATAATGTAGAGGCTCAAGGGCTTCAATTCACAATACCCTCAGGTCTTAAACAATGCAAAGAAGATGAGGATGCTTCTGCTGCTGCTTCAGCTTTTGTTTAAAGGTTGTTTCTGGGTTACTGGACTGGTCTGCAATGCTGATCACTCACCTGTTGAGGTTGTGTAACTGGCCATCTTTTGAGTGAAGGGGACAGCAAGCTAGCCTGGCTCTAGGTGTGTGCCTGAGTGGAGCAGCAATGTCTCGATCCAGTCATGATCCAAAAGTCTAGGTCAGGGAGCCCACCCTTGGCCTGTGTTGATGGACGTATACATAGGACAGGATTGTGACCTGCGCTCAAGACAGCACCAAAACACATTGTCTATCTCCAGGACTGTGCAACAAAGCACAGCACATGCCCCAGATAGCAAAAATGGAAGGAACAAAGGTAGAGCACAATTTAGTCTTGCTGCTGCATTTCAAATAATGTGTTTCTAACCTTTGCATCTTCTCTGGTCTCAAATGAACTTTACTGTAATGTGAAACTAAGTTACATATAAAACACATATTACCACGCTGTCGAGTTGTGCTATAAAAGATTGTTAAAATAGCAAATGGGGACATTTTTATGAGTCATGATTTGGATCATGGTTCCTCCCAATTTGTAAACTGAAATATAGCTCCACAGTAAGTTATGGGGTGTCTCAAATCTTTGGGGTTTCTGGATTTGTGGATTCATCTACACCGGTTACAAGGAATGAATCCTTTAATCACCAGTCCACGAATCATAGCCACAAAATGACTAAACTCTGGCAGTTTACTTCCTTTGGTGACTCGTTGTGTTGAGTACAGAAAAATGTATCAAACCATGTATAGGTAATAACAGACACCGAGTTACAATCTTGAAAGATGTGACCCCCCCAGGAATGGAGGCCTGAATAGCACATGCTGTAATACTTGATTTTAATGGCCCAAATACAAGACTAGATAAAATATTTTTTTCTGATAAATAACAATGGAAAAGCCTGAAAGACAGTGATCTTGAAGGCTATTAAGGAAGCAGTAAGAAGGTTTGGACATTTGTCAGGAATATGAGAGGGTCTAATAGAACCATGCTGCAAGCACAATTCAAGTTTATTAAAGTCAAGGGGTCAAGGAAGATGTTGCCTGAACCCTACTCTCTCATCTCATGGCTTACTCAGTAATTCTTCTCCGTCTACCCATCATTCTGCCATTCACACTCTTCTCTCTTGCAAATATACACTTCAGGTCAATAACTGACCCCCTCCTCCTTGACTGCTCAATGCTGGAAAGCTGGCGAGATGGCATCTGACCTAAAATCTCTAAAATCTAAGAAAAACATCTCTGGAATGGCAATGGAAAAAAGCAAACCATTCGACCCTAGTGATAAACTGCCATTGCAAGATCATTCCAGAATCTATAATGCTGCAACCCTCAAGTTGAAAAGGCTTTACCATTCCTGATGCAATCATGAAGATACTTGCACAATTAAGAAACTTTACAAGACAACCATTGACAACTTGAATCTTGAGAGATCTGTCAGAAAGCATTAGCCCTATAGTTTGGAGTCAACTGGAGTGTGTAAGTTTTCACACTTCTCCTTATCCATATCTAATCATACATATGAAAATATGTTGGTCAAAAGTAGTCCTAGTGGAAGGGGAATGGGATAAAAGAGAAAACAGAGGAACTGGATATCGCCACTTTGACTTAACAGTCAGCTTAGGGGTGGGTGGTTAATGTAATTCCGTCAGCGGAGTTTGCAGAGGTTTTCTCACTCCACGCTCTGATTGGAGTGTGGAGTTCGGCAAAACCTCTGCCAACCACCACGTGGTGGAGGTTATCTCGCGCGCAGTTCGCCAACATTAAGTTGGCGAGTCCGAGTGAGACAAAACAAGCGCCAGACTGCCTCCCGGCGAGATTTCTCAATGCAGGCAGTCATGGCAGGTAGCTACAGCTCACGCTGAGAAAGTTGACACTCGCGTTGTGAAAGCTGCAGCTCGAGTAGAAAATCTACTCGCGCGGCAGAAAGATGCAGCGCCCTCTGGAGTGCCACGCGGTGCCGTTCGCACTGTCAGTCAGTCAGCCACAAAACTTTATTCGGCTAATCATTACCATAAAAGTACAGATAAGAAAAACATTTCATAAATATAGCAGCATTACAGAGTTCAAAACACATCAGAGAACAGGAGATAAAATACAGTTAGTTTCATGAAACACAATAAATAGAAGACATGCCAATAATAAGATACATAACAAACAGATATAAAAAAGCCCGGTGCGTATCAGATTCGTGGTTACAAAAACTGTAACATTAAAAACAGGGTCAAATCCTAAAATACTGATATAAAAAGGGTGGAGATGTTACGTTGAGCCATTTTTGTTTCTAACCCCCAGTGAAAGGTGGACAAAGTTTCCCACTGTCATGCACATTTTCTCATTCTCCAACCTTTGCAATCGCTCAAAAGCTGCTTTATAGAAGTTCGTATTAAAGGAGAGAAAAATAGTGCACAGAAATCTCTCCCTAGCATGAGCATATAGTGTGCAAAATACAATAAAGTGCAACATGCTTTGAGTGGCACTGTTATTGCACGGGCAACTAGGCAGTGGTTCTCCCAGACTATGTTCCGAGGAAAAGCTATTATCAGGTGCAATAGGCTTAATCACAGCCTTGTTAAATAAAACCTGAGGTTCCCATTCAGAAACCAGGTGAGATAAGGCTCACACCCATGTGTCAGATTGATTGGTTTGTAAGAGCGGCTTACAGGCAGATTATCAAAAGCCGCCTTGTGGGCTCTGCCTTGTCTGTACCGAAAAGCCTTCATTACCCTGCAGATATCCCTGCAGTCACTAGTTGTAGGATTTTCAGCGTAATCCTGCAGACCCAGGTCTAGGAATTCTTTTTTTATATATCTGAGCCAAGGTATGGTGAGAGCATTGCCCAGAGAAAGGCAATCCTCCAGTATGTCCTTTGACTGTTGAGCGTCAGGGTTCCCCCAAATCCTGGTGCCAACTATATCTTGTCTCCTACGGGTGTTAGGCCCAGCTCTGAAAGGCACATAAAAGCAGGGCATGATTGTGACTGGGGGTGAGTGTCTAAAAAGTTTCAGCGCTCCGTCCATCATCTCCTTGTGTTTGCTTTGTTCGCCCTAAGTTGGCAGGGTATGCCCAGACGTGGGTCCCTTGCTCACTTTGTCACTGGATTCGAGCTAGCCTGGCTGAAGAGGGGTGTTACCTCGAAACCTGTCCCAGGAGGCTTGTTTTCGGTTCAGGGAAGACCTGGCTTGGCAGTTCGGGCTGGAATGTTCCCATGAGGCACAGGGTCAAGACTGATTTGCATATAGCTGGGTCTGACCTGAGGTGGCGAAGTAGGCTAAAGAATGATGGATTCAACCCAGATCTGTGACTGGGGGTGAGTGTCTGAAAAGTTTCAGTGCTCCGTCCATCATCTCCTTGTGTTTGCTTTGATTGTGGACTTGCCAGCAACCTATGAACAAACTTATTTTCTACCTGCTGAATTGACCCGGGACCTTTATAGCTCCAGACCCTTTCAACATAGGTCGCCACAGAGACACATTATATTGATTTTACGGTGTGGGAGAATCTTTCAGTGCTAAAAATCATCACGAGCAGCATGACGGACTGGAATTCTGCCACTCAGGGAACTCCGTGGAATTTTGCAGAGTTTTTAGGTAGCTACGCAAAATTCTGCAGAGTAAAACTCTGCAAGTTCCACCCACCACTAACAGCTGTGCAATTGCTTAATTTCTAACATGTGAAGACGAGAAAAGATATTTCATATATTATCAATTTTCCCACAGCAGCTGATACTTTCTAACACACATGATATACCTCTAGAAAATCTCTGTGTTTTTTTCTCTAGGTTGTGATGGAACTCTGAATTGCTTAAGAACTGAACCATAAAAATTACGTACAGAATATATATCATAAATGTGCAAAACTATTGTACTTCTTTCTCCATAGATAAAAAGCTTCTATTTGATGATAAAACATTCCCTGATTCAAAAATAAATTAAAGGTTATTTTTCCTTAAAACTGCAATGTAACAAACTTTCATAGGATTTATAAAGGTTTTGAGTTTAAAAAGCGATTTTATTTGCAAAGAGTTAAATACAATATAGTATAAACAAGATAAAATCTTACATTTAAGTTAACAATTCGAGAAAAATGCAATAAAGGGAAGGAAAGGGGAAAGGGGAGAAAGAGAAAAAACAATCAAGGAGATCTAATGATACTAACAATCACAATTCCAGGAATCACATCAAAAACGAGAATAAAAGGAACAAAGAAGTAATTAATTAATACAATACTGTAAAAATGATACATGAAAAGCAGTCATGGAGGTTTAGGAACTTCTTCAATTAGGGGATTATGAGAACAAGTAATCATGGCAGAAGTATTTACAAAAGAAGTTATAGGTTGCCAGAGAGAGTCACGTTTGATTGCAAGAGACATGGGAGAGAGATATGCCCTATCCAATCTATGGTTATAACAGACCGCATACCACCAAGCTCGGTAAGATATATTTACAGAATTCTTCCAATCCCTTGTGATTTGTTGAAACACAACAGCAAGGAGAAGGTCTATGATGTAAAAATGTGTTAATTGGGAACCCCAATCATCAGAGACGCTCCCTAGGAAAATATTAATAAAAGTAAGGGGGACTTGTGTATGAAAAATAACATTTATTTGTTGCCAAACCTGAGTCCAAAAGGTGTTAACATATTGGCATTCAAATAACATGTGCTTTAAATCTGCTGTATTGGCAGAGCAAGACCAACAGGAAGGGGGAAGAGATTGATTTATCTTATGTAGAGAAACAGGAGAGAACATGAGTCTATTATATATGTAAAAAAGTGTTTGGGTGGTTTTGGCTGCTCTGGAAGATCTTCTTATTTTTAACCATATCTTGTTCCAAATGTGGATAGGAAAAGTAACTTGGAGATCCGCTTCCCAGAGTAATTCTACCTCTGTTTTCTCTCTAATGGAAGGGTGAGGAAAAAGATGCTTATATAATTGAGAAGCAGAAGGGACAGATTCCAAGATTGTAATTAAATTAGATGGGGAAGAAGAAGATATTTGGGAAGGCATAAAAGTATTATAAGTATCTTGAACTATTACAATTAAAGAGTTGAATTTGGCTTCCCAAGACGAAGGTAATGAAAATTGCGCTTGAGCGGTGGTAAACGAGATCCAAAGATTATCATGAAAAAGTTGAGAAACCCAAAGAAGTCCCTTATCATGCCAATTCTTCCAAAAAATAACCCTATTATTAATACGAATGAGACTGTTATACCAAATGGAGGAATGTAAGAATTGATCTTTGGGGGATTTATGTCCAATAAAAATAGGATGAAAGATTTTTGAAAGGTTATTTAAGATAGGAAGAGATAAGGATAAAGGACTGCGTGTAAAAGATAAGAATTCTTTAAAGGAAAACGGATGTAACAAGGACTTTTCAATATTAACCCATAGAGGTAAATCTAAGGCATCATCCTCCTGAAGAAGGAAAGCAGATTGTTTGAGAAAAAATGCCCTATGATAGGATTGGAAATCTGGAAAATCGACACCCCCCATACCTTTGGGTCTTTTAAGTTTCTGAAGAGACATGCGCGCTTTTTTATTGTTCCATAGAAACTTAGATAAAATGGAGTAAATTAATTTACATTGAGAAAGGGGAATATTAATAGGAAGATTGGATATATAGAAAAGAATTATAGGAACTAGCATAATTTTTATCACATCCAAACGGCCCCACCAGGACAGAAACAAAGGATTCCACCTAGAAGTAAAAGTTTTCAAGGTTAGTTGTAGTTCTTTTAGATTCAAGGATACAGTTTCATTGATAGTAGGCATGAACCATAAACCAAGGTATTTAATTTTATCCGGCTTCCAACGGAAGTTTGAGGAAATATAATCAGCATGAAAACAAACTTTATTGAGAGGAAGAATTTCACATTTATCAAAATTTAGTTTATAACCGGAAACTGAAGCAAAACTTTGTACTTCCGCTAGGAAAGCAGGAAGGATGAGAAAGAAAAAGTAAAATATTGTCGGCATAGACAGAAACCTTTAGATGATTTTCACCATATTGAAAGCCAGAAATTTGGGAATTATTACGAATCTTTGTCAGAAATGGTTCAAGAGCAAGAATAAAAAGAAGAGGAGAAAGGGGGCACCCTTGCCTAACACCACGATATAAGGAAAATGAGGGGGAGTAAAGACCATTCACTAAAATAGATGATGGGGGAGACGAATATAAAAGAGAAACATAATCAGGAAAGGGTAGAGAAGAGAAAAGACCAACTTACACGATCGAAAGATTTTTCAGCATCTAGGGAAATAGCCGCCAGAGAGTGTTTATAGGATTTGGTTTTACTAAGAACATTGAAAAACAATCTGATATTATCTGCAATATGACGGCCTTAGGATTTATAAAGGTTAATTAGTCAGCAAGCAATCACCCTCCCAACCTGTATCTTTATACAATACTTGTATTATGAGGCAAATATATTAATGTGCCTGAAGTGATCCACATCCTTCCAGTTACTTTCCATATTTTTTTGCACGAGACATTAAGAAAATATGAGGTATTAATCTTTAAGGGATAGTTCTTAAATAGCAACAGTGTATGTCGATTGCCTATTAGGGATGCTCTGGATGACGTGGAACTTATATTTACCAACTTCAAAATGGCCGGCGCGACTCACAAACCTGTGAAACCCTATGGCTTCATGGGACATGGAGTTTCTTTTACAGTAATTAGGCACCTCAGATAGTCTCCAAGGGCAACCCTGTTTCATAAATGACAGCCTGCAGTCTTCACTTTGTGTTACTGTTATAGGCACAGTTTTTAGTTAGTTTCACATTTTTTATTTTCATCGTCTGCTTGGATTCTGGGGAGGGATTCTGCTCAGTTTGTTTTCTTTTTTGGGCGCAAGAAGTGGTTTTATCCACTTTCCACCACGTTATTTTTTCTGTGCCAGCCATCTTTAGAGAAGAGGCAGGTTTACACAGTAGTGTTGGGAGCAAAAGTTATGATCAGACCAGTCTAGGTTTATTTAATTGTACTGGCTGCACATACGCTTGGCAAGTCTATTTTATTCATTATAGCCTTCACTCTGCCCTTTGAACTTCTGTTATATCCACCGTTTTTTGCTAGTTTTTAACTTTTGTTTTTATTTACTGTTTGGATTTTGTGGAGGGATTCTGCTCAGATAACCTGCTTGTTGGGTATAAGAAATGGTTTTATCACTCTCCATTGTGTTTTTTTTCTTACGACCACCATCTTTGGAGAAGAGTCGAGTTCGCACACTAGCATTAGGAGTGCGAGTAATGAGCAGACCACACCAGGGCTATTTTATTGCACTGCAGCGGTTGTTCCGGCAGAGTACCAAAGATATGCCAAAAGCATGACTGTTTGTGCCAGTCCATGCACTGACTGCAGGGAGTGCTAGGAATCCTCATCTTTCGCAAACCATGAGGAGGCATACCAGGTCTACTGGGGAGACTTTTTACATTCCTTTAGTGAGCTTGGTAAGTCCTGCCCCTACAGACAGTCCTCCCTTGTAAATTTAGAGGGAGTTGGTTGAAGACATACTTTTAGGCATGACCAACTTTAATAACTGGATAACATGGTCATTGAGTTCCATATCCCCCTTGACAAGTTTTCAATTTTGGTGAGTCTGACCATTTGCACCATGGTAGTCAAATGCAAATGTAAGGTCATAGAAAGAAAATTGAAGTCCAGCTGAGAGGTTGAAGATAAATTGAATTATAAATGTGCTATTAAGCTTTAATAAAAACACATGGCTGAGGCAGGTAATGCTCAGCGAGAAATAGTTAAGATCATGAGAAATGTTTGACCCCTGCAGCCAGCAAGCAAGGTATCACAAGAGCTGTGTGACAAACTGTATAATTTTGTTAATAAAAAAAATGATTACAATCTACAGCAACTTTGAGGTGCAGTGACCTTACACTTCCTAAGTTGCTGGGGAGCACATTCTTCACTCCCTAAATGACCGATAATGCTTGGTTTTGCACTGCTGCAAAATGAGGGTGGAAAAACCATACTCTTAGCAATAAAATCTGGCTCATCACTGGATCCTTGCCCTGCATGCAGCAGATGTTTTATTAAGACTTTGTAATACTCTCTGCAATTTATATATTGCTTCATTAACAGTTCCAGGACGTGGATACATGCAGGAGTACGTCCACTCTTAAAGAAATCTACAGCTGACCCCATGATCCTTTGTTATTATCAACTCATTTCTCATCTCCAAGTGCCTTTGTAAATACTGAGAAAAAGCTATCAGCACTCAGCTCAAGAACTACCTAGAGCGGAGTGGCTTTCTGGACATGTCACAATCTGGCGTCGGCGCCAACCAGAGCACAGAAACAACATTGGTGGAGGTAATGAATAATGCACTTAAGACCCTGGATCAAGGAGGCTGTCTGGCATTGATCCTTTCAGTCACGTCCACAGCATTAAATACTGTTTCCCATGCTATTTTAGTTGTATGCCTTTATAAACTAGAAGTGTGTCATTACGCACTGGAGGGGCTAGCTGGAGGTCTCACCCAGTTTCTTTTGAATCTTTCGCCTTGAAGTCAGCTACTATGGATCAGGGTGTATCTCAGGATTTGTTCTTGGGCCCAGCACTTTTTAACATCTATGTGTCACCTCTGGCGAAGATGGGTCACTCGCTTTGCCTAGAAATAGTGTCATTCGCCGTAGACACTCAGATTGTTATTACCATATCTTTAATTTTGAGTGTCATACAGGCCAATATTATAGCTTGCCTGAGGTTAGTAGTGCATTGAATGCACTCCAACTACCTTCAACTAAATCCAGTGTTATTCCTATTTGGGAAAACAAAACAGTTTTGTAATGTTTTCTAGTGGCTGATGAATCTAGGGAATCCCCAAATTTCCAGTCAACCACGACCATGCCAGAAACATGGGTGTCATAGTAGGTTAAGACCTAACCATGTCTAGCCAGGTGAATAAAGGGGACTTGCTTTTCAATTTTGCTAATGCCAAATAAATTCTTTACGGTTCATCCTATGAAGAACTAGAAAATGGTCATTCAAATCTTGATTGTATCAACACTTGACTACGGGAACTTGCTATACCTGAAGCACTCAATTGACATGATGTCCCAGCTTAAGGTGGACCATAATGAGGCTGCAAAGTTGGTCCTGAACCTTCCCAGACCAGTACACACCTTCACAACCTTGCCCCATAGTACACACCTTTGCACCATTGTGCAACGATGTGTGTGTCCTATTAAAAAATTGGGGTCTTTTGATGGAAGAGAAACCTTCCAATACAAAAACTATCCTTTAGCACTCTTCCTGCTTTGTATGTGTGCTGCACAATGCAGTAATGCAATGTAGGAAAAATAAGGAGAAATTGAAACGTTACCACCATGTGTACCAAGATTTTATTACTGCCTGAAGGAGGTGTAAGATTTTTGCACAAATCCCAGTCTATGACTGTTTGTAAATAGGGATTTGCATCAAACCCCATTGGTGGTAGCATGGGAATGCCGTGGACCTCCCAGAGAATGCTCCCTTGTCCTTGTCACAAAGTAATGCAAGCAGCACATAGCACAACTTTAGGAAACCATCCAACTTAAATCCTGATTTGAATTGAATAGTAAATCACAGCATTATACTTTGCTTAGAGTTTGCATTACAAAGGTGTACAAGCATTAGTAAATATGGACCATGGCGTAAATATTTCTTTTGTCTCCCAGACATTCAATAGTAGCAGGAATTTAAAACATATTTTGAAAATGACATGATTCCAGTAAATTACCAGTTTGCACCGCCTCATAAAACGGTTATTGAAATTGTCATACTGGATATTAGATATTCAGGTGCCAGGTCTCCTGTGCAGACCACATTTGAAGCAACATCACAGTAATTATGACCGTTTCTGTCAGCTGTTAGTAGCTCTACTGTATACCTGCTGCTCAGCCAGTATGAGTGTGCTGGGTAGAATGTTGGTGCATGGCGATGTATTGGGATGTTAGGGTGCCTTTGAATGTCAGTTGAAGTATGAGCTGAGCAGCAGGTAGGCTGCTCCTGGTGGGGCTCATGATTGAAGTTTACAATAGAGCTTAGCATTGAAGCTTATTATTGAAACCTATTACTTATAATAAATCATCTTACAGAACTTACACCCAGCTTCAAGACTTCATGTATTACAACCTTTTGGCGACGATTTAAAGAAAGGAAACCCTGCGTGCTACAGAAGGACTTAATGCCTGAAGAAACTACAGATGGAAGAATTTTAATGGAATCTTAAGCAAACTTTCAAATATTGAGAGAGACATTATGCCCTGCAGCCCCACCAGTGACCTCTACATCGGTCGGCCTTAGCCAAGGCGTGCTTCTATTAATTGCTTTCATGAGTTTTATAGCGTATAAGGACAACCTGCGGTGTTTTGAGCTATTCTAGTGACTGGGATCTGGCAAGGATGAAGAGGAAAGTATTGTTTGCAGTGTGTTGCATCAGCACTTCCCTCATGTCCAGTAAAAGTGGACGGTCTGAATATGAGGCAACTATCTATGTGGAAGAAACCTGCAGTGGCATGAACTTTTTTATGAATCTAAGAAGCAGGTTGTGGGGCCAGCAGCGTGCTTTTGGAACTATTTGTTCATGTGTCGACGTTGGTGGGCTACACTGTACTGGAGAAATTGTTGTGTCTGGTGTGCGTGCCTGTTTTGTCGCTACGATGTGGGGCGTTTGAAGGGCCCATGAGACCTGTGTTCTCAGTGGTACCTGTACCCCATAGTGTGTCATCGGGGTTGCGTGAAGCTGCTATGAGGAGTTCAGCAGCATCTTAGTTGGTATCCTGCAATGCGACGTTTTGCAACACGTACGCCCATGGAGCCAGCCGGCACTGTTCATTCGTACGTGCCACCATATTTGTTTTTCCAGCATTTCAAACTCCTATTCTGGGTTGTGGAGAGTCAACAGAACCACTGAATTGCGGTGACGTTTGGGTTTACGGAAGTTTATTCTCCAAACGGATGCATCAGTGAAGTGTCACTTGAAGTAAGGCACCTATTTTTGCAGTGGCACGAGGAGGGCGGAAACCAGATTGAAATTCAGGGCCCCTGTCCTTAACAGGGCTGCAGTGCTGCCGGGGGTGCAGGGAGGAATCTTGGTTCTTGAGACGGAGGAACATTGTTGCTGGTGGGAGGGTCACTCCCAGGGGCGGCTGTGGCGGTGTTCACCTTCGGACACCAGATCTGCTGCTTTTGGTGCTACCCTGGCTGGGAGGAAGGAACGGAGACCTCCTCTTTTCCCTCACCATGTCGTTTAGTTTGGGGTCCAGGCGCCACCTTGCTGTCTGGTTCATTTGTTGCTCTGTATTCATGTCGGTTTTTGGGTGCAACGTAACTTTGTCTTTGCACAGCCTGAGGGACTCTCACAGCAGCTTGCTGTCCAGCCTGAGGCTGCCCCAGGTGGTCCCGGATACTTGTGGACCGGTCTTGGTGGCCTGGGTAGCCTTCCTTAAGTAGAGTGAGCTGCCACAGTGAATGGGACAGACTTCCGTGTTCCACGTTCAGTGGGTCAAGTCCAGCAACAGATGGATGTAGTGCTGCATGTTATGCAAGTGCGTGTGTGGGAAGTTTAGGTTGTCAAGGATATTCTTGAGAGTGCATATCTTCACTATGTTCAGCCTTATTTACGGTGTATGTGTTTTTCCTATGCTGCACAAGTTTTTTGTGCATTGGTGTCCTTGTCCTTTGCTTTTGGAGAGCTGCATTTTGAGTCTGGCATCTATTAATTACTTTTATTGAGGTGTGGTTTTGTTAGCTGAAAATCTTTTATTTGTTGAGGATGATGTGTCATGTTAGCTCCAGTGTTGGCTCTTGTGGTTCTGTGTGTGAGTGGATGCTGTTTGGTGTGATTCTTCTTACTGGTGAGTTGTTGTTGGGATGACTGTGAGAGGTCAAGTCACCCATTTTGCTTCATATGTTTTGTGAAGGATGAGTGTGAGAGTTTAAGTCACCCAGTTCTGATTCAGATGTTTTGTGTGGGATGACTGTATGAGGTTAAGTCACCCGTTGCTTACAGAATACTTCCTTACTGTATTCTAGTTTCTCTTTCTTTTAGGGATGAAGTGTGGGGTGGAGTTCATTGATGTTGTACATTTTATGATTGGTGTGGGATGACTGTGCAGGGTTAAGTCACACGTTGTTGCTATACATGCAATGTTTTGAGAGTGGGAGGACTGTTAGGGTGTAAGTCACCCACTGTTCACTGTACTGGTGAGGCTTTGTGTTTGGGATGACTGTGAGGGCGTACGTCACCCATTGCTGGCTGTACTTGGATATTTTGTTGTGGGATGACTGTGAAGGTGTAAGTCACCCGGAGTTATTTATGAGTGTGAGAGTTATTTGGTGGCTGATTGAGTTCGGTACGGCTTTGATGGTGTGTGGGTTCTTGATTATGTTTAAGTTTTGCTATGTGTTGTTGTCTGTCGCCACGTATATGTTGGTTTTTCTCTGTGCACTGCCTTTCATACTAGACTGGCCAACTGGTTTGTTTTGTGGCGTGGAGGGTTTAGTATGAGATGTGGGGCACGGTTGAGTGCATAGTTTTCTTCTTTCTGTTTTGTAAATGTGGGAGATGTGGGTTACATCTTTTATTTAGTGGTTTTACATGCATGGCCTTTTATCATCTTTACATCTAATATGTTTTCATGCATGTTTCTTTTGTTTCTTTATGAAATTGCGAGATGTCCATCTGTTAGTCACATTATTATTACATCTTTTATGTATTGCTTTTACATGCATGGTCTCTTATGTATTTGCAATTTCTTATCGTCCTTACATCTGATTTGTTTTCATGCATGTTTATTTTCTCTCTTTATGCAATTGCGAGATTTTCATCTGGTAGTCGCAACGTTGTTCTTTCATTCTGTAAAAAGGGGAGTTATGTGATATAGCTGCTGCTCAGCCAGTATGAGTGTGCTGTGTGGAATGTTGGTGCATGGTGATGTATTGGAATGTAAGGGTGCCTGTTAGTGTCAGTTGGAGTGTGGGCTGAGCAGCAGGGAGGATGTTCCTGGTAGGGCTCATCATTGAAGCTTACAATAGAGCTTATCCTTGAAGCTTATTATTGAAACCTATTACTTATATTAAATCATCTTACAGAACTTACACCCAGCTTCAAGACGTCTTGTATTACAACATCTACACACATCATCTGTCATACTAATCACTGTGTTTTCATACTAAAACTGTTTCTAAATCTGTCCATGTGATTTTATGAAGCACAGTTTAATGGCGATAAACTTGTTTCTTTTTCATTCTTTTAGGAAATTATAATGTTGACAATAATATTTTAAAGTACAGTGGGTTCTTTAGCTTTCATTAATAAACATTATTTAACATTTGTTTAAGGCATTAGTTATGATATATAGCACATGTGGAGACATCTACCATGGAAATTCCTTGTAGCCTAGAGAGGTCACGTTATGTTTCTATTGTGTTGATTAATCTGATATCAGACGTCAAATATATCATGGTAGAGCATGTTCTTTGAGTACAATAGAGTAGATATAGTTCTGATTGCCAGGTACTTCTGGTGAAGCAACCTTACAGTGATGAGCAGTTGTGTCTTCTATTGCAGCTTTCAAAGATGTCATGTCTTGGTCAGGTCATTGCTCCAAAAACAGGTTTTGTTCCTCAAAACAGTCAAAATGCCACACAATATATTTTTTATTGATTTGGACTATTTCCAGAGACATTATTTTTCCGAGGACCAGTTGTAAGATGCACTCTGCCACTGGTCATCCATTTTGCGCATCAGCTAATTACGAGAACTGGCGAAGTAATGTTATAAATTGGGTCTCAAGTTGGCAGAGGTATGCACGCTGTCCAAGCAGGGACCACATTCCTAGTCAGGGTAAGTCACAACACAACCTAACTTATCCTGTGCTTACCCTCTGGTAGCTTGGCACAGAGCAGGCAGGCTTAACTTAGAAAGCAATGTGTAACGTATTTGTGCAATAACTCATACAGTAGCACAGTGAAACACCACAAATGACTCCACAACAGTTTAGAAAAATAGAGAATATTTATCTGAGTAAAATAAGACCAAACCAACAAAAATCCAATGTGTAGAAGTTGAGATATTGATTTTTGAAGAAATAAATGCAGTAAAGGGCTTAGAAGCAAGTAGCGCTAAAAAGGTTACTTTAGGTTGCGCTGGACCGGGGCAAAGTCAAAGTTCGGGCCGACTGCAATGGAGTGCTGGCCGACTATAGGACCCACGGAGGCCCCGGTGAACAAAGTACTTTTCCTGGTCGCAGGCAGCGAGATGCACCGATATTCTCCACTCAGTGAAGGCGATGCGTCAGTTCCGAAGACAGGTGCTGGAGTCGAGAGGCATTGTGCAATGTGGCGGATTCTGCTGGGCAGTCGAGGGGATGCATTGATCTCACCAAGAAGCAGCAATGGTGAAATGCGGTCCTATACATCGATCTCTGAAGGCAAGGTGATGGTTCTGATGCGATGCGCCAATTTTACTCCCACAGCCAGGTCGGAGCGCCGGTTCTGATACACACAGAGAGGCATTGAAATCCATGTTGCAAGTAACTGGGCCACTTTCAGTGATCCAGGCACAGGAGCAGGGGTAGAGACTTTGATATCTATGAGTCTCAAGCAAGAGGAGGCAAGCAAACAAGCCCTTGTAGATCACTTGGAGAGTCCAGCTCTCCTTCAGTAGAGTCAGAGAGCAGCAGGCAGCATGGCCCCAAATAGAAGAGCAGGCCTTCCAGATCAGCTGTCCAGTTGAGTCCTTTGAGCAGCACAGCAGTCCTTCTGACAGTGGTTCGGGTTTAGGTCCAGAAGAGTCTGATTTGTGTGGGACCCAGTACTTGTACCCAAAAGTGCTTTTGAAGTGGAGGTAACATCAAAGGCTAGCCTCTGAAGTGCACACACTCCCTTTCAGCCCAGTCCTGTCTGCCAGGCTAACCCTGGGGGGGTAAATCAGTGCTTTGTGTGTGGACAAGACACTACCTATTGAAGTGTAAGTGCCATTTCTCCCTGCCCAGGAAAACCCATCAGAATGCAAATGAGCCTCACCTTCCTGTGTTTGTGGCTGTCTAGAGGGAATGCAGAAACTGTAGCTGTCACCCATCCCAGATGTGTATTGGAGACAGGCTGTAAGGCATGAAAGAGCTAAGAGCAGAGAAATGTCCACTTTCTAAAAGTGACGTTTCTAAAACAGTAATGTTAAAACCAGCTTCACCAGTAAAGATTATTTATAAAGACCACTCCAAACATATGAAACATGAAAAAGCTACTCCTCTCTGATCATTAATTACATCTTAAAAGTGTATTAAGGAATTCCCAATTGTAGCCTATGAGAAGAGTAGGCTTCACATTTGTGAAACACGAAATAGGCTGTTTGTCACTACCAGGACATGTAAAACATAATGTACATGTCCTACCTTTTACTTACATAGCACCCTGCATTTTGGCTTACCAAGAGTCTTCCTTAGGGGTGACTTATATGTAATAAAAGGGGAGTTTAAGGCTTAACAAGTAGTTTTAATTGTCAAACCGAAGAGGCAGTAAACTGCACAGACAGGCCCTGCAATGGCAGGCCTGAGACAGGTTTGAAAGCCTGCTTTTGTGGGTGGCACAATCAGTGCTGCAGGAACCCACTAGTAGCATTTAATTTACAGTTTAAGTTCATTAAATAATTGCTAAGTTACTTAAAACCATTGCAATAAAACTTGCCGGATAAAATTACATGATGCGATGTATTAATAAGTAATTTAAAAGAGCAGTTTTAGACATAAACATGTAGAATTCAAGTTTTAAAATTTGGTGTTTAAGTATGTTATGTTAGTAGGAACTTCTAGAGCGCACGGTCACCAGGAGGTACATAGTTAAGGGTATCTGTTTTATAGATAAGATTTCTAGAAATTCCATGACCTGCTTTTGCCACTTACTGGAAGGTCGCACTTTCCTAATAAAAGTGTTGTAAGTACATAGTGTGCAATTTAGAATGTTTTGGTGGGGGAAAGTGGATTAATTTACAGGCCCTGCATATATGGTATACCACTTCACAAGGATTTACGGGTAAATTAAATATCAGGGGCGGTTTCTTGGTATGGGCGCAGGGGCTACGCCCCCGTAGTAATTGCCTCCTTAATATTTTTTTATTAAATAAATGCATTCTACCTGCTGCCGAACAATAAATATTTACAGCAAACAGCAACGCTTCTGACCCTCACTCTGCACGAGGGTCAGGCAGTCACAGCAATGAAAGGCACATGCACTTACTGCGCATGTACCATGTCGCAAGATTTTCAGGGCTTAAGTTATTTCAGCCCTTATTTCTGTGGCCTGCCCGAGCGTAGGGCCACTCCTCCCCTGGGACATGCACCTACCTCGCTGACTGACTCCATTGGGACGCTTCAGGCTGCAGCCTGTGCTTTCCAAAACAATGTGTCAGTCAGCGAGGGTTCACCTTTCCCAACTCATCACAGAGTGGGGTGGATCAGCCAGCCTCCCTAATCCTACCCCTCTCTGTGACGAGTGGGGAACAGGAGGCCAGGATTGGAGGCAGAAGGGTTGCGACGTGAGAGTAACATCAGAAAACACTTTGAATGGTGTGTGAGTTTGAGACAAGCACGGAGCCTAGGAATTCTATTTTTCAGGCTCTTCTCTGTTCCTTCTTACGCAATTTGTCTACACGTGTTAGTACAACATGAGCTCTCTTGTTAAAAAAAATTGTATTCATTTTAAAGATCGGATTGGGTCCAGCGCGATCAGGTATTTTGTAGCTAAGGGGGAGGGTGAAGTGTTTCTGCATTTCTGCTTCAATAATTATGTAATTTAGCAGCACAACATGGCTAAAGGAATTGCTTCAGCATCTGTACCGAATTACGCCGATACATTGTGCACTGGCATATCACATTTTTCAAGTGCACCACAGCAGCCTTGCATGTGTGTGCCTTGAAAAGTGCATTGCTTTTCACTAAGTCCCCTTTGCTTTTCATGGTTAAGAGTAGTGAGCTGAGTGGTGCTTTCATTTTTTTTTTAAAGGCGCCATTTGTGTTCTCTTTGCATTTGTGTTCTCTTTTTACAGCATCATTTGTGTTCTCTTTGCATTTGTTTTCTCTTTTTACAGCGTCATTTGTGTTCTCTTTGCATTTGTGTTATCTTTTTACAGCATGTTCCTTGTGTATGTCTTCATGACAGATAACTGTAAATACCAGACAGACCTGAAGGGCCTTCACCTTTCTTCAAATATGCTTTAGCAGTTTTAACTCAGTTGGGTGTGGAGGGTAATCAGGCGCTCATATAGTATTCACAATTTCTTAAATTAAGAGAATAATTCCAAATGTCTTACGGTGCATCCAAAAGGGGGGGAAAAAAACTAATTCCCAAAGCTCAATCGGAGATTGAACAAACTATTCACAATTTTTGAAGCACACGCATCTTATAATACAGTAAGTACAGTAGTGTAAAGGAACAAAAAGTAGTAGATTGGGCTTTTGTTTCTTCTTTAATGTAGCGGGATCTTCCACTCCCTTATGCCAACGCGTTTCGTCGTTACAGGGTATGACCCTACGACTTCCTCAGGGCTGGAAGTAATATAAATATCAGGGTTGTAGTATACATTGCAAATGCAATAGAGTCTTTACATAATGCAAGCCCAAATAACCCAACCCTGTGCAGAGGGGCTATTCAAAACAATACTCGTGTGCTTACAGAAAGGAAAATTTAAAGCAAGTAAACATATTCATAACTATTCGCCAGATATTCCTAATTGATAAACACGATTCTTAAGAATAAATGAAGCATATTGAGTGCCCTACTAAATACATTCTTGATAGAAACAAACACATGTCAATAGCGCATTATTCCTTAATACATTTAACAAAGTTACATCCAGTTCTCAGTATTTACCAATACTCAGACCATTGTGCTTTTTAAATATTAATGAACCCAAGTGAGTTGCATGCTCTCCCGAGAATACATATACGGGAAACATGTAATTACCTTATGGATTCTTCCAACCATATATCTGTAGGGGTCGAATATTTAGAATATATCCATCACAACCAGAGTTTGAAGCGCATGAGGCACAGGTCTTTCAATACATTTGTCATTAATCCTAAATTGCAATATTTTTCATAAATAACTCTTACCTTATAGTAAGGTAATCTCCAATATTTTAGTCCCAATTCCACTCTATAACGTCCAGTATTCACACTGTAATAAAACGTAACCACGTCATATCAAGCACGGTCTATCCAGAAATATACACACGGCTACATTCCATGTCTTACCGCAACAGTATTGATGTAGTTCTGACAAAAAACACGATATTCCTATTTCACCGCGGAGACAATCACTCCGAAGATTCTATCAGGTCCCTGAAGTACGGGGCACCTGCAACAAGAGGTTTTGCTAGAATTAGTGCCCGCTAAAATGATCCAATCTATCTAAAACTAGGCAAATATCTATGGGTACACGTACCTGTGAAAGTAGCAGCCGCACCCGGATGCAGGTAAAGGCACAATGCCTTCCGGGTCAGTTGTACAAATACCAATATTCTGAAAGCGAAAAGGTCACTTCTTTGTTCAGGATAATCAGCGCCATCTTAGAGTGGTGAAATACCAACGCCCTCGTGATGTTCAATATTTCAAAGCCATAACTATATAATCGAGCACTCTACCTAAAGATGGTAAAGTTTTACAAAATAAGGATTTTAATATAAATTGTGGTACAAAGTATGTTATATACAGCATTCAATGTAAATGTGATCAAATTTACGTAGGGAGCACCATAAGGGCATTGAAGGACCGTGTCAGTGAACACATGCGAGCGATCAAGCAGAATGACATGAGGTACCCTATCGCCAAATGCGATGCAGCCCGCGCGACGAAATTCGTTTTATTTATTTATATGTCTATTTACCTCTATACGGCAGTATTCTGTACTTTACTACCCCCCACCCTGCCCCTCCCCCGCCCCACCTCACCGCCCGGCAGCACTCCCACTACGGGCCGCTACTGCCAGTACCTCAGGGGCAATACTATTGGGCCCGGACGTACTCCAGCAAGGTCCAGTACAGATCCAGTTAGCACTGCTCAACTGGTCTCTACAGGAAAAAGGGCTCTTGCAGCCTATTGTGTCCCTGCAGACACATAGGAGGACAGGTAATTGCCCCTTGGAATTCACTTCTTTGTCCTGAGTACAAGGGGAGCAAGCTCAGTCCTTCATGGCTCATTTTAGGTTATAGCAAGCAGGGTTCATCCTCTTCTAATCTACTGCAGGCCCATAAAGAGTTTTAAGGATTGTGCCTTGGATGTCACATATATGGTTGGCAATAGCTAGTTGGTGGGATTTGGTGCCAGCCAGCTGGCGAGACAAAAGGTTGCCTTCTCCAGGTTTTGCATTACATTTATATGTGAAAGAATGGACCCCTTTACAAGTTAATGAAGTTCCTGGTCCTACCCACATCCAGAATATTGTCCCTGCTCTGGGAGCTGTTTTCATACCTCATTTAGGTCAAGCACTAGATGTGCAGCTGCTAGAGAGCTAATGCAAATTAGTCTCCAGGAGCTTCAGGCAGGGTGACAGTAAGTTTCTAAAAGGTACTTTTCCTAAGCATTTATTAAAACTCTACTTCACCAATGAATTGGAATTTTAATAAAGATGAAAATTAATCTGTGAATGACTATTTCAGCAGTTTCTTTTCAAAAGCTACAGATTAAAGTTTATAATCTGTTTTTTTACCATTGTCTATGATCCAGCTACTGCCCCATGGAGAAACACGTTTTTGTCGGGTTGTCCTGGGGGCACATCATTTGTCACACTTTTAAATATTAGCCACAGGTTTGACAGCACATGTTTAGGCTGCTTCAGTCAACCTAACCTTGCTAGGCCTCAGTTCATTTTTTACAGGGCCACTGTGTCAATGGCACAATAGATGCTACAGTCCACAGGTGGCATTTAGCTTTTAGGCCCTAGGTACATTTTGTACACCATTTACTAAGGACTTACAGACGAGTTAAATATGTCCATCAAGTATTACCCAATTTAAACTTGTTTAAAGGGAGAGTACAGGAACCAACTATACTCCTATTTAGCAGGTCCAGCAAAAAATGAGTGTCCAGAAATAGGTGAATTATCTGGGGTGACCAGGAAGGAAAGAGGGGATTTACTACACATACGTACATGAAATTGCTCACCGATACTATGGAACTGGCATACACATAGCATACACCTTATTATTATTACATACAATTTCATATAGCTGTCAGTGTAGAGCAGGTTAGGAACAAAGGCTTATATTTGTCAGCGTATTGCCCTTTCGTACCTAGGTTGGAGTGACACTTTCATTTGTATACCCAGTTGAATGTTTAGGCTGCTTCAGTCAACCTAACCTTGCTAGGCCTCAGTTCATTTTTTACAGGGCCACTGTGTCCATGGCACAATAGATGCTACAGTCCACAGGTGGCATTTAGCTTTTAGGCCCTAGGTACATTTTGTACACCATTTACTAAGGACTTACAGACCCATTAAATATGTCCATCAAGTATTACCCAATTTAAACGTGTTTAAAGGGAGAGTACAGGAACCAACTATACTCCTATTTAGCAGGTCCAGCAAAAAATGAGTGTCCAGAAATAGGTGAATTATCTGGGGTGACCAGGAAGGAAAGAGGGAATTACTACACATACGTACATGAAATTGCTCACCGATACTATGGAACTGGCTTACACATAGCATACACATTATTATTATTACATACAATTTCATATAGCTGTCAGTGTAGAGCAGGTTAGGAACAAAGGCTTATATTTGTCAGCGTATTGCCCTTTCGTATCTAGGTTGCAGTGACACTTTCATTTGTATACCCAGTTGAAAATGTGTCTGCTGCTCTTAGTATCTGAATTGCACTGAATTTAGGCAGTTGTTATGTTTAGAGTATACTACTGTCTAGTATGTTGTCTCAAATTAACAAACAAGCATTGGCAAAGGCAAGAGGGCTTGCTTTAATGTACTAATGCATGCAAAATGCATTCATGCATGGCTGTGTTTCCATATGTTACTACATTAAATCATATCTACCTGTTTTGCCAATGCTAACTT
The DNA here is from genome assembly GCA_963921515.1 of Calotriton arnoldi. Classification (NCBI taxonomy): domain Eukaryota; kingdom Metazoa; phylum Chordata; class Amphibia; order Caudata; family Salamandridae; genus Calotriton; species Calotriton arnoldi. The sequence goes on from CAWUFW010004189.1 coordinate 1,228,745, forward strand.
TTCTCAGACAGTTGGATGTATGGCCTTATCAGAGTTATGTGGGTGATTGGAAAACACCTGGGAAAGGGATAGCTTTCTATATACAATGTATGCGAGTTAAAAGCTAAACTGTGAGACATTTCAATGTACTCTTAAGATGTAAAATAACTCCTCATACATTTCAATGCAGATATTCCCTAGGAGGCGGAAAGATACATCAAATTGCCAATACCATGAACTGAAAGAGAAAAACTGTTCTGGGCGAAGCCAAAGCCAACTTTATGTAGATTTTAAATAGTTGGTAAAGATAGGTCAAGCAGACAGCTGTCACTCACTAGCCTTCTGATTGCTGATGCTCTCAACTTGAGCTCTGCAAGCACTGGCATAGCTTCTGAGAGATAGGACTGTGTTCTGAAAATGTACATACTTGCTGCTGCTAGCTGGATCAAGGCAGCTATAATGGTAGCTAAAGCAGAGACCTCAATTCAGTCAACTCTGGTGTGAGCAAATGTCCGAGTATATCTCGGAGTCTGAAGACTTTATGGATCACTTTAGCTTCTGTGTATGAAGCCTGAGAGCAAGTGCTGAAAGTGATCCACTGGTATTGTGGCACCTGGCCTGAATGGCCTCACCTAATTCATTTTGTTTTACTAATTCAAAGAAGCTGTGGGTTCATGAGCCAGGGATCAGATAGAGGAGACAAGAGGGTGGAATGGAGAAACCATGGACAGAGGTCATGAGAAAATGTGGCAGCCTGTGGATGCTGCTTGCAGCATTGCACAAGGTTAAATAGTGACCCTACATTGTGTAATCTTTACTCTGAGCTTTTAAAGCACTAGAAGACATTGCTCTTTACCATTAATGTAATTTCACTCAATTGTACTTCAAGTATTGTCCAGCCAGTGGCACTCATAAACTCAGATTTTGTCTGGAGAATATTCAAAACTGATTGTCTGCTGTTCATCTTAAAATGTAAACCTACCAAGACTGAGTTTACCCCATCAACAGCATCATGCTCCAACCTCAAATCCAGGACTGGCTCAACAACACAAGAGCTTTTTAAGCTTCTACCAATGCTTCTCATTTTATACCTACTACTCAGGCTGCCACCTCTGCTCTGCTCTTTTCTTCAAGGACTATATGAAACTGAAAAGCCAAAATCTCTTTATTTCTTCTCCTTACTGTCCCTTCCTGCACAAAAACAATTCTGCCTGCAGTGCAGGCCGCCTTGTACAATGGTGCAAGGGAGCCTGTGTTGGCACCTTTAGCAGCCTCAAGTGCGTCACCGCAGGCAGAGAGCTGAATAGCGCCATATGTAAGGGGATATTGCACTATTCAGCACCCTCACTTCTCACAACACAACGCAGCAACTTTGCTTATTTCCCTGCGTTGCTTGAACTTTTAATAAATATGCCCTCTTACTTATAATCCCAGACGACGTGCACACCTGGATGCCAAGCCAACAGTTTGAGGTAACACGCACTTAACATGTATCAAATTTAACCAGGCTGAACTTTATATACAGTTGGAAACATGCCTTTATTGCAATGGTTGTGACAAGGTTCTATAATTTCCAGATCACTGACAAAATATCGGAAACAAAAATAGCGTGTGGACAAAATATCATGTAAAACATTTCGAAGACCATAATATCAAGAAGAAAAGTGCAAATAGGTAAGTATAGATTTACTATTCCTAACTGTACATCTATATACTTTGAAGATATATATATCATCCAGGTACATATATGTGGAGTTATATATAGTAAAACCTTGCTGACCTATGGAAACTTACCTTCACAACATTTTTGTCCTCGATATTCTTGACATATTATTTTGCCCCACAATATCTTTGCTTCCGATATTCTGCATATTTTGTAATATTACATTGGTTTCTGCGTTCTAAACTGCCCAGTTTACGGGCCTTGCAGTGGACTGTTACATGTGGATGAATTTATACTGAGCAATGCAAGAGGCAGAAATTGTGCCTTGCAATGCATTTTATTCTCTGCTTTGGTCCATTTAGTATCATTGTAAAACCGTGTGCGTTGTGGGAAATCCATCCTTAATGTAAACAGGACATATCACCCTTGTCCCAAAGCCAGGAGCTCAATCACACTAAAAGAACATTTTGCATTGTATCCTAGAACTGTGGCTTTGAACTAAAACTGTAAAGTCAATCTAACTGGAGGCTGGCAACACCTTCCAGCCAGTCAGTCAACACAAGCAGCAGCAAAGCAAGAGAGACTGCTGTGGAGAACTAAGCTAATAGAGCTCCGCATTTTCGTTATTTTTTTCTGGGGAGAAATTAGAGTTGGAAATAAGACCCACAGTTTATATACACCTCCTCATAGGTTATAAGTCGTACAAGATGGAGACTTTTCCCTGAGCCAAGATTGTGCACATTGCACCAGTGACTAAGCAATTTTACACTGTTCATCTAACAATTTTGCACTGGAAAACTGACCAACCTGTGCCAAATAACATTGGCACTTATTAAAAACAACATTTTGCACAAATGCTGATGCACACTTGCTCAGTAACTACTGCAGTTCTTGTACTATGGCCTATTAACTTGAGGAAGAGGGTACCGTGCAGCTAGAAGCCATCTTCGTTGGCGCCCTGTCACAGACAGGATTAGATTTAGTATCACCTGGCTGGCTTACAATATTGGCATGGCACTGCTCAATGCTGTTTCGGTTGTTTGTCACTATACTGAGGTCGACAATATGAACCTACATAAATATTGCATCCACTACGATGGGCGTGGTTTGCTGGCCAATGTTGGTGGATGCTTGAGCCTACAGCTCCACATCGGCTCAGCTCCGATCCTGAGCATTCAGCTGCCCTGGGGTGCCATTGGCCCCAGAGATTGAGGTCCCTATTCAGACAGAGCACCGGGAGTGGGCTCCTGCCAAAATCGGAGTCTGGGGGCACCCTCTGACAGAGGTGGATCAAGAAGCTCTGGGGTGCGTGCTGGACCCAAGATGGCTGAGCGCGCCCAAGTTGCGCTCTGAGCCCTTGAGCCACACGAAGTGGAAAATACCACTGCATTGCCCTTTGGGGGCTCTGAGACTCCCGTGGCACAGCCTTCTGACCCTGCCCGGAACCTAACGCCACAGTGGTGGGCCACAAAAGACCAGCGGTGGTGAGCGGTAGACCTGTGTGCCACGACGGGGCCGGAGGCTGGCGTTTCTCCAGGGAGTTCCCCGCTGCAAGACGGGAGTGAGGAGGCCGTCCTGCCGACTTGAGGACAACATTGTTTCCTGGCCCCAGAGGCAGTGGGGGCTGGTGGTGGACTGGAGGGGCCCTGTTGAGTGGCATGGACACTGTGCAGGGCCTAATCAAAGAACGCTGCAGCCCCCATGGCACTGAGCGTTCCGCCGAGGCCAAGAGTGCAGTGTGGGCCTGCGCTGTGTCACCAGCGATGAGCCGCTAGACCTCACGAAGGGGCAAATAGTCCCTGACTTTGATTTTGGAGGCCCTGGAGCATCTGACGCTCTGCTCCTGATTTTGGCGGGTGCTTGGTGCCGCAACGGAGTGATAGAAAGGGACTGGCGGCGGTGATCGCAGGGATGTGTGCTGTGGGCGAGGCTGGTGCTTCACCAGGGTGGCTCCTCTTGGGTGGTCGCTTCTTCACGAGTGTAGCGGGTTGACTTCCTGCCACCTGGACAACAGCATTGATTCCTGGGCCCTCTCTGGCGGCCTGAACACCCTGCAGAGTCTGGCTAAGGAGAGGCGCTGTGATCCGGGGCTTCTCACAGGCATACCTTCTGCAGCAAGTTGGTGATTACGGAGAATGGGACCCCCCCTCCTGTTGTGCGGCCCATCAGTGGTAAAGAGGAGGGTTGGTGCTCTTGCAGGTCTCCCCCACCACATTGACTGTTGCAGGGGGGAGTAGGCCTGGCATCTCCAGGATGGGAACCATCCTGGAGTGGTTCAGACTGGGCCCAGGGGGCCTCCATTGCGGCGAGGAGCTTGGTTCATGGTGTAGGTCATTGCTGACCTTTTGTTTGGTCAGGCCCCCTGATGCTCTCCTACGATTGACGCATCCTGAATTGTACTGCTGCAGGGGGTGCCCGGTTGAAGCAAAGGATTGTGATGAGGCTACGGGCAGCCCCTAACTTTTTGCGTGTATGACCGACCATGGGTGCCAATGGCCATTGGTGAATGTCCTTGTTTACAAACCCTTGAAGGGGCGATCTGTGAGCAACAGTGCATGGTTGAACTAGTGAGGGCCTGGCCTCTTCTCCTTCCTGTAAATCCAAGACCAGGGGGCTGGGGCCTCTGGCGGTTCTTACGGATCATCCTCGAAACAACGACTTGCCTGAGGAAGGTATCCACTCACCACCACCTCCTCTTCAGGCTCAGTTGAACAAGATATTTGAGGCTATTGTGGACACTAAGGACACCCTCCAGAGTGAAATAGGCACAGTGTCTGCTGAAATGGGGCTGTTACGTTCTGATCACCAAAACCTGGCTGATAGAGTAAAAGGGGCTGAAAAGCACATTGAGGAGCTCAGGCCAGTCCAGCAGGAACTGGTCGCCCAAGTCACAGGCTTGGCGGAGAGGGTGAAGGGTGCTGGAGCGCCGCAGTGAAGACGCTGAGGAGCACAACCAACTCAATAGCATTCGCATTGTGGGCCTTCCTGAGGGCACTGAGGGTGGGGATATGGTGACCTACCTGGAAACCTGGATGAAGAATGTGGTGCCCCGATGCAGCTAACCACATTCTTCACACTTGAGAGGGTGCACTGAGTGCCGGTCGGCTCACCTGCCTCTGGACAGCCACCTAGACCACTGGTGGCTAAACTGCCCTATTGCAAAGACAAGGATGTGCTGTTGCAGCGGTCCAGGGCAGATGACCCGCTCCAGGTGGGGAACAGTAAGGTGTTGCTGTCTCCGGACTTTACTGGTGAGGTTCAGCCGCAGAGAGCCTCCTTCTTGGCTGTGAATCTGGCCCTGCGAGTGGGGGGCTTACAGTTTTCATTGCTATTCCCGGCACGTCTCAAAATCATGTTGGATGGCAAAGTTCACTTTTGCAATAACCCAGATGAGGCCTGGACTTGGCTAGAGGCCTACAAGCCAGGGGGTTACTTGGTGGAGATTCAGGCCGAAGGCCCGGCCTCTATCCATAAGTCCAGAAATCGCACCCGCAATACTCCCTGCCGACGGCTGCTCAAGAAGCAGGCCAGGTCCCAGACAGAGCTGGAAAGTGTGGCAGTGCTGCTGGTGGAGATCGCCGTGCTCAGCTAGGAGGGCCCAGATGGAAGTGAGTCCTCCGGCCAGCGCTCTGGACAGTAGGATTCGGATGACTCGGTGCAGGGCAGTGGCAACCTCCCAGATGTGACACTGCAGACTGCTGAGGAACTTATTTGACCACTGGGGCACTGCCAGATGATGGCCTGTGCAGTTTGGTGACTATTGAGTACTGTTGCCACATGGTGGGTTGTATCCCAAGGCCTTGTATAGGTGGGACCCCCTTCCGCTCGCTTCCCACATGTGTACTGTTACTCCTGCCCTGCTGGTACCGGCCTATGCAGGCGGCAAGGGCTGTGTTATACTCCTACTTCGTGTGGTGGTGGCATCCCAGGCTGTGACATACAGACATCCCAGGGCTGCTGCGATGTAGATTTTTAGTTTGTCGTACGGTTTCCACTTTCTCAGTAGGAACTGTTCGTTTGTTGGACAACATAAACGATGGGATGGTTCCAGACTGATTCTATGCACGCCTTCAGGATATGTTGGCCTATAGTCCTGCTTGCTCACAGTGCCACATAAGTACCCCTACTCCTAGTAAGGTAACAAATGGTTTGGGCAACCTCAGAACATAACAACCCTGACTCCTCAAGGAACTGTGGTAACAGATCTAGAACCTATTCGCCTAGTCACTTGTGCATACCCAGAGAGATACACAAGAAATACAAAAGGGGCGCTTCATATTTATTGAACCATTGTGATTCTTGTATAAAATATATGCGCTGTAATGATTAATAGACAGAAGCAGATAAAAGTGATTAGCAGTTTGAGACCAGTGAAAAGGATAAACAATTCCACCATTGTGCTAAAACAGTGTATATATGCTGGCATCTAAGTACTATGGGCCTTATTTACAAAGCCCTTGCGGCGCTGGTACGTCACTTTTTCCCATTTTAAAAGTGAGGCACCGACGGCGCAAGCGGCTTGTAAATAAGCCCCTATGTATAGTGTACTCCTACTATGCGCTCCCTAACCTAGTTGCCTAGGGCGGGTGATCTGACAAGAATCCCCTACTGGATGATCTAACTCCCCTGTGAGTGAATGTGTTCAGGTCCCCGTCTTGGTCACAAGTTGGACATCCCTCCTCGCAGAGGGAACACAGGAACCAGCTGGGCTGGATGACAACAGCGACCTTGTAATGACAGCAGAGTGCTCCTATCCTTTGAACATGGAAATGTGTGTGTATTTATAATAATAATATTCATGCTTCCATATTGAAGTTTTCAGCCGCGCTGACATTATTTATCCTATTGTGAACATTTGAAAAATGTATGTTTTGGCCATGTACTAAATGTTCAAGGTGTTGTGAAAGAGTACTTATGAAGTGGAATTGTAAGCAATGTGGTTTTGGAGAAACTAATCCTGCACTGTCATGCAAGAAAATCTGTGCCAAAATTCATCATGTAGAAAAGAAGGCAACTTAAGAAATATGTGCGTGTAAAATGGCAGTGTTTCTTCCCAGACCTAAAGTGACAAGTTGAGCGCTTGCCCCCATCCACTGGGTCTCTGTTGAGAACGAAGCATCATGACTGCACCACAGTTGCTATCTTTACTGTTTGGTCAGCCAGTTGTTGCTGGACTGCCTTTGGAAGGGGTTGTTTGGGGATGTTTGGATGGTTTTTTGTCTCGGGTTTGCTGTGCTTGCTGGCTTGTTGGCTGTGGGGGTGGGAGCTCAGAGTGAGATTGGAGCGACCACCGAGATGTTTTTCCAATGGCTGACATGCACCCTGGACGTAAGCTCCTGACTTGGAATATTAGAGGAATGGGGTCCACAGCTAAGCGACACAGCATATACAGCTATCTTAGACGTCGGGGTTCATATAGCCATGTTGCGGAAAATGCATTTTGTGGGGGGGGAGGGGGAGGGCGGGGGTGCGACGGTTACAGTGCTAATGGTGACGGCAATATTTGCTACAGAGTACTCCGCTTATGCTAGAGGGGCCCTCCTTTGGGTGTGGACAAGGATCCCATTTGAGACACTTACCACTATCATAGATAAGGAGGGTCGCTGTATGTTAGTCTCAGGCAGACAGGTAACACTGGGGAGCGTATATGCCCCAGCCAAGACCAGATCACATTTCTTGACTTGCTGTCTACTTCCTGAGTACATCTAGATGCAGATGCACTACTATTGGAGGGAGATTTTAATACTGTCCTTAACACCGATCTCAATCGTTCAACCCCACCTTTGCCGGGTGTAGTGATCCACAGGTTGACGGCGGGGTTCCGATATTGGCTGCAGGCTTGGGAGCTTGAGGATGATTGGAGGACTCAGTATGGGGAAGTGAGGGGCTATTCATATTACTCACACCTGTACTAACTGCACACACACCTGGATCATTACGTTTGTTTGTCGAGTCGATACATGACACAGACAGAATACATAAGCTGCACCTTTTCGGACCATAGCCCATTCTAAATGAGTATTGAACCACAAGACGGCTATCAAGCCATTCTTGTGTGGCGGCTAAACATGTCTGCCCTCGTGAATGCCCCCTATAGAGACTCCCTGAGGGTAGATATAGTGAACTATTTTGATCTAACCATGGTACAGCCTCTAGCTGCTTGACTGAGTGGGAGGCTTTCAAGGTGGTCATCCATGGACACTGCTTGGGTCATTCAGTGAGTGTGTGTTGGGAACTCGATGGAAAGCTGTGCAAGCTGGAGGAGGAGCTGAAGCCTCTTGACCAGAGACTAAGTGAAGACCCAGATAAACACACACAAGTTTGAGGGGTTCGATAGAGTGCTATAAGGTAGCATTGGAGGGACTGCACAGTCACAATAACAAGGAGTATGTTCTTTGGGCCCATGACGAAGATGGGAAGGCTGAGAGACTGTTGGCCTGGCTTAGCAAACCAGAGTTGCGGGGTGCCCCATTATTAGTTTGGAGGCATCAGATGGCACAGTGCTGTTTCCCCCCGCTTCTATTAATGAGGCCTTTTGGGACTATTAACTTAAGCTGTATAGGTGCCGACGGCATGGATGGGGGGAGTACTTGGGGCGGCTTCTGCTGAGGACTTTACCTAGGGAAGCATGCAATGGTCTGGGGGGGTCCTGTGACACCTCAGGAGATAAGGGCCATTATAAAAGATATTGCCACTGGCAAATTTCCGGGGCCCGTTGGCCTACCTGCTGACTTTTATGTGGCTTATGGAGAACTGCTGGCACCTAGATTGATGGAGGTATATACGACGGCTCACAAGAAGAGGGTGCTGCCAGCATCAACCAGGGACGCTCTAGTGGTCCTGCTCCCTAAATCAAAACCTCACATATAACATCAGTTGGGTTTTCCATTCTTAACATGGATTTAAAAATACTGAGTATATTACTTTCACCCTGCCTGTTGCCACATTTCCAACTGTTCATTCATCCTGACCAAAACGTGTTTTTGCTGGCATGCAATACTTCCATTAATCTCCGGAGGTTTTACCCCGTACTGTACCATCCCGAAACACTTTCTAACTCTGCTGTGGTGATCATGTCTGTCGACCTTCAGAAGGCGTTTGACATGGTCTGGTGGGATTTTTTGGAAGAGGTCATGTGGGTGATGTGCCTAGGGGCTTCCTGGATTTGATGGGTATGCCTGCTCTACACTACACCAATGGCCAGGTTGAGGACGGGTTCCACAGGTGTAGGACTTTGAATTCTACTTTCTGGCAGCTCAGTTTCAATGGGTGGCTCATTGGTTGGATGGCACGTATCAGGAAGAGCTTGGCTGCATTGGCAGAGATCCCGACCAGGGTGCCCTGCTGGCCTCACTGCTCCACCTGGCTGTTGGGGCCCAGAGGCTCTCTTGGTGGCGGCGCTACACTGTTGGCAATGCTGTGTCCAACGCATGGGTGGTCGGGCACTTTGCGCCCAGGTTCACCCTTGTGGCGGCGTCCCACATGGTGAACCACTAGTACACTTCTCGGCTGCACAGCTGAGCGACTGGACCAAGGTGGGGGTGGTGATGATTGGAGACTATTTTTAGATGGGAGTCTTGATGCCTTTCGGGAGCAAGCAGAACACTATAAACTGCAGCCAGGCGAGTTCCTGACATATGACGCCTTTGGTTGAACATTTTGAGACCTATGGAACAGTGCGAGGACGAGCCCCCCATGCATGACGTCCTTCAACTCCTGGTGACTATAGAGTTGACCTTTCATTTGATGACCTGGCTTTATAGGGCTCTTAATGAAATGGTACAACACCCACTAACTGTGCTCAAGGAGTGGTGGGAGGAGGCAACGGGCAGAGAGCTCACAGATGGCGAGTGGTATCATATACTGAAATACCCACATAAAGTGTTGCATACCATGCATTTGAAATATATCCAGTTTAATCATGCTCACGTAACCTACCTTATGCCACGAAGGCTCTGGTCCATCTATGGTGGGTAACCAAGAGGTTGCCCGCAGTGTGCGCAGCTCGACACTGACTTTTGGCATATGACTTGGGGCCGTTCCCATTTACAAATGTCCTTGGGGAGCTGTTGGAGAGGCTGAAAGCCACTCTTGGTCGTGCGCAGGCGTGCTCTCTAGAAGTGTGTCTGTCGGGCAATTCCCTTAACCCAAGAACAAGAGACTGAGTAGCAGATTCTTAGGCTTGGCTCTTGTGCTGTTGATAGAGCTAGATTTCTCAAATTAAGCATTGCTTTATTTTTATGTTTCAGACAGACTGCATTTAAAATGGCACACAAATTTTGGTGCAAGTGGAAACACATGGCACATGCCTAGTCAAACGTTTTTGTGGCACTTTTGGTGCATGCAAAGTGAAAAACATAAAATGAGGTTTGGTCATAAATGCTTTCAGTCTGAAATGCTTGTGCTGAATTAACATGTGTTTTTGCAGTGTAGAGAAAACTCGTGATTTCAGTGGCCTCTTTAGCTTTGAATCATGGAATGTGTTCTCTCTTCCCAGTTTCCTTTCCCTTATAATCTACACTCCCTGTTCCTGTCTCAAGAGACTTTGGCTTTGTTGCATATTTAAACAATGCATATTCAGTTCATAACACATCTTTTTATAATGTGTATTAATCAACCATGCACCATCACTACACGGGGGCAAAGCATTTGCATGAAAAGCTATCTAAAACATTAGAGCATGTTGCTATGTGTATGTATTAACTGTGTGCGCTTTCAAAATTTACACTAGTGCATGTTTTATGCTATGTTGTACATTGCACATTTTTGCATGTTGTGCACAAATAATAAGAAAAGCTGCTTTACATTAATAGCTTTTGCAAGGTATCATTTATACAGGGTATTAGTATGTGGGAGGTAAAACATAATGGGTTTCATTTGAAAATTAATACTCTTTTTGTGTTTATTTTGTTTTTGGGCCTAAGATAAAATGGCTGCCTGTGAATCCAGCAAGGCTGTGTATTGAATGAGAGACGCATGCGCAGAACCAGCTATATACTGCCAAGTGCCTCAAGTGAAGACCTGGTTTAAGGCCACCATGAACTGTACATTCTTGTTATCGTGCCAATGTACCAGTGTTTGTGGAATGTGTCCTTCCTGCGTGCGATATGACAGGAAGGAGGAAATAGACTGAAACATTTTTCCTAGTAAATGTTGCTAAAACATATAATTGTATTAATCATTAAGGCTTCTTTTGTTAAAACTGGTGTGGGTTGGATTTACCAATGAGAACAGGATGGTGAGACCCTCGTCATCTAAGCTATCCAATCAGGGTGCAAGCTTTACTGAAAATTGCAACCTTATTAGTATAGTCAGCCAAGAATTAGAGTATAAATAATGACCTCTTTAGGGGGTTGGGGGGGCTTTTTAGAGGCTTTAGAAGCTTTCGCGGGTGCAGTCTGAGAGCAGATTGGGTCCGATGAGAGATAGAGGGAGGTGGGGGGCATAGGCTAGCCTTGCACGTCATATTTTTGGCAAGGCAGATCAAATTCCTCTTTGGTCTGTGAAGGAGGGGCCTTTTCAGGAGCAGCAGCTCTCTGTGAACACAGAGAGGACCGATGAACAGACCAGGGCAGAGGGTGCAACTGATAGAAAAGGTTTAGAATTAGATGCTAAAACCCTAAGTTTATGCTTTGACTAACTAATTAGTTTTGAAAAGATTTATTTGTCTTATGCATTTATTTCTCTTTATGGGAGATTTTGCCAATTATTAATTATTGATTAGCCTTGCATAATTCACTCTTGAATTATATTTCCTGAACTTTCTTTGGAGAATTCTGATTGACATTTGATTGCCTCATTCCCTTCCTTTATGGAATGTTTTGTATGCAACCTATAATATGTTTTGTATTAATTCTATTTTTCCTATTTTCAATTCTGTAACCTGATTGATATTTGACTAATGAATAAAGGGTCAGAGAACCTTAACTTTTAACTAGAAAATAAAACCGTTTAAAATACTCACAACTCTCTTTATTGGCTTAAATATTAATTGCATTTTTGATTTTTCATGTTTATGTAAATCTCCTGATGGTAATATACAGTGGCAAGGGTCCAGTACCTTTGCAGCGGTAAATTAGAAGGTAAATGAGGTTTTGCATTGAGAAATTACCGTGAAATTACCGCTGCATCACTGTTTCGGCATAGGATAGCAATGATCTGGAAGTCTAAGGGACGGACCCATAGTGGGGATATGGGCCAAAGATGTGTCCACATGGGCACTGATAGAGGAGAGAGCACTGCAGCAGGAGGAGGCTCGCGGGGTACACAAACGTCCAATAGCGGGACTGTGGTCAGAAGTTTTGGAAGAGTGGAGAACCTCACCGGAGGGGTGGAGCAGGATTCATATGGAGGAGATGACCTTGATGTGGGTGGCAGTGTGAGTGCGTGACAGTATAGAATGTAGAGACTAGCAACACGCCTCAGTTTGGCTGCCTGGCTGTTCTCAATGCACAATGAGTCTTCCCCCCTACCCTCTGGTCTTCGCTCATTCCTCTTTTCTTTTTCTTTCTCCCCCCCTTCACTCGCCCTTCAATGTCCTCCCCACCCCTGTTTCTGTATGCCGCTCGTGGCTTGGACCACCTTCCCTATGGGTGAAGTGGCAACCTTGGAGGGAGCTCCTACTCATTGAACTTCTGTAGACCGTCGGCCCGGGGTTTCCCGCCAGCCCCCCTCCGTCTTCCTTCCCCCTTGCATTCGCATTTACTTGTGGCAGCAGCCAGCGACCCCCTAGAGACGACTAGTTGGACAGGTTGTGTTGGTTTTCAGTTTTGTTCAGCCCCTGTTGGGGTGAGCTGGCTTGTGCTTGCTTACATTATTTTGCGATATACGAGAAAGGCTGCTCGCTCCCGCAGAGGTGGTGAGGAGAGCAAATCTCTGTAGACGGTCCCAGACTTCCCTTGACTCTCATTGGTTGGGCTATATGATTGACATATGGTGGTGTTTTTATACTGTGTGTTCTACATCATGCCCTCATACATTGTTTTCGAATTCTGTATTATGTGCTGATACTCTGGACTTCTGTGGGAGCTCTTTTGGATTACAGTTATCGGCTGTAACCAATTGCACTGTATTTGCTGTTTTTTGAAAATGCCAATAAATATAGTTTAAAAAAAATATTGCATCCACTACATTGCCTACCACTATATCACCAAGGTAAATATTTAGACATAAATGCAGATGTTATTTTCTTAACAGCAGTATATACATGAAGATACAATGGCAGCAGATAAAGTTGATGCAATATGTTTGTTCTTTAATATACCTCTGCCACCTTTATATATGTTCCAAATATTCACATTTTCACATAAGATTCTTCTGGTGATTCTACTACTTGATATGCAGGCCATCACCTCTGTTACAACCTTTAGGTGCCAGTTTAAAGCACGCCTTTCACGCTGGCACTCATTGCCACTCCCCGAGGGTAGCGTGGGCTACAGAATAATCATTAGTCAGCCATTCAGTCAGTATCTACTTCTAGCACTCTACCTTCTCTTCTCCTCCCAGACCACCTGTTACATAATTGTACAATTTGCATAAATGTGCACTCCCATTGCTCCTCTTTTATCATAACTTGAAGAAAAGTTATACCTGTGATTTACAGAGCACTATTTACATCTATATGTTCAGGGCAGCTCTCACAATTTACCCATTTCCTTTAAACTAGTAAAACACACATTCAAACCCCAATGATAAGCCAACTAGAATATTGATAAGACTTTCATTTCATTTTCATAAAATGTTGGATCGGTATGATTGTTGCCTGCAATGCAAATGGTTTTCCAGTCATTGAGTGTCACTGGGATTAAGAGTTCAAGTCCATAAATCAGGTTTTTATGGACATATGCAGAGGCTATGGAACTGACCAGCTTAGCTACATCCTATACAACTGCAAAATTGAAGAGATTTAAATCTGTATACCAGGTGCGTTTGAAAATAATATACACTTAGCAGCCAGACTTAATTTGCTAACTGTATTTTATTTTTCAAGTGAGCGACGACAGGTCTTTGATCTATTAATATGCAACAAAGAAAAGAGATACTATTTTAAGGCTGTGTATCACTCATGAACATAAATTCATGAAGTTAATAGCAGTATTTGAAACCCCTACGTTTTTATTGTTTCTAACAAAGAGCTCTAAAGAAGCTGTGAGACTCCATTCCTGGCTCTACATAAAACAAAATGACATAATTAAATGGACAGAAAGTGTGTTTCTGAATTATTTAATAGTTCTTAATGCAGGGCACCAAATGTCCCAGCTAGAGACAGAGCACTGAACATCATATGGAAGTTCAGATGCGTAATAAACTAATAGATACGTCCATTCATAACAGTTCACATACTGATTGTAACTAACTTTGTGCAGGACATTTGCAATGTAATATGGAAACTGCACCGTCATGAAGTCACTGTATAGAAGATTCTTTATTTGAAAAGATAGATTTCGTTTAAACATTATACTCAAGGATACATGTTTTGGCCATATCTACTCAAAAGGAAAGTCTTGGAATCAGAACTGTCCCTCAAGTTACTTAGCCAAACTTTCAAAGCGTTTAAGTTTTAACTGGAAGAGGGGTTGGTATGAGACCATGTGAGCAAGGCATTTCTGCTCAGTGGTGTACTCAAAATGTATCCCATCCCTACTCAAAATAGCTACTTTACCTCAAACCAGTCTTTAAAGACCCTGGAAATATGGTCCCATGTAATTACATTCTCTGTGCATTGAACTTGTTACCTATAGTGCTGGGGGGAGAAGGGCTACCATCATCTCCTCTGCAAAGTCCCTCCAGTACCACATATGTTTCCAGTGTATACTGTGCGAATTTGTCTTTGTGTGTGCATGTAAAGCACGTTTAGCAATGTACATGAGATATCATGTGCAGGGAAACTGGTGTCCTAGGGAGGACACTGTATCTACATAAAATTGTGATTGTACATGTTGCCTTTGATTTCTTTTGTGGACTTGAAAAGGTACATGGTGATGCCCCTTGAATTCTGTTCTGAAGAATGCAGTGGATGCCAGGGCCAGTTGGCAGAATGCACAGTTTCATTTTCCAGACTGAGATCTACTCAGTGACAAAACTGGAGCTTCCATGTCCCCTGTATGTCTACTTGGTGTTGCCTTGCAACTAGAAAGCCTTGACTGAGGGAGTCTGGATGAAGTGCACATACTATTGACAACTTTGCCACATTCCCTTCACACTGTTATGCAAAAGGTTAGGGTAGGGGTGGAGAGCTTCAGAAAATGTGTTCTGTCTTGACTGGTAAAGTGTTACAATTGTAACGAAAGGTTGGATTGTGATTGGGATCAGCTTCCTAAGAGTGCCCACAGAGCCAGATACATACTTGACCAGTATCTTTGCACTTCGTCTGGATTCAGGTTACCTCTGTGCCTCTGCCTTTAGCAACATTTGTAATGCACAAAAGTCTGCTTTATGCTGTTTCACCATGAACGCCAGTGAAAGGCTTCTAGAAAGCCCTTTGGTTGAGGCGTGGAAGATGGTTCAAACTTTACTGTGCAGTACTAGTAAGATCCAGAACTAGAGCCCAGTACACTACCTGTGCACTGAGAGCATCTTGAAGTTGTGAGAAATCCAATAGACACATAGACTTAGCAACCCACTTGAAAGGGAATGCACACCAGCTTAAACTTAAAAGTAACAAAAGGTAAATGTTTTGTGGCAGCATGAAAGACATAAATATGGTAAAGCCCTCACAGCGAAGGGGAGACCCATAAGGCACAAGGGGTGAGAAACATTTTATATGTGTGGTTGTGGTGCTTGTAGTGTTCAAGCAAGGGAAGGACACCGTGAACCATGTTGAAGAGTGTTCGGTGGGCCACTAGAAACCCCTATGCATGGAGAAAAACATTCCACCCTTTGTATACAAGGAGGGAAATTTAGTGAACCCTTTAGAGCCTGAGGTCTGTTTCAAGTGCTCTGGGAAATTGGTTGCACCCCTTGGGGTAAAAAACTGAAATATGATCTCTCCGTAAAATGTTCTATTGGTGTATGTTTCTTGTTGAAAGTAAGTGATAGCTAATAGTTCTTACATTTTAGTAAAGAAAAGCACATTTGTGGCAATGCACTGAAATATTCATGTTTATTGAAAGAGCAGTTCATCATTAATTGAATGGTGAACAACCTTTGCCAAAGCAAGTAGACCTGGCTTTTAAAAACTGCACTCCTTATATGATTTACTATAAGCATACATGGGAATTTTGCAGTTTTAGGAGTTAGGATCTGCGGATGTTCCCACTGGCATATTGTAAATATTTCTAAAATTGTGCATAGTATTCATAGTATTTAATTTCATGTGTATCAAAGAACTTTTCCTGTAAAAAAAGCAAAAGGTCTGACAGAACATTGATTTACCAAGTGCTATTTATTGTGTTGCTCAGTTCTGAGTTTCTAGCTCTCAGCACCTCCTTCAATCAGCCTCAAACTACTCTGGCTCACTAACTACCCTGTGAATCAAGTGCTAAAGAAGTACTTGGTCGCCAGTTTGAGAATCCGCAGTATGCTGGCCTCTGGACACTAGGGGCAATACAATCCTGTTGACATTATATGGGGTTCAGTAGCTTCTGATTGCTCTTGGACTTCCTGACTGGATTTTTCACAATATTGTATTTTAGCGCTATGATGTTTAATAAGTGCTACATTTCTGATTACTTCAGTTTCTCTTTTGCTTTGCAGACCGTTACAGAATGGTTTTCTCTCCCGCAGCCTTTGAATATCTGTCCATTGGTGGAACATTTACCTTCGTGTGGAAACGAGAATCCACATCGGAAACACAACTTATTTTTCTTCGGAAACATCATCTTCTGGACCTTCGCTTTGTATTTCTGCTTACTCTTCATGATCAATGCTGATTCATTCTGGGTTGTACCAGCTTCCATATCAGCAGCCTGTCAATCTGCATGTTCCTCAGCTCTCACAGCCATGAGTACCTTTTCTAGACTGAGTATCTCTCTTAGCGTGCGTCGTCTGAATGAATCAGCAAGGCACAGGCACCCATTAATGACTCTAAGATGCATGGCTTCTTCCTCAGTGAATTCATTGAGTTTTCAATGCTTGATGAGAGTATCAAGTCTTTCAACAAACTCATCCATCATTTTACCATCTTGCTGTCTTGCCTGGTTGAAAATGTATATTTCATAGTCTGAATTCGGCATTGGATTGAACTTGACTTCCAACGTTTCTTTGATTTTGCAGTATGATATTTCATCAACTTGTGATATTTTCTTTATCTCTTCTTCACACCATCATCTGCAAGGTTGCTTAAGTATGTGATGATCTTTTTCTTTTTTGTCATCTACTTCTTCTAGGGCATCTATGAAATCATTGAACATTTTGATCCATTCAGTCCATCTGGTGCCAATATTCTGCTTTTTGGCTGTATCGAATGACGGTTGTGGCTTCAGGAACACTGCAGCATCATAACTTGTGTTGGGACTTACTGACATTGAGAGTATAAGCTGTCCTGACAACATTTGCTGCTCACTCGGACGTGCACCTTCTGTAAGCATCAGCCGTGTGCTTAAATCTGTTTTGTCGTGCCCAGGCTGATGTCGTACGGTGCCCTCTCCTTTCTTGATGATGAGTAACGGTTTTGCCTCTTGCACATGTTCGGCACCGCTCTCAACTTTATACTGCCTTGAGCGATTTTTGCACCTGGCTGTCGCTGCCTTTAGCGCTTCTGCTTTGTACTGATGATGGCTGTGTGTTACTCTGCAGCACATTATCTCTTCTTTTGGCCTTACCAGTAGGCTTCTGGTGGGCTTTCTGAAGGTGCTTCTCTGTAAAGCCTTTCACCTACTTTGAGGGCCTTGTATGAGCTAGAGCAGCACTTTGACTCCACATTCGCCAACCGTGGCTTGCTTTTTGGGGCGCAAGTGGCACGCATGAGTAGTTTGCTGGACCTCGGCGAACTCTCAGGAAGAGCATTCTCATTTCTTCGGGCCACTCGTCGCCAGTTGTAGCATCCTCCCCAGCACGCAAATGACTAAGCCACACATGGAGCTCTGCAATACACGTCTTTGTTCTTTGGTAGGCAACCATTAACTGAACGCAGTGCGTCATAGACTTTATTGACCACACCCAAACACCTCCCAACTGATTAAGTAACTTTGTAAGAAGTCCGGCTAGGAGCACAAGGGTTCTACTGCACATGATCACACAACACTACAGAAATAAAAAAAAATTATGCATTCCATACATTACACTACATATGTTTCACAAATAGAAGGGGCATTAACAGCAATGTGTATTGAGCAACTGGAGGTGAGATTAGTGACATAACTCGCTGTAAGCACATTTTGCCTTAGACCGCAAAACCATATTTATAAAGATACTTTTCCACTTGAATTAACAAAAATCTAATTTCACCATTAAACTTGCTTTTGAAAACTAAGTGGAAGATGTTTGGAATCACTGACAGAATATCGACTACAGAAATATCGACGACAAAAATATCGAGCCGAAATATCGATGTCCACTGTAGGAAGGTGGAATCTGACTATATGGTTGCCCCCACTTTTTTTATGGTGTTTTGCTGGTTTATGACTTAGTTGGACTGGGATCCTGCTATTCAGGGCCCCAGTCTATCTGCTTTCTCTGTAAAATGGTTTCCATGTGCCTTAGGCACATCTCTGATTGGAATCTGGAGTGCCCTTATAAGTCCCTAGTATATGGTATACTATGTACCAAGGGCATAGGTACCTCGGAGGCCTACCAGGGGCTGCAGCACGTATTGTGCCACCCCTGGAAGGCCATCCAAACTGACACCACAGGTCTGCTACTGCAGCCTGGGTAAGGTGGTGCATGCACCCCTTACTGTGATATAGGTTACCTATATCACTAAATACATACACACATATAAACCTATAAGTCACTCCTAAGGCAGGCCTTATCAATCCTAAAGGCAGAGTGCATGGTTCCTATGTGAGAGGGTGCCCCTGCATGAGCAGGGCCCCTCTGCGGCGTTCGGAGACCATCTCTGATGCTGTTTGTAGTGCAGCCTGACCATATACTCTTAAGCGCATTATATCCTCGCGGTAAAATGCTAACTTTGGAATGGCTGCACCTAAACATGTCGTGTTTGGTGTCAAACATCTTGGAATACTACCCCCCGCCAATCCTGGCAGCGGGGGTAGCATTCCACCCTTCTAGAGGGAAAGACATGTTAACTCTGGCTTACCCGGTAACTTCTTTCTGAAGCCCTGGCATCACAAAATGGATGCTGCTGCCACAGACACAAGTCTGGCCTCCTGCTGCTGGACGAAACTCCGGCAGGGGAGGCCTGGACAATAGGTTTCCTGTTGCAGGGAGGTGTGACCACCTCCCCAGACAGGATAACGTGTATTGGGGCTGGGTGGGTGCACTCTTAGAGTGCTTTGAAGTCCTGCACTGGGGGAGCAAAAGGCTCCTCTGTGCATATGCCAGTTCAAACCAGCTCAGGGGCTACCTGCCCCTGCTCTGGCGCGAAACTGGACAAAGGGAAGTGGGTGTAGCCACCCCCTCCCTTGACCCTCCCATAGGTGGGGTCATAGAGTTAGTCCCTCCCTGTTTTACTGGTTAAAATGGGGAACCCTTGCCACAGCAAGTTTAGATTATACCTGGACGAAACTCTGAAACTGAATCCTGGACCTTCGACGCTCTACGACAAGATTAGAGGACTGAAGAATCTCCCTTGGGGTCAAGGAGTGACTCCCCTGCTTGGCAGGCACCAAAGAAGCATCTGTCTGGTTCGCATTTCTGAAGCTCCCGTCGGACGCCGAAGTCATTGCATCACCAGAGGTGGATTCTCAGACTTCCCCGAGGCTACCCTGAGTCCCCAGCAAAGCTGAGGCCCGTGGCTATCGTGGGTGACTTGAGACCGTGACCCCTGGACACCGAGCACATTTGCAAGTGCATCATCTTCTGGGTCTCCCAAGAAGTCGTGCTTTGGGCTACCAGTAGCCCTAGCCTCCAGCACCACCTGCACCGAAGATCACTGGCCCCCACTCCACGAGTGTCCTGTAAGCCAGATCCACGTGCGGCGTCACGAGGCTCCTTCGCGGTCGCTAGCCCGTTGGCTAGTAGCCCTTAACGAAGGCTAATCCTTTTCTTACTTGGCATCCTGGTTGCTCCAGGACTGCCCTCACTTACCCTCGCTGGGTGAGTTCCACAGATCTTGCTGGTCTGCACCATCGACGATCTACATCTTAATCGAGACTTGCCGTTGCCAAGGCTTGTTGGGTCCAATCCGGTCGCCGACACCTCAGCACTCGACAGACATCGTGTACCAGCCCGAATCCTGCTCCTGGTCGCCGACAACACCTCCCGGACCTCGTGGCTGAAGAGTCAAGACGACTGTCAACGCACCTGAAGCACTCGACATCGGTGGGCATCTGTCCATCGCCTTCCTGGTCACTGGCTAGTGACCCAGACTCTGTCCCCTCTGCTTTCAGGTTCACCAGAACTCCGATCCACTCTTGGATCCACCCGGACACTTTTCTCTTGGCCGCCAGCAGCACTTTGCAGCAGATCGCCATTCGAATCGACGACGAAACCCGACCCCGAAAGGCACCTATGCACCCGGCTTCCCTGGGTGAGGTAACACGAGTACTCCGGTGCTCCCGTGGGTAGAGACTCTTCAAAGTCCTAGATCTCAAAGGGTTTTGTCCTAGTCCTCTTTTAAGTGTCCCTTTCCTCTATTTTCCCGATCCCGACTTTCTCCATAGAAGTTAACGGCGTATCGCGGTTGTGTATTTACACTGCACGCGTCTCCCGTGGGTCCCCTGTGTCACTACCTTGGGTGGTTCCTTGTGGTCCAAGCACTTCTAGAGGCTCTAGGCCTAGTGTCTAGTTCAGTCGTGGTTCGCATACCACTTTATTGGTATATGGTTTGGTACGCCCTAGGGCCCAAACGTGTATTTGTGCTATTACTGTGATTTAATATCTTATAACTTATGTACTTCGAACTCTAGCCTCATAAAGAGACTAGAGGGGTGTGTTTAGCAATAAATACATATATTTTGAATATATACCTGGTGTGGTGCTCTTTCATTTGGTCACTCAAGAGATTATAGACTGGTAAAACAAGCTGCTTTACATTCCTTCAAGACTTAGCCTGAAGGCTGCTCTCCATAGCTACCACTAGGATAGCTTTCAATAAAGGTTGTCTTTAACCTATCTCCAATAAGGGGTTGTTTGGACTGGTGCAAGGTGCCCACTATAATTAGTGGACAGCATATGCCAGGCCAACTTCTCACATTGGTGTGCAGCGTGTGGGATTCCAGCTTGCTATTGTTTTACCAGATAATCTCAATTGAATTGATCAACTGAAAACCACTAAAGGTACCAAAGGTACATATAATTTAAGCTTAGAATACAGTAAGTTCTACTGAACTTAGAGTTGTGTGTTAAGGGATAGCACAACCCTTTCTACAACTCAAGAGAGTTTAGTAGGCCACACTAGAGTAGGTAGTGCATACACCACACCACACTAGTAATGTCTTTAAGGGTAGGATCCAAAGAATCCTTGCAGGAAGCCATTGAGCTTCCACCCTCCAAGTATGATACACTCCCATTCTTGGAATTGAGAGCTTTATGTAACTTGAGAAAAATAAGGACAGGCCAAAGCCCCACCACCCAACACCTCAAGGAGTTGTTGGTGGCTTATGACCTTAGTAAGCCTGTAGGGACTGAAGGGGTAGGAGCTGAGGGTGGGGCAGACGAAGAGGACGAGGCCAGGGGTACCAGTACCCCCAGCCCCCCTCTGAAACTGGCCAGGAGGGTGACAATGACCCTGACCTGGAAAACCCAATCCCTCCTGTGGATGATGATGAGGATGAGCAAGATGATGCCCTCTTTGTCCCCCAGGAAGGATTAAGAGTGTGCCCAGGAAGTCTAGATCTCCTTCTCAGGAGTCTAACCACTCTGGCACCTCTATAGGGAGCTCTGTCTCATCTCACAGGAGGGAATCCTCTCATGAGAGGAGGACCAGACTGGTCCAGTATGAGGAAACTCAGCTGGAAATCAGAAAAAAGCAATTGGCTTTAGATAGGGAATCCCTAGATCTCCTTAGAGAGAGAAGAAAGTTGGGACTAGAGTCCCATGGTGGCAGCAATATCCCTAGAGATAGGGAAAGGTCTTATGACCATAGAAACCTAAACAAGATTGTCCCTCCCTACCAGAGTGGGGATGACATCCACAAATGGATAACTGCACTGGAGAGGGCCTGTAAAGTTCAGAAGGTCCCCCAGAGGCAGTGGGCAGCAATCTTGTGGCTCTCCTTTGCAGACAAAGGTAGAGACAAGCTCCTCACTGTAAGAGAAGAGGATGCTGACAATTACACAGTCTTGAAGAGTGCTCTGATAGATGGGTTTGGCCTAACCACTGAACAGTATAGGTTGAAGTTCAGAGACACCCAAAAGCTCAGACTCAAGACTGGGTTGATTTTGTAGATTGTGCTACAAAGGCTCTGGAAGGTTGGATACATGGCAACAAAGTGCATGACTTTTTAGGATTGTACAATTTGATTATGAGGGAGCAGATCCTTAATAATTGTCAAAACCAGCTTTTGCACCAGTATCTGGTGGACTCTGATCTGACCTCTCCCCAAGAATTGGGAAAGAAGGCAGACAAATGGGTCAGAACCAGAGTAAAAACTAGAAATCAGGGTGGTGACCAGAAGAAAGATTCTACTAAGCCCCAAGAGAAAGGTGGGGATAAATCTAAGGATAAGTCCCCTACAGGGCCCCAAAATTCCTCTTCTGGGGGTGGGTCCCAAACTCCTTCCTCTCCTGAAAAGAAGCCCTATTGCCATGTCTGTAAAAAGCCTGGGCACTGGAAAACTGATCCCAGTTGCCCCAGGATTGGCAATAAGGAAAATGTTCCTCCCACAACTACTACCACCCCTCCTGGTACTACCAGTAGTAATCCTCCAGTTGGGAGTAGTGCACCCAAAAAGTTAGGTGCTTTTGCAAGAGGAACAGAGGTGGGCCCTAGTTTAGACAGGGACCCCTCAACAGACTCCTCTGACTCTGATGGTGGTATAGGATTTGCCACCTTTACCATGGGTCCCATAGCATTGGGCAGGTACAGATTGGAGCCAATAATTAATGATCAGAAAGCTGTGGCATTTAGGGACACAGGGGCTAGTGTCACCATGGTGGCAGGAAACTAGTCCCCCTCACCAGCTTTTACCTGAGTTTAAATACCAGGTGACCAACATTGATGGTGTCAGAACAGATCACCCCATGGCCATAGTCAATCTCAGCTGGGAGGGGGTCACAGGCCCAAAGAGAGTGGCAGTGTCCCCAACCCTACCTGTAGATTGCCTGATGGGCAATGATCTGGAAATTTCAGCCTGGGCTGAAGTTGAACACCAAACCCATCTTAGGATGCTGGGCGTCCCTGTAAAGGTTAGTGGGGCTGTAATGGCCACAGCCCCAGCCCAAGAATTTGGAGAGATGGAGCCTGAAAGAATGGCCCACTCTCCCCCAAAAGAGAGCACAAGGGTTGAAGAAAAGTCTTCTTCCCTCCAGACAGTAGGTAAGGGTCAGCCTCCTCAGGGAACTGACCCTACCCCTAGTGAAGGAACTGCCCCAGAGGTAGTCAGGCCTGGCCTGGCCACACCCCTGATGGCAGAGGACCCTTCCAAGGTGGTACCCAGTCTGGAGCAGTTAACCTGCCCCTCTCTACCCTGCCTCAGTCAGCCCAGGGCTGCAGAGGTCAGGGAGGTCAGTGGACCCCCAGGGCCCCCTGTCCAGAAGAAGCCCCCATCAGCAGATTAGGGGCACCCAGTCTAGTAGCCCTAGCCAGGTGAAAATTCCTCTACACACTGAGGGATCCCCCATACCTTTATGTAGGGACCTCCCCCAGAAGGACTCTGGTAGGCAAGGGCAAACCTGGGACCAGAAGGTTCCAAACCTGCCATGTCCCTCCAGTAGTCCATCCAAAGGGACCCAACCCCCAGCTGTAGGCAGCCAAAGGTTGACCCTTAGAGCAAAGTGCAACTCAGTCATGGAAATACAGGTATACATGGTGACCAGTGATCTGAGGAAGCTGAGGCCAACATTCCTAGGGCCTCACTTCCCTACTCAGCCACCTCACCAGCCTTGTACTTTACCTAAGCACACCACAGGTAGTGATGCCCCATGGTGGAGACCCTCTCATACCCTTAGGGTGAGGGATTGCTTAGTGGACCATAAGACAGGGGGCAACCATGCTAGTGCAGGTGCTTCCTTATATGACCACTTAGTCAATGAAGGCTCAACTGGCCAAGGTTAGCCTTATCTCCTTTCATTTGGGGGGGGTTATGTAGGAAGGTGGAATCTGACTATATGGTTGCCCCCACTTTTTTTATGGTGTTTTGCTGGTTTATGACTTAGTTGGACTGGGATCCTGCTATTTAGGGCCCCAGTCTATCTGCTTTCTCTGTAAAATGGTTTCCATGTGCCTTAGGCACATCTCTGATTGGAATCTGGAGTGCCCTTATAAGTCCCTAGTATATGGTATACTATGTACCAAGGGCATAGGTACCTCGGAGGCCTACCAGGGGCTGCAGCACGTATTGTGCCACCCCTGGAAGGCCATCCAAACTGACACCACAGGTCTGCTACTGCAGCCTGGGTAAGGTGGTGCATGCACCCCTTACTGTGATATAGGTTACCTATATCACTAAATACATACACACATATAAACCTATAAGTCACTCCTAAGGCAGGCCTTATCAATCCTAAAGGCAGAGTGCATGGTTCCTATGTGAGAGGGTGCCCCTGCATGAGCAGGGCCCCTCTGCGGCGTTCGGAGACCATCTCTGATGCTGTTTGTAGTGCAGCCTGACCATATACTCTTAAGCGCATTATATCCTCGCGGTAAAATGCTAACTTTGGAATGGCTGCACCTAAACATGTCGTGTTTGGTGTCAAACATCTTGGAATACTACCCCCCGCAAATCCTGGCGGCGGGGGTAGCATTCCACCCTTCTAGAGGGAAAGACATGTTAACTCTGGCTTACCCGGTAACTTCTTTCTGAAGCCCTGGCATCACAAAATGGATGCTGCTGCCACAGACACAAGTCTGGCCTCCTGCTGCTGGACGAAACTCCGGCAGGGGAGGCCTGGACAATAGGTTTCCTGTTGCAGGGAGGTGTGACCACCTCCCCAGACAGGATAACGTGTATTGGGGCTGGGTGGGTGCACTCTTAGAGTGCTTTGAAGTCCTGCACTGGGGGAGCAAAGGCTCCTCTGTGCATATGCCAGTTCAAACCAGCTCAGGGGCTACCTGCCCCTGCTCTGGCGCGAAACTGGACAAAGGGAAGTGGGTGTAGCCACCCCCTCCCTTGACCCTCCCATAGGTGGGGTCATAGAGTTAGTCCCTCCCTGTTTTACTGGTTAAAATGGGGAACCCTTGCCACAGCAAGTTTAGATTATACCTGGACGAAACTCTGAAACTGAATCCTGGACCTTCGACGCTCTACGACAAGATTAGAGGACTGAAGAATCTCCCTTGGGGTCAAGGAGTGACTCCCCTGCTTGGCAGGCACCAAAGAAGCATCTGTCCGGTTCGCATTTCTGAAGCTCCCGTCGGACGCCGAAGTCATCGCATCACCAGAGGTGGATTCTCAGACTTCCCGAGGCTACCCTGAGTCCCCAGCAAAGCTGAGGCCCGTGGCTATCGTGAGTGACTTGAGACCGTGACCCCTGGACACCGAGCACATTTGCAAGTGCATCATCTTCTGGGTCTCCCAAAAAGTCATGCTTTGGGCTCCGAGTAGCCCTAGCCTCCAGCACCACCTGCACCGAAGATCACTGGCCCCCACTCCACGAGTGTCCTGTAAGCCAGATCCACGTGCGGCGTCACGAGGCTCCTTCGCGGTCGCTAGCCCGTTGGCTAGTAGCCCTTAACGAAGGCCAATCCTTTTCTTACTTGGCATCCTGGTTGCTCCAGGCCTGCCCTCACTTACCCTCGCTGGGTGAGTTCCACAGACCTTGCTGGTCTGCACCATCGACGATCTACATCTTAATCGAGACTTGCCGTTGCCAAGGCTTGTTGGGTCCAATCCGGTCGCCGACACCTCAGCACTCGACAGACATCGTGTACCAGCCCGAATCCTGCTCCTGGTCGCCGACAACGCCTCCCGGACCTCGTGGCTGAAGAGTCAAGACGACCGTCAACGCACCTGAAGCACTCGACATCGGTGGGCATCTGTCCATCGCCTTCCTGGTCACTGGCTAGTGACCCAGACTCTGTCCCCTCTGCTTTCAGGTTCACCAGAACTCCGATCCACTCTTGGATCCACCCGGACACTTTTCTCTTGGCCGCCAGCAGCACTTTGCAGCAGATCGCCATTCGAATCGACGACGAAACCCGACCCCGAAAGGCACCTATGCACCCGGCTTCCCTGGGTGAGGTAACACGAGTACTCCGGTGCTCCCGTGGGTAGAGACTCTTCAAAGTCCTAGAACTCAAAGGGTTTTGTCCTAGTCCTCTTTTAAGTGTCCCTTTCCTCTATTTTCCCGATCCCGACTTTCTCCATAGAAGTTAACGGCGTATCGCGGTTGTGTATTTACACTGCACGCGTCTCCCGTGGGTCCCCTGTGTCACTACCTTGGGTGGTTCCTTGTGGTCCAAGCACTTCTAGAGGCTCTAGGCCTAGTGTCTAGTTCAGTCGTGGTTCGCATACCACTTTATTGGTATATGGTTTGGTACGCCCCTAGGGCCCAAACGTGTATTTGTGCTATTACTGTGATTTAATATCTTATAACTTATGTACTTCGAACTCTAGCCTCATAAAGAGACTAGAGGGGTGTGTTTAGCAATAAATACATATATTTTGAATATATACCTGGTGTGGTGCTCTTTCATTTGGTCACTCAAGAGATTATAGACTGGTAAAACAAGCTGCTTTACATTCCTTCAAGACTTAGCCTGAAGGCTGCTCTCCATAGCTACCACTAGGATAGCTTTCAATAAAGGTTGTCTTTAACCTATCTCCAATAAGGGGTTGTTTGGACTGGTGCAAGGTGCCCACTATAATTAGTGGACAGCATATGCCAGGCCAACTTCTCACATCCACAATATCGAAGTCCCATCTACATCATGGCAAGTACAAAAATATCGAGAAAAAAAATATCGTTGTCAAAAATATCGTTGTTAAAAATATCGGGTTTTTTTATGTTTAAAAAATAATGTAAAATAAAGTAAATAATACATATAATTAAAAGAAACAGTTAAAATTATTTTAAAATGTTTAAAATTATAACATACATATAATGTAAAAATAAATTAAACATATTTACGTATAAAATAGAATATATATACTTACTTAATATTTATAAATAATTATTTTAATAACTTATAAATTGTTAAAAAACATTAAAAAATTATAAATGCATATATACAAAAAAACAATAATATAAATAAAAATATAAAAAATATATATAACAAATTAAAAAATTACAATATTTTTAATCTTTTTAAAATAAATTATACACTACATTAACTAAAACAGTAGAGAAAATATTGGATAGCGGAGGGATAAAATTACTATTCCCACTCCAGAGAGTGTAACAGTAGGGAAAGTGGATAGCGTAGGGGTAAAAATTACTATTCCCACTCCAGTGAGTGCAACAGTAGGGAAACTCCTAGGGATGGTGGCCTGCTGGGGTCAGCAGACCACCATGTCTGGGACTGCTTTTAAATAAAGTAGATTTTTTTTTTTAAATGCAGCCCGTTTTCCTTAAAGGAAAACGGGATGCATTTAAAAAATAAAAATTAAACTTTTCCCTGGGGACCCCTTCCCGTCTGCGAGTGGTTTACCACTCTTCTGTGAAGGGTGGTAAACTGCAACAGTTTTGCTACCGCAATTGCGGTCGCAAAACAATCATACATAGCTTAAGGAGTAACTATTATGAAGGGACGCCCTTGGAACGCCCCTTCCTAATAGCGAGTCGCTAATCCTATTTTGCGAGTCGCAAATTGATTTGCCACTCGCAAAATAGGATTAGTACATGGGCCACATGTTTTTTGCGGGTGCAAACGGGTCTGAAAACCATTTGCGCCCGCAAAAAACCTTAGTACATCTGGCCCACAATGCCTTGGCTTCTTTCTGTATCATCTAACCTAAAGTAAACCAAATGTAGATCCCGTAACTTGATGGCAGTGTGTCTGCTTAGTATCCTCAGGGCCCTGAGCTTGATTCCCATCTTTGCACTGATTTTGCAATTTTTCTATCATATTTGCAAATTCATTTTTTGTCATTCATATTTACAAATTTGGCATTTTAAATCATTAGTTGCCCCTGGGACTCTCCATGGAAGCTCCACTTAGATCACTCTATCTATACTTCTGCTGTCGTCCGTCTTATGCTAATCTGTCACCATCTCCCTTCTGTGTGCCCTTCCCCACTTTCCCCTGATTTGTCTCACCATGTCTGTTTCTCTGCTTTCCTCTCTTTCTCAGTACGGCTGATTTTCCCATCACTCATTGCTTACTGACCTCCTCTCTCATCCCCAGCTTACTCCGCCTCCTCTCCGCTACTCCCTCCTCTGTCTCCAGTCTTCACTTCCCTGTATTTTCTCCCAGCCGCCCTTACCCCAGACGATGTGTGCAGGAATGGGGCAGGAGATCGGCTGGAGGTGAAGCGTGATAGTTGAGAGTGAACCCAAAATGTAGTTTTATACCTGCAGAACAGAACCCCTGCTTATCAAGAAAAATAAAGAAATCTGCAATGATAGTGCCATTTTGTTGCTCTATATGTGTTTTTCAATCCTGCTACAGTGCTGCTACATAAAATGGTGTCCAGAACGGGTAATGCTCTCAGTTTTTATCAAAAGCAGAAACAATGCCTCTGTATGTCTCTTTTAACGAGAAGCATGTTGTGGCAGTTTTTTAAGGAAGAGTAATACCTGGTGCAGACCAAACACACCCACCATGCAAAGATCTGCAGACTAATCGTACACAGCCATTGCACAGACATTCTCCTACACGTATCTTTAACTGGTGTGACACATTCTCAAACTAAATCTACCAATGTGTTCTCGGGAAGTTGGTTACATTTCCTGCTTATTTGCACTCTCTTCTCGTTGTCTGTGAAGCGAAGATTTGCTTCCACCAGAAAGGAGCCCTTGGATTTGTTTGTACAAGGGCCATGTTCTCCATATCAATATGTCAACATCTGTCCATAACAGAATGGTGACACTGCCAACAGCAGGGACATCTTAAGGATTTTGGTGGTCCTGGGTCAAACGTATTTTGGGGGTCCTTGGCCGGAACAGCTTTGAATTTATGATCTAATTTCAGCTCTTTCATGCACCTTGTTCCTCCTATCCCTTACACATACTTATCAACGCACTCTAAAACACACACAGCAAAGTTTTAACTTTTCTCTTACAAACCCTGATTGTAGGTGCAGTGACTCAGCAAGGTTGGTATGAACCCTAATGCATTCTTAGAAAATGGGCCGGAGTTGGAAAACTTAATAGTTCGGCCTTTCGAAGTTAAAACCTCTTGGCTTTACCAATGTTTAGTAAAGTAAATTCCAATTACAATATATTTCCTATCTGCCAATCACTGAATAAATAACAAGATGCACAGAGCAATTTTTTGCTAAAACAAAGAGAGTTTACAAATGTTAACACACTAAGGGCCAGATGTACGAAGACTTTTACAGGTCGCTAATGGCCCATCGGGCCGTTTGTGACCGGAAAAATGCATTTTTCCCTGTACAGAAGGCAAAATGTGACTCGGTAACTTGTTACCAAATTGCATTTTGCTTTTACAATTCGGTATTAGGAAGGGGCATGTTTAGGGCGTCCCTTTCTAATACCGAATAGCACTGGTATGTATGATTGTTTTGGACCGGGAATGCGGTAGCAAAACATTTGCAGCTACCACCAACTTCAAGTTGGTGGTAACCCATTCACAAAATATTACCAGGTAAGAAAACGGTCTGAGGGAAATTTACAGACCTGCGCGGATAATTCCCCCTACCATATATATCAACAACATAGAATCCGCGGGTCCTTAGAAAAAATATATATATACCCAGACAAGTAACCAGCACAACCCAACAGGATAAGAAAAATTAGGGAAGTCCTATTTAAGAGGACGGAATCCCATCACCCACCGAGGTGGCATGCTTCATCATTTGGGATCTCCTCTTGGCTGCAACCTGGTGCAGCCAAGGAGCTAACAACTCCTTGCTAGTGTAAAGGAGGAGCTCAAGGATGTTTTAGTATTATCCGGGGGCTAGATCTCCTAAGATCGATGGAGCATGAAACAGTGTGGTGAGAGTGCGTGATGCAGTGTATAAAATAAGTGAGTTAAAATTGACTACCAGGAGAAAAATGAATTTATTAGGTATCCCGTGGTGTCAAGGGTTAAAAGCAGTAAGAGCGCGGTCTGAATAAATGTACGAGCGCACTAGTGAAAAATGCTGAGAAGGTCTACATGTTTCAGCCAATCTTGATCACAAATTTATCATGGCTTTCTTCAGGACCTAGTTGTTACTACTGCAGAACTAAGTGAGTGAAAACTATCACACAAAAAAAAAAAAAAAATTACAGGATAATTGGAACGATACAACCAACAGTATACCTGTGTGATGCTTATAGTGGAAACTACAGGGATACGTTGTGAACACCTGTTGGAGGAGAGAAAAGACGAACTCAAGTATGCATACATGTTTCTTGTCTGTATATAGAAGAACATTTTCAATCAATGAAAAATGCTGCATGTCTCAGAAAAAATGAGAAAAGACAATATGTCAAAGACCTTACCCGTATTAAATCGGGAGGACTACCCACCGCTCCTGGTAACAACTCAGGGCGTGAGGCAACGCTCTGTAGACAAAAAGGAAGAAACTAGTACTACGAATATGGATAGTTCTTATTAAAAAATGGCGGACCTTAATGGCACCACCACTGTTACTTGTTGACCAGATGAGGGTTTATCAAGGTCACCAATATGGTGTGGAATATACAGGAAGACGGAGTCAATCTGCACATCCCTAGTCAGGCAAGTATTTTAGGAGTATAGTGAAGAATAACAAATCAAGTGCAGTCTATCAGTGAAGGTAATTCACTAAAGATGTATGCATTTTAAAACATAGCAGTCAGTCATACTCAACACTAACACCAAAAGGTATTTAAACACCACAGGCATGTTGAAAATATTGCCTAGGCTCTAGTAGGGATAGCATAATACTTAGGGGCCCTTGTCAAAAAAAACGGTAGTATTAATACTCCAGGAGATATACCATCTCCCTAGCATATATTGCTAAAAACAGTGCCAAGTTTAAGGTTGCACCGGGATTTAACAAACGTGCATAGCCCTCAGTCAACATTGAAGAAAAGAAAAAAAGAAAAATCCCCAGCAGCCCGCTGCACTTACCTGCCCGTCGCTACCCCGGGCTCGATCCTGGTTGTCACGAGCGGTAGCAAACGGACGAGTGCGCAGCATTAAATATGAAGTTGAAGCGGTTGTTAAGGATCCTCACCTGTGGAGGACAGTTGCAGTCGCGCGTCTTCATGCGTCAGGCGGCGTGTAATACTAGCCGCGACTCTGTGATGCACGCCGTAGCGTGCTCGTTGTGGTCTCGTAGAACTACCCAGGAGTGTAGAAAGTCTGGGTAATGTAGTTTTTCAATGACAAACGGCGTGTTGAAATAGACGCATGAGTGTAAAAACGTCTCTGGAACATATTCAACATGGAAAGGTAGCGCCCTCTCTAAAACACACAAGGGTACTATAGTGGAGTTGCCCAGCACAAGACATATGCTTGATGGCTTTTCTTGAAAAAATATATATATGCTCACAAAGCCTTGGATCAAGCGAAGGACCCGCAGACAGAAGGTGGGTACTGTGTGCACAGTGCCCTTCTTGCTAGGGTATTG
This sequence comes from Calotriton arnoldi, assembly GCA_963921515.1. NCBI lineage: Eukaryota > Metazoa > Chordata > Amphibia > Caudata > Salamandridae > Calotriton > Calotriton arnoldi. The sequence continues at coordinate 1,260,271 of CAWUFW010004189.1, forward strand.
TGCATAATGGAAATTAATGGTACAAATGCACATCCTCTCAAAATCAAAAACAAGTAATGGGGCTACAAACAGGGTATTTATATAGAGTTAGAAGTGTCACTTCTGTGTAAGTACCCACGTTGTGTACGTTGCATGAATGCCCAACATCTATGTTTAGCAGAAAAAACTCAATGCCACAGAAACCCGACAAGGCAAATGTGCGGAGTGTGTGAGGAAGTAGGGGGGTTACACCCTATAAATGGAGCCCGACTAATAGGGCCATGAGGAATGGAAGAATAGACCACAAAGACCGGTTCCCACCTTAACCTCACAACGTGCAAGACTGAGGAATACTAGAAAAGTCATAATTACACCCATTTACGTATTCTAATCAGTCTGATGCTGCTGCCGTGCAATGCTCCTTAAGATATGATCAGGTGGGACCAGGAAATTGTTATATCTCCAAAAAAGGGGGGCACCGGTGACAGCAGCAAGGGTAGGAAGCTATTCTTGCTGAAAGTGCAGAACCTTACACTGGTCAAAAAGAAAGAACGAAGACTCAAACTAGGGTCCACGGGATCTCATCATTCAGCCCCTCTGAGTCACTGCGTAACTTAAAGACCCACCGCTGTTCTTTTCTAAATAGGAATCTAGACACGTCAGTGATATGTGCTGGTATGTATGGCTGCTCAAGGATGGTCCAGACCATATCCTCTGGCTTATGTTTGAGCTCGAGGAAATGGTTGGTCAATCTAGTAGATTGTTTTCTGCACCGGATAGTGCTCTTGTGCTCCATAATCCTCTGTTTAATCTTTCTGGTTGTCATACCAACATACTTTTTTAGACAGGGACGCATTATCAAGTAGATGACTCTCTTGCTGTTGCAATTTGTGTGCTTGGTTTGTCTCCACGGTCTATGAGTCCCAATGTCTAGCTCCGTGGTGTGTTTAGTTTGTGGACACGCCGCACAGGTGCCACACGGATAATGTCCCTGGACCGCTGGCATGTTCCAAAGTGTAGCTGGTCCCGGGGCAGTACCACCTCTAGGTCGTGTATGGACAAGACAGTCCCGCAGATTCGCGACTCTTTTAAAAGAAAAAAGGGGGGGAGGTATCTTGTCCTGTCCTACGTTTAAAATGTGCCAATGTTTACACACAATCTTCTGAATCTGATTGGACTGTGTGCTGAAAGTATTCACACAAGTGAGTCTCGTGAGTGGGGGTTTAGGCGCCGCAGGTTCTATCAATGCATCGCGGTTGTTATTGGAAGCTCTTTTGTAAGACTGACGTATCAATCTCTGTGGGTATTTCCTGGCCCGCAGATTCCGAGATAGCACAGTGGCATGTTTTCTGAAATCTTCAGTGGTCGAACAGTTCCTTCTGAGCCGAAGGAACTGGCCAAATGGCAGCCCTTCGTGTAGAGATTTCGGGTGGAAACTGTCAAATGTTAATAACGAGTTTCTTGCCATAGGTTTAGTGTATAGTTCACTCTCTAGACCCCTTGCTGATGGAAAAATACGAAGGTCGAGAAACCGCAGACTCGTTTTACTCGAATCCATAGTGAAATTCAGAAAGTTGTTCTGTGAGTTCAACCAAACGTGGAAAGCATTGAGTGTATCCGCATCTCCTCTCCATATGATGAAAATATCGTCTATATAGCGTTTCCACTCGATGATGTGACCTCGAAACGGGTTGTCCTCGGTGAGTACACAATTTTGTTTGAATAGGTGTACATACAAATTCGCCGGGCTGGGGGCGAAAACACTGCCCATCGAAGTACCCGATGTTTGAAGGTAAATACGGTCTTCGAATCTGAAAAAATTCTCAGTCATAGCCAGCCTGGCACATTCCATGATGAAAGGAACTGGTGAACTCGTAGCACCTGGTGTCAGGTCCAGAAGTGCCCTGACAGCATCAAGTGTCTCTCCCTGGGGGATACAAGCATAGAGGGATTCTACGTCAAAACTAACGAGGAAATCCGTCTCAATATTAAAATCAATCCCTGGGAGGAGTTGTAAAACGTCCTTAGTGTCTTGAAGGTAAGTGGGCATCGCTTTTACTAACGGTCTTAAAAAGTGGTCCACGAACGTGGAAAGAGGTTCAAGGAGCGAACCCAGTCCCGAAATAATAGGTCTCCCCGTTGGGGGACGCTGGGGCTTGTGCACCTTGGGTAACACATAAAAATAAGGCATCACCGGATGAGTTGTTACAAGGAAGCTGGCCTCGTGGGCTGACACCCAGCCCTCTGATCTAGCTTCCTCCACCAGATCGCTGATCTCCTTAATGAGCCTTGCTGTCGGGTCTGTGTTCAGCAATCGATAGGACCGCTCATCCATCAATTGTCTCAGGCATTCAGCCCGGTAGTCAGAGGTATCCAAGATGACAATGGCACCGCCCTTGTCGGCGGGCTGGATGGTAATGGAAGGATCTCTGGCAAGGGAGTTTTTTTTTTTGTGATAGTTTTCAATCACTTAGTTCTGCAGTAGTAAGAACTAGGTCCTGAAGAAAGCCATGATAAATTTGTGATCAAGATTGGCTGAAACATGTAGACCTTCTCAGCATTTTTCACCAGCGCGCTCGTACATTTATTCAGACCGCGCTCTTACTGCTTTTAACCCTTGACACCACGGGATACCTAATAAATTCATTTTTCTCCTGGTAGTCAATTTTAACTCACTCATTTTATACACTGCATCACGCACTCTCACCACACTGTTTCATGCTCCATCGATCTTAGGAGATCAAGCCCCCGGATAATACTAAAACATCCGTGAGCTCCTCCTTTACACTAGCAAGGAGTTGTTAGCTCCTTGGCTGCACCAGGTTGCAGCCAAGAGGAGATCCCAAATGATGAAGCATGCCACCTCTTTGGGTGATGGGATTCCGTCCTCTTAAATAGGACTTCCCTGATTTTTGTTATCCTGTTGGGTTGCGCTGGTTACTTGTCTGGGTATATATATATTTTTCTAAGGACCCTGCGGAATCTATGTTGTTGGTAACCCATTCACCCCTTTGTAAATGTGGGCGCCCACATTTTTTAAGAGCAGGCAGTGGTCCCACGGACAACTGCCTTATCTTAAACAGTGAAAAGGTAGCTTTTAATTTTTATTTTTGAAATGCAATCCGTTTTCCTTAAAGGAAAACGGGCTGCATTACAAAAAAAATATTGTTTTATTTAAAAAGCAATAACAGGCATGGTGGTCTGCTGACCCCAGCAGGCCACCATCCCTAGGAGTGCCAGCCATTCCCAATGGGGTCGCAAATTGCGCTTGCCTCATTAATATGCATGAGGCATGCAATTTGCAACCCCATTGGGAATCGCAAACAGTGTCTCAGACACTGTTGTGCATCCCAATTTGTGAGTCGCAAATTGCGAGTCGCAAATGCGACGCAATGTGCGACTCGCAAATTGGTGGGTCGTACATCTGGCCCTGTATTTCTTGCTACCAGCGCTCTGTGTGTGAAAGTAGGTTTTTGTGTGAATACTTGTAAGAATACAGGGGTTGGATGGCCAGGAGCTGAGCATCAGGGCATGTACTGAAGGCCCAGAATTGTTTCTGCTTGTGAGAAAATACCCCTTTATGTGTGGACCCCCCCCCCACACCCATTTTTGGTTGAATTTTATTGCTGGTTTTTAGACTGCAAATTGGGGCACTGCTGTCCAGAGCTCAGTGTATGTGCTCTGACTGTTAAAACATATAGAAATTGCCTAATCCCAGACTACTGTATTTTACTCCCTTACAAGGCAATAGTATATGGTATAGAAACTGCACCCATGGCATGGAAAGTTAAATGTCACCTATTTACTGCAGCAATTATTATACCATCCACTAGTGTGACAAGAAAACCATGGCTGCAGGCCTACCATTGTAGCTTGACTTCTTGGATTTGCCTTGATACATTGCAATTTTGGCCTGTTTGAAGTAAAGCAAACAGGAACTCCTGTAAACGTTGGCAGGTCAGACCTAGGAACAATTACTCCATTAAGAGAGGGACTAGGACTGTTTTATGGTGTTCCCCCACTCACAGGAGGCTGAACCCTACAAAGCTGGAACCTCAAGAGCCTTCCTCAGAATACTGCTGAACTTGCAAAAGGATACCAAGTGGACCGAACCTGCTGCACTTAGCGTTTGTGACCTGTGAGAAGAATCTGAGGAGGTTCAACCCCCTTCTACTTGAAATCGAATGACAGAAAGATATGCAAGGATCATAAGGCTGATCCCCTAGGTGCCTCCAGGGACAAAGAAAACCTGAAGAGGACATTCCTGTGAAGAATCTCAGCTGACCAGTGGCTTTGCTGTTGTCCTCTGCCTTATGCCCTGATAGTCTCTAAGTGCTCCCCCTGAGGTACTGAGTGCCTTGGAAGTGTAACTCCTGGGGTTGTTTGGGCAGCAAATGAAGTTTGGGAACTTTTTCAAAACTTTTGCTACAGAGCTTCGGATCATCAAGGGGATTGACTGCGAAAAGTATCCGAACATCAGTTCCACAGTGTCGAATTGAATTTCACGTTTGTCCTGTGTGGAGTAGAGTTACTTCTGAACAATGACAAAGTCCCATTTCAGATTGGAACTCAGAAACCTTTTTGAACTTCCCTACTTCCAGGCCCTAGTGGGGCCAATCTACTTGGTGTATTCGATCTGTGCTACATCACAATTGGCCTTAACTCATGCCTTAGTCCCAGTCTACTGCGACCATTGACTACCATTGGCGCTTTGTGCTTTTTGGCCTTTTATTCACTTGTATCTTTAAAAAAATCATATCTCCAGTTCTCCTCAATGGATCTTTGCTGTTTTGGTGCCATTTTGCTTATTACATTTTTCTCTCGTTTTATAAATTGGAGTAGGAATTTTATTATGTTGTGAGTTTGACTTTTTAACTGTTTTGGCACTTCGAAATGATTTACCCATTTCTCTAAGTTAAGCCTGTCTGCTCTGTGCCATGGCAAATGGGGGTTGAGCTTAGGTTTAAATTATTGAAACCTTTGACTGAACCTAATAGAATTCTGACTTTATTACTTGAGATTGACACCAATTCACCCCAACTAATAAATCACAGGAATTAAGAAAATGATTTCAAAAATATATAAATAAATAAATAAAAGCTCTAAGGGCATAGAGTGGACACACACTACGGATGGGACACAGCCACCCAACAAAAAGAAGACAAATGTACAATGAGTGGAGATGACACTGACTGGAGAAAGTCATACCCCAACATGTCAGCTTTGTAAGGGGACAAGACAGTGGCCCATCAAAAAATGGTAAAAGAGCCATGCTCCAGGGGAAGGACAAACATAGCATAGACAGAAAAGCAACCAATCACAAGCACAATTTTGAAATTCAGAACACAGCCATTCAATGAGAAAAGAGAAAGTAGATGACAAAATAAGGGAATACAATATTTCCTGCAGCAAGACCCCCAACCAGGGAAACCACACAGAAAGGAAACGTCAAGCAACAGCCTGTATGCTGTCTTGTGTGAATATTGGTGGCAAAAGTAAATTTTCATATGTACTGCACAGAGGAGTTACATTCAATTGAGGGAAGTGTTGGTTTGGGTGCTCTCAATGTCATTGTCAGGTGTGTGCTGGTTTGCTGATTAGCATTATTTAATAAAAGGACATCGTGTTCATGCATATGACATGCTGTGTCTTTTCTATTTACATGTTTTTGTTATCATGGTGATTGCATGTTTGATGGATATATGTGCAGTTTCGGGTAGTCGACCAAGGAAGGAGATGTATAAGGATTAGACATTCATATTTTGGCACCATGCAATTATTCTGTATTACTCTGTGTGGTATTCTCCATACTGTGAAACTGCATGAAATTTTCACAATGTCTGTTACTGCACCACACTCTAGTAGCACATGGGCTATTACCAAATGCAACCATTTGCTCATAGATAATGAGAAATACTCTCAACATAGGCAAGACTGAAGAGTAATACATTGTGCAGGAAGAGAAACAAGACCTGTGAAACCAATGACTAAAAAACAACATTAGGAGGGTTCGACTTGGGTAGAGGGTGATAATTAGTGCTGGGTCAAATATTCCAGGGAAATCTACAGTATGAGAAATGTGGTAGCTTTTTTCCTGTGTAGAGAAACCCTACTGCCCTTCAGGACTCCTCCGTCCGTTTGCACCCCATGAAAAAATATTTGGCTCAGTGCTGGACCTGCCTATGCTTTCATGGCCAGTTATAGCTGATCACTTTTGAGGTGCACTAACAGTAGTAGTCCCAGCAGCCAGGTCCACTGTGCAACGTTACGCCTCTCGAATTAGGCCACAACTTTTATATGACTCCTAAGTTGGGTGCAAAATGGTTGTTTGGTGTCAGACATAAACAAATTGCTGACTAGAAGTGTGAAGTCTCCTAAACAAAGATGTCATACCAGATGGGAAAAGGAATTAGGCAGGTAGATTTTGCTAGCAGAGTAGTCAGATTTCCTAGGCACATAAGATTGAGAAATTTGTTTATGGTTAAGAGGTCTCGTGCACACCTCTGGTGCTATACTGCAGTGCAAAAACTGGCTGGATGCAGGAAGAGAGCACATTTTTCATGAACAAGGGCAGGAACCAGATGCAGCACCTCACGCTGTGTACCTAGAGAGAGATCCAGATGTCATTGCTGGTCAGCAGAATTTTAAAAGACCAGTAGTAACTCTTATTCACCATCCCAAGAGCCCAAATCTTTCATTTTTAGAGTATGTAGTATGAGGTTGTGGAGAAGGAGCTGGCCATTCTTAGGAAGACAGTGGCTACCAACCCCGATAAGGATGTCAGGTTGCGGCCCACCTACGGACTGGTTCCAGTACTCTAGACTCAGTCAACATAGTTTGAAAAGTTGCTTTGAAAACAGTGCAGGAAATCTTGAGAAGTCTGAAGAACCAAATCCCAATTGCCATTTTGTTGGGGCACAAAATATAAACTAGTCCCAAACTGACACGACTTACTAGGCAATCCAGACCTGAATCTGTACATATCCCGGTTTGATGGCTTAGAGAAGACAGAGCTCCATTGCCAGCACTCCAGCCAGGTCTCATGTATAGCTCCAAGAACCTGAAAGAAAGATGGTAATAAGATTAGTAAATCATTTGATTATTTAGATATTGTTCAAAGAAACATATCAACTAGCCCACAAGTGAATAATGTCTCTGATGAAAAAATGAAGGACTGAGAGATAATTAAAAACTACTTTGAAACTGGGAATTGGTTATGCTCAGCATTGATGACATTACATAATCAGAGAAGAGAGTTGAGCGGTAAAAGAAGAAAAAAAGAAGACAAAGTAATTCCGTAAGAGCTCACCTGTGATGTAAACAGGAAAACAGGAACTTGATAGAGAGTACGGCACAAACTCTCTATCTGAAAAGAAAGGGAAACAAGAAATCATGCCAGAAATTACATACAATAAAATGCTCAATAAAATAGAAAAAACAGCAATGAAAGGATAAGTAAAAGAAACAGATGAATCCAGTGACTTTGGATTATTTATGAAAGGAGATTCAGGGGTGGCCTTGTTACTAGTGGCAAAGTTTTCTCATTGAGTCGCCACTTAGATAAAATAAATTGTTTGCAGAAAGGTTGAAAAGAATCCTTTGGTAATTATTGCATCTTTTCCATGTGGTACTAGGAATTAGTCTATGTAAGAAGGATTTGTTGGATGAATTGCAAGGTGCATCAACTGGGGACCAGCAGCTGTATTTCCATTCCCTTTCGCCCAAAGTAATGCCCTGTTGGAAAAAATACTGGATGCTAAAGACTACCCAATGCCTACTACAGGATATCATGGGGAAAATTATTGTGGCAAAAATATCAAGGACCAAAATATAGTGAAGGTCAGTTTATAGGGGTAAGCAGAGGTTTACTATACTTAACTCCACATACTTGTACCTTGAAAATATAAATATCTCTTCAAGGAACATAGATGTGGAGTTCAGTATAGTACAGCAATACTTACCAATATGCACTTACCTGCTCGATATTTTGATCCTCGATATTTGTCCTTGATATTTTGGTCCTACAATATTTTTGTCCTTGATATTCAGCCATACAGCCGCTCTAGACGGGACATCCAGCCAAATCACGGAATGATCTTCCAAAATCGCCATTCTGCACTCGTAAATTGTGGGTTGCACCAAATTAGGGGATGTGGTGATGTGTCTGCCAGGCTGGCAGCTGAGAGTGGGGTAAACAAGTTATATTTGTATTTTCTGTGCTCCAATTAAATTTAATAAAAAAATGTTTAAACCTAAATACATGCGTGGAATTGTTCTTTATGCTTCAAGCATGATATCTCCTACACATATATTCCATCTTTCCGTTTGAAATCAAGTTCTTATTCCACTTTCTCTTAAAATTATTTGTAACTTTTTCAGTGGCATTTGTAGAGAAATTGTAACAGATCATTTTTATAACATGTATTATAGTGATACATTAATTGTCAGTGGCAGTACATGTAATCTGCCTTTTGGAGTGAACGGTGGTGATCCTGTGGCAACACAACTTCCAGGTAATTTATAAACCTTGCTTCCAGCGTCTTTGTGTGCATAGTACTGTTGATGAATTGTACATTATCTGTTGGGATGGCGAATGTCTCCTGCATAGCGTGGGAGAGCATGCACCCCTTCCCTGTGTTCCCCATGTAGCGAGTCTCTCTGTATTTTCTATTTATGGCCTGAGAGCACATGACAATCATGCATGTACACTATGCGCCCACTGTGACACAATGCAATCTAAAAGTGCACTCTCTGGTCTGTAGAGGCACACCATGTTTGCCCCTTTTTTAGTGAGCATGACTAACACCAGTGAACGGGCTGTAGAGGACTAATACTGGTGGCAGCAACTGATTATACCTGGAGGATATCTCTTTTTACCTGTTATGTGCACAGGGAGAACTGTCTACTGGGCCTTCCTTTTTAAATGTGTACGCCAGTCCTTTACAAACAGATCCTTTGCTCCATCCATGATTGGTCTATGTTGATCCATTGATGTGTCTATGTTTAATTTATGCATGTGCAGGATGAGTATGGTAATCTGTGCTTGACTGCTGCAGCCCATGAATCAGTTTTGGATCTCCTGTGTGTGAGTAGTAGAAAGGATGGAATTTTGGACAGCGTACTGTACAACAGTGTGAATTGCAGGATTTGTCCAAAGCATTCCTGAGATCAATTGAGATTGACCATACTCTACGGTGCGGAGGATAGGAGGAAGAAGATTCCTTTGAAGTGTACGCATAGCCCTTGCCCCACCTTTTTTTCCCAAAGGTATTACCCCAAAAGATTGAGAGTTAGTTTAGTGAGGAAGCCTATCCCTCTTTTGTGTCTTTGTTAAGGGTTTCCCTGACAGAGCGCTTCCATCTCATCCCTCCTTCCTGCTGACGCTGTAAGACAAAGACTGAGGCTTGATCGGTGAGGAAGGAATACACCAAAGCAAGGAACTGCCTGAAACTGCTCCGAGAGGAGCACTGGTAGAATCCACACTCTCTGTCTGCACGCTTGCTGTAAGAATGCAGCAGAACACCTCATTCAGGATTTCTCAATGACCAGTGCCAAGGTCGAACGAGAAAGACATCTGAGCTCCAGGGGTGGCGTAATTGACTGCCAACTCTCCAAGGAAGAAACCTTGACATTCTTAACCATGGTAGGAGAAGCTGCCTGGCATCATACTGAGGGAAGGAACCCACGGACTACTGAGATGGGTACTGGAGGTATCACTACGAGAATAAACTGCTGCCTTGAAGTGGATGTTCATAAGGAGCAGTAGAGAAAGGACTGTCCTTTGGTCTACTGTAACCCAGTGAGTGATCTGCTCTACCAGGCTGCATGGTGAGGCATTGTGACTGGTTTCTCTGCAACATCTCATGCAGCGCATCACGACTCTTATACGTTGGTGGGGCACGCAGAGTTCCCTCTGCCCGGTCCACAGAACAATGCAGAAGGTGACTGGAGGTTGCAAACTTGGCTAGAGCTGACAGAATGAACTAAGAATCGCTTGTGATAGCCTGGTGCTACAAACATTTGCCATTGCATCTGATGGTATCGCCACACCAAGATCAGAGCTCTGATCAAGGGTGCGCTTTGCATTTGTTCCTGCGGAATTTTGTGAGAAGAACTTCCATCCCGAGGCAGGCAGTGAGCTAGCGAGGGCTCTGTCTAGCTGTGGTCGTAGAAGCCTTTCCTTTCCTGCCTCAGAGGCACACACTTGTCAGCACGGACACGGCGGCCTCCCTGTGGTCCCTCTTCATGACTCGTCTGTAGGTGTAAATCAGCGAGAGCTGCACATCCCTGGCCTGCGGCCCAGAGAGACCGGAAGTGAACCTGGGCCTGACTTCTTAAAGTTATAGACGGGAATACAGTGGTGACTGCATCCGGTAGCACACACAGGGGCAGCTATGTTGTTACGACCTAGAAACAGTGACATTGGTGTTTAGCGAACGCTCTGGAGAAGAGACAGGAACCTGTACGTTGTACAGTTGGGACACAATTTATCGTACTCCGCACTCATACTTTGATCACAATATCTTTACCTCTAAGTATCATTACCTCTGGAAGCAGCAAAAACACAGCACTGGCTTTCTCGCTCTCTACCTCTACAGCGATTCCTGCACAAATTGTGAAACGTTCGTACTCGGGTAACTCTCTGGTTCTTCCTTCCCTGTCCTACATCTGGCCTGTGCCGCTGCGCTGTGATCACTTGTTGGCAGCGCTTCCGTTGAGGGATTTTACAGTCAGTCATTTCCTTCCCTTTGCAGACATGCGAGTGGCTGACCAGAGGATGAAAGTAGACAGGTTTGAGTTGGCGCATGACCACGTCACACATGGCGCGGCTTCAAGACCACAACTGCTTTTCCAAAGCGCTCCACTCCGAGGTCCCGGCGGAGCAGTCAGTCTGCAGAGCGGGATGGAAAGGAGATCAGTCGAGCGGCTCTGCTTCTGCGGGCGGTTCACGCCGTGCAGCTGTTTCCGTTTAGAGAAAACGCGAGCAGCCTGCGCTTCGCCCAGTTTGTGAAACTTCAGGTAACTGCGCCCTCTCAAGCCGGCCATTACACATAAAAAGAACAGAAATCACGCGCACATGCCGAACGAGGCCAATTTGCAAGATAAACCAAACAATGTGCGGTGAAAATGACGCTAGAATGGATAACTCCAATAAACACCAAAAGCTTGCTTGTGAAAATTCCACGTGAAATGTTGACCTTGGGTCGTTTTACCAAATAAATAAAAAGTGTGTTCAGCAGGGTATGCCCTCCAACTTGAACTTACATTTTTTTGACGAATCAGCTTGAACCCGAAATCCACTTTATTCTTTTTGGTCTGACCTACTCTGATTTTCACAAAACGTGGACTCCTACCAATATTCAGATCTTTAAACATTAGATAACACCTTGGCACTGACTCCATCTTCATGAACCGTGATTGACCATGCCACAAGGATGTGGGCTCTTGGGCCGGCGGTGGAAGGAAACCTTTCAGTATGGCTACCACAACTGCATCAGCTTATTCCACCCTCAGGAGGGAGCATCACAGTGAATGCCAAAAGGGGATGTTCTCACACCCTTGCCTCACACCATTCTTACCAATCGGGAGATCTCTCAGGGGATCTGGGTAATGAACATCCATATGTGTTGGAAGACATCATCAGGGTACCTGTCTCTCCCTTGTACATGGTGCTCAAAGAATTTTCAGCATGAAGAAAGGGCTACCTCTATGCTCTTTTTGAGTGTTCCTGTATTAAGGTATCTGGTTGGACCCTTTTCAGCCAACGATGTAATGTCATGGATAACATGACAGACCCACACTCGCTGCCTCAACCTGTCAACCTGGTTCTTAACATCATTGTTCCTATACTTTACTATACTGTCCTATACTATACTATACTATACTATACTATACTATACTATACTAGTGAACACTATACTATACTATACTATACAGATTTATATAGCGCACAGCTACCCGAAGGCTTCCCAGTGCTGAATCATAGCATTCACTTGCGAGCAGAAACCGATAATAGAGGCTAGTGAGTGTATAGTCAGGTTTTAAGCATTTTGCTAAAACGAATCTCATTCCTTAAAATGAATCTCATTCTTCCTTCAGCTACCTTTCCTGCAACTTTATTAACTCTTGAATTCTTGAAGAGAGGCAGGAGGCACTGTCAATAGGATTTCTCCGGGCTCTGGTTGCAGGTCTAACAGCTATTGCAGCGACTGGTCATCTCATCTGCTGATGAACCTGCAGCGATCTGCAGGGAAACCCCATCACTCCTCAATATCTCGAAGAGCTCCAAGAGCTCATTTAACTTCCAGACAAGACACCACAGGCCTTGAAAGGAGACAGCTCCCACTGCCTTTCTGATATCAGACAAACATATCTCCAGTGCATTGAGCAGCCCTGCCTCCAGATCCTGCTCCACTATTGTTGTTCTGCTGATATTCCTCACTAACCTCTGCTGCACTATCCCCTCAGATGTCTCAATGTGCAGTTTCTTGAGGTTTTCTGTCCATCATGCATGAGCTCTGCAGCTTCAGGGGAGCCTGCCATCACTCAATTCTCTTTTTTCTTTGTTTTAGCACAGTGTGAAATGAAAAAATAATTGTATTGTTTCCTGTACTCTGCCATCTCACCTCCTCATTGTCAAAGCCTAAATCTCACTCCCCTCAAGTGACAGAGGACCCACTGTTCCACCCTACGTGCCTCAGTTAGATAAACATGGACAGATCCAAGTCCCCCAATACCGAGGTCATTTCACACCAGCTTGTACTGTCGCTGGCTATCTAGAGGTAAAGTGGAACAAGTCTTCCTCCCGAAGACCAGGTCTGTACTTTCCTTGGTGCCTTCTGACCCCGGCTGACCCCCCCTCACAACCGCTTAAGAGGACCACACAGGGAACATCAGGGCCCGCTTTGGGCAACCAACTCCAACAGGAAGCATGGCACAGGGGCAAGTAAGTATTAACAGGACAGTTACCTTGCAGTCAAGGCAGTCTCCAGTCCACGTCCAAACTCTATGGACAAAGCACCATAAACATCAATAGAGTGGTCCTGATGCAAGGAATACAGGATGAGCAAGATGATGAGGGTTGTTGGGGATGCTGATCCGGCAGACGGGGTCTTCTTAAAGCCACCCTTTGGTCCACAAACACAGTGGGGCAACTTTGCCCACAGTGGGCGATGGACCTCGAAGTCCAGCCAAAAACCAATTGCCACTGATCTACTGGTCAGCAAAATCAGCAGCTTCCTTTAACTGCGGCTAGTGTCCTTCTTGGACGACCAAACTGCACTCCAACAACTTTCCCATGTTCAGCAGACTTGGGTTCAACTTTTAAGTGTTGGGCTCGATCTCCCAAGCTGCGCTTCAGCTGTCAATGGTGATCTAGAGATTTTGGCTACCAACTCGCCTGCAAGCAGGCTTCTTTAGCTTCTGTGACCCTGGAGCTGTAACAGGAAGTCACCTCTTCTGTCTGGGGCTTAGGGACAACATTTCGTTGAGCCAGGCACCACAATTTTCTCCTTGCTAGCCCAGGAGCAGTAGTTGCAGTCTAGCCATTGGTGAAGCCTCTGTTTGCCAGGTTCAGAGAACAGCAAGTCAATTCTTCGGTCCCCTCTCCCATACAGACATGATTTGAGGTCTGGGTGCTAGTGGTGCCACTTTTATGCCGACATCTTGACCTCGGTGAATGCAATGACTACTAGCCAATGGGCTAACAGGTCCCCTCCCGCCTGATGACAACTTACTGCAAAGCGTGGCATCTAGCTATCCCAGAGTGCAACATTCTGGCCAGTCCCAAGATGTCAAAACCCCTTCTCTTTCTGTGTGGAGCTTGGTAGCCCACCTTAGAGGCGTGGCAACCTGGAGACTACATGCCCATGGAAAAAACAGTTTAGTAACTGTTCTCCCCTCTCTGCTCCCTCCCAAATGCCAACTTGTCTACCAGAACAAAAGTGCAGCCCCTCTCTTGCTTTCCATCATTTGCCCTAAAAAGGCATCTTTGCCTTTGAAGCTCATCTTTTGGGCTCACACCCTGTGTGGCTTCCTGTTAGGGAGAGGTAACACCTCTTCCAAAGGAAGGCCTCTATTGTGCCCTTTCGTCGGAGTCATTCACAAGTCTCACCAAGAGGGCAGAGGGCTGCCTCGTGACCAGCACTGGACACAAGACCAGCGGCCAGCACTGGGAAACCTTGGGCAACACAGTGGCAACTTTCTAAAGTTGCCTTTCCTCAAAAGTTTCATTAAATTCGACTTGGACATTAAGTTGGGTTTAATGCAACAGCTCTTTTTTTTTATCTTGAAGTACTAACTTTAGTAGTCCCATTAAGAAGTTAGATCAGCTGAGTTGTCAGCATGTAACCCTGTACATGCCAATGGGGATACTAGCCTTTATGCAGAAAAGAACGCACAATTTGGGGGTTTTACTGTTAGGCCATAAATACATGTCTTACCGTTTATTGTACAAAACCCTGCCTTAGGGCTCAATGCCCACCTTATATGTGACTTATATATATATTAAAAAGGAAGGACTGTACTTTGTCAATAGTTTAAATGGCAAAGTTGAGTTAGCAGTTTAAAACTGCTTTACCAGTCTGCAGTGGCAGGCTGGAAGATATGCTTTCACTTTGTCACACTCATGTTGGCACAATAAGTGCTGCAGTCCATGAGGGACACTTCAACTTACAGGCCCTGGGGACCCCTGGTACCATATACTAGGGACTTATAAGTAAGTTAACTTCAGCCAATAGGGTATATGCAAATTAAACATAAATTGACACAGAGGTCTGGTTGGCAAGCCTCAGTGCACTCGTAGAGTAAAAAAAAACAGCAACATCAGTCCAAGCCTTTGGGGGTGATCATGCAAAAAGAGTCATTTACTTAGAGATAGCATAACGTCCTAGTATTTAATTTGGGAAACTGTACACCCACTATTTGAGCCATAATTATCCTTCTCCATTAATTGCTGTAATATCTGTGTTTTGTTGAGATTCATGTAGAGACCTGATATCTGTAAGAATTATCTATTGGTAAAAAAAGGTAGCATGAGATCAGTGTCATTGTTGCTATGAAATAGTAAAAAAACACTTGCAAAGAATGAAATGTCATGTTCTATTTACCTCATTAACTATTATTTTCTGCACCTAGTCAGTATATGTATAATGCTTAATGGTAGGGCCTCAATTACTAATGCAAAATTCATAGTGTTGTGTAGTTCCTATATATCTTATACAGGACCTGCGCGTTCCGGATAACATAAACTGTGGGTTTGGTGGCAGACTGGTTCTGAGCACCCCCACCGGATACTTTAGCCTGTTTGCATTAGCTAGCTCACAGTGCCACTAGAATCTCCTCTTATCGGGGAGAGAATAGTTTCTGGCAACTTCAGAACATGACTACCCTGATCCCCCAGGATCGTGGAAACAATATACTACTTTTCGCTCAGTCACTTGTGCTCACTTAGTTTGTCTCAGAGATACACAGAATAAACAGTCTAGGCGTTTCAATAAGGATTTATTGAACAGTTGTTATTCTAGTGTAGAATATATGAGCTGCAACAACCATTAGACAGTAGCAGAGATATATGGTCAGCAATATTACAAAAGTAAAGGGATGGTATAGTTCTACCATCTTGCAGAAATCATGAATATATACATGTACATAAAACACATGATAAAAGGTGCAACCTAAAAGTGCGTACTCCTACAATGCCTCCCTAACTAGATGTACCTAAATGTACCTAGCATCTATGTAGGTGTTATGCCAAGAATCCCTCTAGGATCTAGTCCATCCCATTACCTGAGAGTTAGAGAATGTGGGACCCTGTCCTGGTCTCGAGTTGGACACCCCGCGAGGGATGTTAGACCACTGCTAGCTGGAGCGTCTGCATGCAGGAACCTCAGCATCTCTGGTCAGTGTGTCAGCCGGGAAGTCACGGTCTCCTCTCTCTGTCTAAGCAAGACATGGTGTATATATACCCACAGGTCTCCCCAGGGGTCCTACCTTGCTGTGTTACTGTGTCGGCCTAAAGGATGATGTCGGGCTTGAACTTTAACATAGATATTATACAGGAGATGTTCGTCCTGTTGTGAGTCCTGCTGTGCTTCCAAGAAGCCTCATGCATAATGTATGAGTTTCGAACCAGGGAAAAACCTGCGTTCTGAATGCAGTGTTGTATCTAGGTAAAAGGTCAGTCCCTATGAACCGTTATGTATGTAATGTAGGGAAGGATGTAGGTGAAAGGTTGCAGTGTTACCTGCGCCTATATAGGGTACCTATATGGAATATAACAATAGATGACATTAATTCAAAGGAAGCAGATATTTGTACATTTGTCCTTATTTAGGTGGCAAGTGAATTGCACAGAGAGTGAATCAAACTTACATAATTTACTTCCAAAGCCATCATACCCATTGCTGCCCCAAAACTGGCAATCTAAAACATCAGATGCTCTGGCCTTGTATATTGCCATAGTGGTTCCATATATATTACCAAAAATGACCCATACAAGCTATCATGGATCGAAGTGATTGCTTCAAACGAAACAAATCCATTTTGACCAATGTGAATCAAATATTACATCAAACTGTTAAGTCATCCAGATAAAATATGTGCAAAACCTTGATATTCAGTATATTTCAGACTTACGGGCCTGTAAAATCCAAACATAATTTAATCGCTCTCTATTTTCCAAATCAGTGATAACTAATTAAATTGTTACAAGTGGGAGAGCCTTCCTATATATAGCTTCCGATGCAGACCAAGAACTGCATTATTGTTGTATAACCGATCTATAGTTTGAAACAGTTTCTCATGTCAAATATCAGTGCTGAGGAAAAAAGGCAAAGTGGTTTAGCCTTTCACAAACATCAGTACACCTGGTACCATCAGTTCCCAAGTACGGCAAATTAGCCTTGGCTATGCAAGAAATTCAAGATTTGTTTCCCTGAAAAGGGTCAAATAAATAGATGGAAAAATAAATATAGTTTTGTTTATAATAGGGTGTCTACTTCTATAAGGAAATTAGTTAGCTTATTAAATCTCCACCATCGATGAAGATTAGATCAGGATTTCTATATTTTCATATTATTTTGTGTTAAAAGCTAGATTCCATGATACCTGGTGGGGCCTACAACCTTATTTGGGTTGATCATACAGTGACCAGCCATCCAAAGTATTATATCATGAACATTAACGGAGCTCATTGATACAAGAGCAGTATTAGAGGTTTTGATCTGTTTTTGTTATATAATACCTTAAGTGGAACATTCAGTGTCAACTGCCCAGAATTTAAAGTGGCATATTGAGGATGAGTGATGAATAACAGGCAGTATACAAAGCAAGAGCATTTACAGAGAAAATTGGCCATGGATCAGGGAGTCAATTGAGAAATGGGTTGTTCCCTGGTAGATAGTGTCAGTGAGCAGGGCAATATACTCACAACTGATACAGAGTTTGACAAACTGGTTGAACTTTCAGGAGAATGAGGAGGTGACAGCCACGTGGAACCATTGGGACCACTGAAAGTATAGCTGTGGAAATCAAGCATAGATGCCCATTAAGGTCGTGCCTTTCCTGGGGAGACTCAGTACTTTGTCCCAGTCTTCCAGAGATCTTAAAATGACTAAGTCAGGTGCTGGATAACTTTCTCGTTGTCATTCCCACAGCACCCAAACTTTCAGGGAAGGCTTGTATGGACCAAGTCTTACTCCAACAAGGTTTCCAGTAGGGTCAAGTCTAATCTTCTTCCAACTGGGTATCCAGTTCTGTCACAAGAATTGTCTTCTCTGACTTTTCTGCCCTTGAGGCTACAGGAGGCCAGCTGGCAATCTGACCAATGGAGAGCACTTCCAGACCCCGTGTAGATACTAGGTCGCATATTAGTCCTCTTCACAGGCAGGTCCAGAAAGAACATCTTTCTTTTGTTTATGATGCTGGGAAGCCTGTTTTAGAATGCACACTAGCCACTGACTGTTGACAATCTCTAGCTCATGGATACTCACAAGCATTTTCATCAGGGACAAAAAGTATGGTATGCGGAATGACTAAGAGCCACATTGATGCTAGCAGGGTCAGGGCTGGTGTAAGATGGGCATTGGAGAAGCAAAAAATGTACATGGTGTGGACAGTGAGTTGTGGAGGTATTTTGAGGGTCAAACAATATCATTCATTCATGAAACTTTATTTCGGCTATTACGGCCATAAAAGTACATACATATACACAACCACTTAAAATTAATATCAAGAAAAATACGATGTCATAAGAACCACTTATTATAAAATAGTACAAGCATAGATAGCAGTAATGATTGCTCATTGGGAAACAGGGAAATAAAAACGATAATCATCACTATGGGCAATATAATCACTGCAAGCCAATCATAAAAAATATAAATTAAACTAAAAATATTAAAAGAAAATTCACAGCCTATGTTTTTATATAAAACCTAAGTCGCGGTAGCAGCCAATTAAAAGCAGGTCTTAATAGATCTCGTATCAGTTGTTTGATAAAATACCTACGCTTACAGGCTAGGTTTTTTGCCAAAACTAGGGTCACAATGGTTGACAGACGGGAGCGGGTATTACTAATTCTCACATCGATTTTTCAATAGATACCTTCGCTTACACCACATTGCAAAGAGAAACTTAGAGATTGCAACAACAAAAACCGGGTTAGTATCAGATTTTGAAACCCTGTAGGATTCCTTATAATTTCTAATACCTAGGTTCCTACACAATTGAGTAACCCACTTTAACCTTGCCCACTTATATGCCAAGCAGAAGAACAACACATGAATTACAGTTTCCTCCTCTACTAGACACCCCGGGCAAAGGTGGGTGGTAGCGCCTGCCAATTTGTTGGTGAGTGCATGGAGCGGCAGCGTCCCATATCTAAATTGCAAAAACAGTTTTTTTGCTGTTGGCGGTTGAATAAAATCCAACACCTGCTCCAATTTATATTGCTGTTTTATATCCAGGAACCCATAGGTTAAACTAAAAGAATTAGCGGTCTGTAAAATGCATGACAATTTATACCCTTTCAGTACACAAACCAAGGATTTTTTTGAGATAGCTGAGCATGACTCCTCCGGTGCCGACCATAGGTCCTCCCTTCCTATCGCACGGAATGAGTCTCTGATAAAGGAGAACCACAGGATATTACCCGCCCCCAGAGTGGACATTACAGCCTTTAATTCCTCTCTATAATGTCCTAGCTCTGGCGTACTCCACAGCTGTCGCCAGTAAATCAGTGGGCGAGAAGCAATTAGGTCTGCAATGGGAAGGATGCCCAGATCCATCCTTAGTGGCGTTAAAGGAGTACTTTTAGGCAAACACAGGATTTGTCTCATAAAATTATTGTCTGTTA
The DNA here is from genome assembly GCA_963921515.1 of Calotriton arnoldi. Classification (NCBI taxonomy): domain Eukaryota; kingdom Metazoa; phylum Chordata; class Amphibia; order Caudata; family Salamandridae; genus Calotriton; species Calotriton arnoldi. Next base: position 1,279,604 of record CAWUFW010004189.1, read on the forward strand.
TAGTGAGGGCATTAACTAAGCTATGTCCCCAAAGTTCGGCCCCATACATAGTTGCCCCCCTAGCTTGGACCTTGTAGATTTCTACAGGCGGGCTTATAACCTTTAGGGCACATCTCTTATAAACCTTTAAAATCACCCCGACTGCCTGAATTAGCTTTAAATTAGCTTTGTTGATTTGGGGTCCCCACCCCATTTTATCGTTTAATGTGAGGCCCAAATAATCAAAGATAGGAACCCTTTCTAAGGGTCCATCATCCATTCTTGGGTGCGGACAGTTTATAGAGTCAGCGTGGAAGACCATATATTTTGTTTTCTTAATATTTACTACCAAATTCCTCCTTTTACAAAACCGACTAAATTCCTCTAATACACGCTGCATCCCCATTGGTGATTTCGAGAGGAGCAGGGTATCGTCCGCAAACATTAGGCCAGGAAATTTGCGGTTGGCTAGTTTTGGGGAATCAATGTCCTTAACGGCAAGAAGGTCTCCTATTAACCCGTTGAGAAAGAGTGAGAAAAGGGTTGGTGCAAGCACACAACCCTGCCTCACCCCTTTCCTACAGGAAAAGGAGCCGTTAATTTCCCATTCTTGCCGAACCTTACCCTAGCAAATGTTCCCTCGTGGAGGCGTTTAAACTGGTGGCAGAGGTATGGTGGTACTCCCATATCCAGCAAGATTCCCCACAGCTGGTCACGATCCACCATATCAAACGCCGATTTGAGATCCACGAATGTAAGGTACAGACTACCACCCTCCAAAACTATATGCTTCCAATAGATCAATTGAAGCCTAAACAATTGATCTATAGTAGATGTTTTACATCTGAAGCCTGCCTGTAAAGGAGTTAAAATATTAAGGTCTTCCATCCATTCCTGGAGTCTTCCCAGTAAGACTCTAGCAAAAATCTTTTGAGTTACATCAATAAGGCTGATCGGCCTGTAATTTGCCGGTTCTATGGGAGACCCTTTTTTATAAATAGGAATAATCTCTGCCCCAGCCCACGTAGGGGGTGGCATGCCATAAAGAATGGCATTAAATAATGTCTGGAGGTATGGGGCCCAAACAGTCTGTTCATTTCTATACAGGTCCCCGGGATTCTATCCAGCCCAGGAGCTTTGTTTGGCAGTATTTTGGCTAGGGCAGATAATACCTCGGCCAAGGTACATGGGGGTATATCCCCAAGGGAATCAAAGGTATGACAACAAACCGATATCCCACTCTCACTAGGTCCATTATAGGGGCTTGAATATAAATCTTTAAAGTAAAGACGCCAGGCTTCCTCAGCAATATTAGGCTCGAGGGTAGACCTACCCTCTATCTTCCCGGTATGGACTAAATTCCAGAAAGCTCTTGTGTCTTTAACGTCCAAGGCATTCTTAATGCCTGCCATCTTTCCATTTCCCATTCAGATTTCGCAGCTAAAAGGATTTTTTTTAAAAAACACCCTTGCTTCCCTTGCATGCTATCCCCCCCCCCCTCAGGCTTGACAACAGGGCTCTCTTCGCATCCCTGCATGACCTATTGTACCAGGGGTTTTTATCTCTGCGATGGTTACTCTTATTGGGCTTACTGCTATAAAAAAAATCCGCCAGGCATGCAACCATGTCAAGATGGATTTTGCCTAGATCTTCATCGGGTTCTAAGTTAGCACTGCTTCCAGAGACAAGACTTGCTTTTTCTAACAGGGGAATAATGCTAGTATACATATCCGCCATTACTTCTGGAGCTTGGATTATTGAGCCCCAGCGTATTCTTCTCCCTCCTTCAACCACTATCAAATTGTCTAGTAGCGGATTTTCCAGGTCTTGCCCTACTTCCACTACATGGCTATCTAGGGTTACGACCAATGGACTGTGGTCGCTTTCATCACGGGGGAGGACAGAAAACTTCACAACCTTATGCCAAATTTCAACATTTATTAAAATATAATCAATTATTGTTGCCTGCCCAGTTCTATCGAAGGTGGGATGCCCAGGATTATCGTCAGGGAACCGGCCATTACATGCCCTCAATGAATGGGTGAGGGTAAGAGAGGTTAATTGCAAGACTAGTGGGGTCCACCCCCTTATCGGAGTACGCATTAGACGCTGGAATTAACCATGGTGAATCCTCGTCACTGGAGATAGGTGTTGACACCACTGAGGGTTCAAAGTGACAATTAAAATCCCCACCAATTAAAAAATACGCTTCCCCAGACAGTAAATTAAGAAGAACAGCCAAACAATCTAACGTCGGCGAAGTTTGCCCATACTTAACTGGGCGAGAGTAGACATTGATAATGGCCAGCTTTGGAAGGTTTCTATGGGTGAGAAGAATACATAAAATATCAGGTGAATGAGTTTCTATTCTCTTCACCGTACAACCCAAGTGGGTACCTACCCAAATACACAAACCCCCGACGGTCTACCCCTTGGGCCCTTCACTGCCGCTTCACAATATGCTACAAAACCTACTCTATATAATGGTCTTACTGCCCAAGTTTCTTGGAATAAGCAAATCTCGTGGGAGTCTATGAAATCGCCACAATCGGGGAGATCCAATCTGGACATTAGGCCCGCAATATTCCACGACAGGATCCTGGGGCCATGTGATCTTGCTTCCAACTCACTCTCATAGGTCACCTCATAAAATCCCCTATTTATAACTTCTAGGGGCTCGCAGTTGTTATCAGCAGTCCCTAATGTTTCAGAGTTTAGTGCCACCTCACTGGTTGTAACAATACTATTCTTAGGTGCATCTAGGGGTTTCCCCACTTCCCCACTGTCACTAACTTTAGTGGTTTTGCTTGTCTCCTCATTCCCCTTCTCATTGCTTAATACGGCCTGTTGGTTTATTACCTCAGCCGCAAAACACACAAGATGATGGACGGAATGTTGCACATTGGCAAAACATTCACCCCCAGTCACAGATCTGGGTTTAATCCATCGTTATTTTGCTCACCACGCCACCCCAGTTCAGACATGGCCATATGCAAATCAGTCTTGACCCTGTGCCTCATGGGAACAGTCCAGCCCGAACTGCCAAGCCATGTCTTCCCTGGACCGGAATCAAGCATCCTAGGACCGGTTTCTGGCTATCAGCCGTCATCAGCCAGGATAGCTTGACTCCAGTGGCGTAGTGAGCACGGGACCCACGTCTGGGCATACCCTTCCCATATAGGGCGAACAGCAAAACACACAAGATGATGGACGGAATGTTGCACATTGGCAAAACAATCACCCCCAGTCACAGATCTGGGTTTAATCCATCGTTATTTTGCTCACCACGCCACCCCAGTTCAGACATGGCCATATGCAAATCAGTCTTGACCCTGTGCCTCATGGGAACAGTCCAGCCCGAACTGCCAAGCCATGTCTTCCCTGGACCGGAATCAAGCATCCTAGGACCGGTTTCTGGCTATCAGCCGTCATCAGCCAGGATAGCTTGACTCCAGTGGCGTAGTGAGCACGGGACCCACGTCTGGGCATACCCTTCCCACATAGGGCGAACAGCAAAACACACAAGATGATGGACGGAATGTTGCACATTGGCAAAACATTCACCCCCAGTCACAGATCTGGGTTTAATCCATCGTTATTTTGCTCACCACGCCACCCCAGTTCAGACATGGCCATATGCAAATCAGTCTTGACCCTGTGCCTCATGGGAACAGTCCAGCCCGAACTGCCAAGCCATGTCTTCCCTGGACCGGAATCAAGCATCCTAGGACCGGTTTCTGGCTATCAGCCGTCATCAGCCAGGATAGCTTGACTCCAGTGGCGTAGTGAGCACGGGACCCACGTCTGGGCATACCCTTCCCACATAGGGCGAACAGCAAAACACACAAGATGATGGACGGAATGTTGCACATTGGCAAAACATTCACCCCCAGTCACAGATCTGGGTTTAATCCATCGTTATTTTGCTCACTACGCCACCCCAGTTCAGACATGGCCATATGCAAATCAGTCTTGACCCTGTGCCTCATGGGAACAGTCCAGCCCGAACTGCCAAGCCATGTCTTCCCTGGACCGGAATCAAGCATCCTAGGACCGGTTTCTGGCTATCAGCCGTCATCAGCCAGGATAGCTTGACTCCAGTGGCGTAGTGAGCACGGGACCCACGTCTGGGCATACCCTTCCCACATAGGGCGAACAGCAAAACACACAAGATGATGGACGGAATGTTGCACATTGGCAAAACATTCACCCCCAGTCACAGATCTGGGTTTAATCCATCGTTATTTTGCTCACCACGCCACCCCAGTTCAGACATGGCCATATGCAAATCAGTCTTGACCCTGTGCCTCATGGGAACAGTCCAGCCCGAACTGCCAAGCCATGTCTTCCCTGGACCGGAATCAAGCATCCTAGGACCGGTTTCTGGCTATCAGCCGTCATCAGCCAGGATAGCTTGACTCCAGTGGCGTAGTGAGCACGGGACCCACGTCTGGGCATACCCTTCCCACATAGGAGCGAACAGCAAAACACACAAGATAATGGACGGAATGTTGCACATTGGCAAAACATTCACCCCCAGTCACAGATCTGGGTTTAATCCATCGTTATTTTGCTCACCACGCCACCCCAGTTCAGACATGGCCATATGCAAATCAGTCTTGACCCTGTGCCTCATGGGAACAGTCCAGCCCGAACTGCCAAGCCATGTCTTCCCTGGACCGGAATCAAGCATCCTAGGACCGGTTTCTGGCTATCAGCCGTCATCAGCCAGGATAGCTTGACTCCAGTGGCGTAGTGAGCACGGGACCTCAGCCCCCATACCCAAAGGACTATTACACGACTGTTTGTCCGTGATAAGTGGGCAAAAGTCGGTGGGGGTCAGTCAATCCACCTGGTCTAAAACACTAAATCTATTACTGAGGGGGATACTGGATACAAAACAAATACCATCATTCACTCCTCTATTGGAGGCATTATCTAACTGGGCTCTCCCTACCCAATTCTTACCTGGATATCCAAATATCTCCGTGGTGGTTGGGGGAGGGTAAAAGTAACTTAAGTCAAAAGACTGAATACCAGTTTTTGTCCTTTGGTGAGACCACTCGCATATATGTTTGACCACCCGTCTATCTCTAAAATTAATAATAATACAATCGCCCGCTAAGTCTTTCACTCTTCGGCCCACCCAGCTTACTCTACGGGCAAACAAGATTTGACTTTGCACATTCGGCGGGAGAGGTCTGTTGTTATTCAGCCAATGAATAGATTTATTTTTAGTTCATTATAAGATTCTACACTATCTTTGTCTAATTCAGGCACCCCGGTCAGTACGACGACATATGGTGAGGAATCAGGGGGTAAGTCAATAAATGGCAAAATATGCTTAGACTCCCTAGGATTAGATCTTTCCTTTGGTCCTCCAAGCAGTTTTTGTGCCAAACCCCCTCGCAAGGATTGCTGTACTGCTCTTTCACCACGGGGACAACCTGTACCTCGTTGGGCCACTACACCACTATAGGCGGTAGATCCGACTGCATCACTCCCACTAGGTGAGGCATCCACTGTGTTAGGTGTAATTAAGGTAGACAATGGGTGTTTAGAGACTACAGAATCCCGAGTTATATTCGTCATCACTTCGTTAGCCTGGGCACTCCTCCCCAGACTACTCTTGATACAATCAAAATTAGTTACTGTCGACTGTTCAAGTTTTAACAATTTGTCCTCAATTGATAACAGTTTATCAAAGAAAGGCTGCATGGATGAGGCTATGAGGGCTCCTACGTTTAACCAAAATCCATCTTCAAATGAGGGCAAGGAAAAGTCAACAGAACCCATAGATGAAGTGTTTAGTCCAAGAGAAGTTGCCTGGAGCGCTTCAGAACATATAGGGACTGTGGTCGCCTGGTCGCTGTTCTTATTATTATTTTCAGGCGCCTTTGAACTTTTCCCCCTCTGTGCGCCCCCTCCTCACTTCCTCTTAAAGGCCGCTCCCGGTGCGAGGTCCGTTGGCTGGGGCAGAATTTTAGGTGCGAGCCTTGTGGTTGCACGGGTAGCTGTGCCACTATCAGTGCGAGACGGGGATGTGTCCATGAGTGAAACAAAAGAGCCAAGCTCTTGGACCGTAGATGTATTCACAGGTTCCCGAGGCATTAGGCTACTACTTTGCCCCAAATCCCCAAGGTCGGTTTCTATGGGTGTGGGCTGTTCCGGAGAATGTGCCAACATCAATCCCCCAAGGATGACCTTTTGGTAAATACCGGATCCAATGAGAGACGGGCGCTCGGTTAATGCAATCTCATGCGCCAACACTGACGTTGCTCTTGTTATAAACTGGTCAAGAGTCCCGGAAACAGTAACAATCCCACCCGTTACAGCTTTCTTCCCCTTCCCCTTTCCTTCGCGTACGGACATCGCAAACTAAGTATAGCGCTGTAGTTTCCACCAAGTGTCACTCCTCTCATCAACAGTTAACAACAGTTAACAAGAGCAATAGACCGTATGGCTGACCTTGCGTTGCTGGGGATGTCAGAGAGGGGGGGGGCACAGCCCAGTCTCCGCCGGTCTCCAACGGGCTCAAACGGGCCCGCCCTTGGCCCGGGCTTCGCCGCGGGAGCGTTTTTAATCGTCTTTAAGCGCCTCCTGGCGCTTTCACAGTGACGCGATGACAGTGGGGGTGCTGGAGGTTGTGGCTTTCGATCCCCCGTAGTTCTCGTGAGTGGCGGGAACTTAGCGGGAGCTTGGAAGGAAGCGGCGTTGCAGTCCCCTTAGACTGTATCCAGACTCGCCAGTGAATACCTCCACTTGTCTTCACTCCAAGGTCCGATGTGCGTGCAGCAGTCCGTTTAATCTTCCGTTTATCCTCGTTTTTTTCCCCTCAGCGAGTCTCAGCGGCAGCTCTCGACAGCTCTCGGCAGCTATCAGCGGCTCTCCGCGGCTCCTTGAACTCCGCGTTTCAAGCGGCCACCATTACGGCGTTCGGCGTTCACTGCGGTCTTCCGCATCAGAAATCACCAGCATGCATGCCATGCCAAACTTCAAGAGAGACGTTTGCAGCTGCGGCGCGTGGTCTGTCAGTGCCACTTGTGCCTTCCCGGCAGTCCTCCGCCTCCCCGGACCTGTCACAGGAGCAGGAAGTAGGGAACACGGGAAGACGTGCAGAACCTGAAGAGTGCGGCGCCAGGAGGCAGCATCCAGCTGGCGGGGTCCGGAGGAAGGCAGGAGAGAGGGGGGAGACCGGAAGAAAGCGCCAGGGAGCGGAGGACTCACCTGCTTGAAGAAACAATATCCTTCCTATACTTTTGTCCCCTTAATTGCCATTAGCTGATAGAAGGGGGCGAGCCACAGAAGTCTCTAGCCAAGCTTGAGCCAGATGCCTGGCTGTGGCTCAGCTCGAGGGTCCCTTGGAGCCTCAAGCCTAAAATGAACAGAGCCTTCAAGTAGCTTCTGTCTGCCTCCCACACTCTAACCTCATGACCCAAGAATTAAAGACAAAGCATTAACTTTTAATGTAAAACATGAAAGGGAAAGAGATAACCATCTATTGGCTGAATTGCACAATGTGAAACTACAACACCTGGGATCAATACCAGCTACCACTTTGCCTCTTTTTTCCTCATTATAACATATGAAATCAGGGATGGCTTTAGCGCTGGTGGCACCCAGTGCGATAATGTTTGTTGGCGCACCCCAATGACCACCTCCGCCACAGGTTTTCTCACTGGCAAATGGCCCTATTGTGTGAATCGGTCCATTTGCAATCTCAAAAAAGCTTTGTACATCTGGCCCCTGGTGACCAAACATGTGGGGTTCAAAGCACACTGAGGGTGGGTAATGTTTAAAAGTTAGTTTTCATAAATATCAAAGTGATTTCTTCTGATATGTGATGTGACAGCATTTTAGGGTACAATAGTAAGCCTGAAGCTTTTCTTTTACAGTCACTCATGTAGTGTTTATTAACAAGGAATCCAGCCCTTGACGTATTCATATTTAGATCTCTGGAGGACTAGCACAAAGTACTGAGTCTTCCCAGGAAAGGCGCAACTTGACAGGCAGCTATATTTACTTTCTACAGCTATACTTTCAGTGATCCTCACTGTTCACTTGGCTACCACCTACTGATTCTCATGAAAGTTTACCCTTGGGAGCCTGGATACTAGTCTTCCAGTGCCCAAAGTCAAAACCGACCAGTAAATCCAGGTCCACAAAAGCAGAAAAGCTGTAAAGACCATGCAAAAATGTGAATTCTGTACAGACTCCTCTAAAGATGTCTTGGCTATATAGTTAGGGGTTGTACGTGCCCCTTTAAATACGGCTCTAAACTGCCTGCTCCAATGCGGTTCTATTAAGAGTGCTGTACGGAACAGTTATTAACAATTGCCAAAACAACTGAGTAAATGGGGCCCTACATTCTATTTTGATAAACAAATCTAGTTAAAAGATATCCCGCAAGAAAAGAGCATTTGTGGCTGAATCCAGGAGATGCTTCAGAAACCAACATTGCAGAAGAACTGCTGCCTTTATTAGCAAGTGATAGGAAGGGGCTCAATGGGTAATTATGACCGCCCTGATTGGCACATTGTTGGAAACGGGGTAGCGTGGTGCGGAGCGGGAAGGCTAAACTAGGAGCATTGTGTGAAGCATCCGCGCAGCACACACAGGCGACACACCAGGCACACTACAAAAAGGAGACCACACCAGTTGGAGTACGAAAAGTAGCATCTGTATTGGGCAACAGCTTAGCAGATGGTAAACCACAGCGGTAACACGGCGCCAACCGGCACCCGGTATACATAAAACAGTGGGGACTATGTACAGGGCAGCGCCAATCGGGTCGCTGCCAGAATCATTATAAGTACAGGATAAATGTGTGAGTTCACTGGAACCAATAGACGTAGGAATAAAGCATCCGTGCAGTAGCCTGAAAACATGAGGCCTGGACATATACCTTCTCATAAAACACAGGCCTGTTGGCCTAAAAGCCGGTTAGGTACATCAAAGGGCATAAACCTCATCGGCATGAAACATCACTGCAGGCATAAGGTGCCTCCCTATGAGTCAGGGTAGGCAGGTCAACTCATTACACAGGGGCATAACCATAAACATAAGTGCGGCATTAGGCATCCTACAATACATTACGTAACAGCCCGCAGGGCGTCTATTAGGGGACAACGGTACCTATCATAACTGCCCCACGTGCAGACTAGTCCTAGGTGTCCCTGCGCCTGGGGCCCTCAGATCAGCGATGCCTCACCCGTTGACACTGCCCACTGCCCAGCGGGGCAGTCATGGGAAGCGTTGTTCAGTTCTGGGGGGGGAGATAGATCCCCTAAAACGAAAGTACTAGCCCCGGGGGCGGGCACCGGCAATGTGCCCCGACACCCCCCCACCAAGGCCAGGCTGAGCCCCACTGGGACTCCACAACCAGAATGCCCCTCAACGTTGCAGCTGTCCACTGTCCAGCGGGGCAGCTGTGTCCGGTAAAGCTAACACGAGTCCAGGGGAGCCCCTCCCTGGGACTCGGGGATTAGAGGTGGCCAATCGTTGCAGCTGCCCGCCGCCGCGGTGCAGCTGGGATGCTAGCAAGCCATGGGCAGGAGGGAGCCCCTCACTGGGACCCCAACACGTGGCAGCTGCCCACTGGTATACGGGGCAGCTGTAAAGCCAGCACGGGCACACCGGTGCCCTCAGAGCAACAAGGGGGCGGTGGGCACCGACAATGTGCCCCGACGTCACCCCCAACCACCAGCAGACTTGGCCCCGGGGGCCTCAGGCACCGACAATGTGCCTCGGCCGGCCCCGACCGTCCCAGAACTCAGCCCCACTCACCGGCAGGACTGCAGGCGTCGCGCTGCTTCAGGCGGCACTCCACACTTCACCCGGGGCCCCTCCTGGGACCCGGGACTTGGTCCTGGAGCCGGCGAGGCTCCCTCAAGGTCCCACTCACCAGGCTCCCGGGGCTGCAGGCTTCTCGGCGGCCTCCCGGCAGCGTTCTCCTCCAGTGGCCGCACTCGGGCTCTCCTCGGCCTCCGGCTGCACGCGGGGCTCTCCCCAGCTCCCGGGGAGCCTCGCCTCCACAGACGACGTCTCCATCGACGTTCGCGCCGGCCAGCGCGGGGTAGGCTCCCGCCTGGCTGGTTCCGGCACCGGCGTCCTCACACGAGGCGGGGTAGGCTCCCACCTCGTCCCCCTCTTCTCCGGCCTTCACCCGGGCCCCCTCCTGGGACCTGGGACGTTGATGCGGAGCCCGCAAGGCTCCCCACAGCCTCCCTCGAGTTCCTCGCTTGCGGGGCGGGGCTTCAACCAGCGCCAATCGTTGCGCGGCTCCCCTCACGTCACGGGGAAGCCCGCGCGGCGATCCTGGGCCGGCGGCGGTGATCCTCAGCGGTTCCCCGAGTGCGGGGTAGGCTCCCACCCTGGGTTCAAGTTGGCAGGAAGGCACGGGGTAGGCTCCCGCTGCACTTCCACATCAGCCGCTCTCCTTGTCCTGGCCACACGCGCGTCTCCTTGTCAGTGCGCGATAGCGCTTCCCCTCACGGCCGCAGCGGTGATCCTGGGCACGTTAGAAGCGCGGGGTGGGCTCCCGCCTTCCAACAAGGACAAGTTATGGGGTAGGCACCCGCTGCATCGAAGCAGGCAATTACGGGGTGGGCACCCGTTTCTTCAGCCACACACCTCTTTGGGGGCAGTGAGCGCTTCAGAGCATACAGCGCTGTTTCACCCGTAGCGCTTCTCCTTTCTCATAGCGCTTACAGCAGGGCAGATGGTTGACAGACTCGAGAGACAGCGCTTCTTCAGGCCCATAGCGCTTCTTCAGCTCCAGGGCACAGCGCTAGGGTGCAGGCATCAGCCCCCTTCTTGCAGGCAGGCAACAGGCAGCGCTCCCACCTTCAGGGCCCCACGTGGATAAGTAGAGCTCTGGCAGTCCAACGCTGCAGGCACCCTCTCCCTTCTCTGGCACCGCAGATATAGCGCTCACCAGGCGCTAGAGGCCAAGAGACATGTAGTGCAGGGCGAGATCAGTGGCTAGTAGGGCGGCTCACCAGTCCCGAAGCAGCAGCTCCTCAGAACGGTCATCCTCCGGTAGGGTGGCAATCCTGCCAGCACAGCAGCCTCCACTCCGGCAATGTCTCTTCATTGGCCCTGGGGCCAACAGGGGGGTGTAGATGGGCACAGGGGCCAGCACACAGGCCCAATGTGGCGGTCTCCCCTGGCAGAGTTCCCCCTCAGACAGTCCATGCTCTGCACTGCCTCTCTCTCCCCTCACATGGCAGCCTAGCAAGTTCTCTCCGGAACCGGTTCTAACTGGTCTAGGGGGAGGAGTAGAGCACTCTCGGTGCGACGCTTCCCTCCAAAAGCAGGGGCCGCTGGGGAACAAACCACTAGACTGCCAACCCACCTCAGTCAGGCGTCACATGGGCAGGCAGGCATGGCGTCCATTTTAACAGTGACATTTCCACAGTGCTTTTCTAAGATGGTGGTGCCAACAGTGTGTACCACATTACCCTTAATAAAGCGAAAAATTTTAGGGCAAAGGGCCAAGTCCAACACAACCCCCTCCCAGCCAAAAGCCAGGGTAGACCGATCAATGCCTTGATGGGCTTCCTGCTTAGAGCGAGAGGAACTTGGACGCGGGCCCACAACTGCAGGAACACCCGCAGGTTCTTCTCCACTCTGGAACCCGATGGTTCCCTCTCCTCTTGACCCAACTAGGCCACCCCACTGGTGCTCCCTAGTTGGCTGCAGCCAGGAGCGGGCCCTAGGCCATCCAGATGTCTCTGGCCCTGGCTGTCTCACAGAGTGGGGGGCAGTAGCCCCAGGCCCGTAGTACCCTTTGACCACTCTCCATCTCCTCCGTGCAGTCCCAAACTGCCAATGGTCTTCCCACCTAGGGACCACACTCTCACACTGTCCAACAGGTAGGGGCGAGGCTCTCCTCCCCCTCCCTCTCCTTATGGGGTTCCGCCCTCTCCTCCTCTACGGGGCACCCTCAGAACACCACTCTCTCCCAGGGCCGTGACCCTGCATCCGATCCACCAACCCAGGGTCTAAACCCTTAGGTTGCCCCAGTGCCAGAGCGAGTCCTCCCTCCCTCTGCACCCCTCCCAGAGTTCCGCACCCTCCCACCTGGAGAAGCACCCCTGGGAGTCAATTCCGGAGGGACACTGGTTACAGGCGTCCCTCCTGCCAGGTCAGGCAGCCCCTGAACCTGGCACCCCAGCCCAGGATCTACACCCTGTGGCTGAGCCGGTGCCAGAGGCGAGTCCTTCCTCCTCGGCACCCCCTTCCAGAGTTCCGCACCCTCCCACCTGGAGAAGTACCCCTGGAAGTCAATTCCGGAGGGACACTGGTTACAGACGTCCCTCCCGCCAGGTCAGGCAGCCCCTGAACCTGGCACCCCAGCCCAGGATCTACACCCTGTGGCTGAGCCGGTGCCAGAGGCGAGTCCTTCCTCCTCGGCACCCCCTTCCAGAGTTCCGCACCCTCCCACCTGGAGAAGTACCCCTGGAAGTCAATTCCGGAGGGACACTGGTTACAGACGTCCCTCCCGCCAGGTCAGGCAGCCCCTGAACCTGGCACCCCAGCCCAGGATCTACACCCTGTGGCTGGGCAGATCCCAGAACCCCTGGAGCTCGGATTACCGACGCCCCGGGTTCTCCTGACACTAGGGGATCCCCTTCCCTGGACGGCCCATCGGGACAGCCTAGGCTCCCAACCTGGGGTTCCCTTATGGAACTCTCCAGGCCCTGAGACTGCGGTTGGGGCACCTCGGGACACCTCCCCGTCTCACTCCTTCCTATGGATAGGATGTGAGGCCCTACAACCCTCTCACCTTCCTGGGACCTAGCTGGGCGATTCTCCACCTCTCCCACCTCGTTGGGTTGGAAGATCCCTGCACCACTCCCTTCAGGATCACTCCCCACTGCCCTCTCAGACTCTCTGGCACTCACCCAAGGTCTGCCTCCCGTGCAAGCTCCCTGGGGTCGGAGAGCCCACACTGCAACAGGTGGTGGCGCAACCCGGGAAAACAACTCTTGAGCACATGCTCCCTGATAATCAGGCGGAACAGCTCTTCCCCATCTGTCACCGCGCCACCCACCATCCACTCCTCCAGTGCAGTCCAACACCCGTCCACATACTCCCCCAAGACTGATGGGACAGTTTTCCCCTGCCCTTGAACTCCAACCTGTCCCCCTCCTCCTGGGGATCAGGCACCATCTCCCGGACTCTGGGAGTGGGACTTCCTGCACTGGCTTCACTCTCGCTGCCACCACTGGATCCCACCCTCACTGGTGAATCCAGGCCACAGACACCACTCTCAGGGGACAACCTACCCCCCTGAGCTAGTCTCTCCCTGGCGAAGGCCCTCTCCGCCTCCGCCATCCTTTCCTGCGCTAGGACCCTTTCAGTCTCTAGCCTTTTTTCCTCAACCCTCAACTGCGCTAGCTCCACTCTGAGCCTTTCCAGCGCCAGCTGATACTCCCTTTCTTCCCTCCTATCTACCCACTCTTCTGGGGACAGGGAAAGGGGTGGGGCAGTGCCCCTGGGGCTGGACCCAGCACGGGACTCCCTCTCTATGGTGTCCTCCCTCGCTACCGGTGTCTCTGCCCTCACATCCTCTTCCTCCAAAAAGTCACCACCCTCCAGGGTTATGGACTGGGACCTCTCACTCTCAGAGTCCTCCTCACGGTCTCTACCAAATCCATCCCTTAAATATGCAGAGGGGTAATCGGAAAGGTCCCCGTGGGGCTCTAAGGGTTCCCCCTCTTCAGGGCCTCATAGAGGAACAACTTCCTGCGGGTGTTGCCTACTGTGGGTATCCCTCTCTCCCTGCAGAAGTCCATCACCTCCTGCTCAGTGTACTCCCCCAGGCAATCCTCGTCATAGGTTAACCCCATCCTGGTGAGATACACCCGGGATACACCACCCACAGTGCAACAGGGAGACACAATCCCCAAAACAACACTTTTAGGAGGCAAGTACAATCAGGAAAACAGTCCCCAAATCTGTGATTACTCTCAGGTGCACCCTTTGTAATGCAACCAGTTGCCGCTGTGGTACTGTGCAAACACAAGTCCTATCCCACCGCTGAGCACCAATGTTGGAAACGGGGTAGCGTGGTGCGGAGCGGGAAGGCTAAACTAGGAGCATTGTGTGAAGCATCCGCGCAGCACACACAGGCGACACACCAGGCACACTACAAAAAGGAGACCACACCAGTTGGAGTAAGAAAAATAGCATCTGTATTGGGTAACAGCTTAGCAGATGGTAAACCACAGCGGTAACACGGCGCCAACCGGCACCCGGTATACATAAAACAGTGGGGACTATGTACAGGGCAGCGCCAATCGGGTCGCTGCCAGAATCATTATAAGTACAGGATAAATGTGTGAGTTCACTGGAACCAATAGACGTAGGAATAAAGCATCCGTGCAGTAGCCTGAAAACATGAGGCCTGGACATATACCTTCTCATAAAACACAGGCCTGTTGGCCTAAAAGCCGGTTAGGTACATCAAAGGGCATAAACCTCATCGGCATGAAACATCACTGCAGGCATAAGGTGCCTCCCTATGAGTCAGGGTAGGAAGGTTAACTCATTACGCAGGGGCATAACCATAAACATAAGTGCGGCATTAGGCATCCTACAATACATTACGTAACAGCCCGCAGGGCGTCTATTAGGGGACAACGGTACCTATCATAACTGCCCCACGTGCAGACTAGTCCTAGGTGTCCCTGCGCCTGGGGCCCTCAGATCAGCGATGCCTCACCCGTTGACACTGCCCACTGCCCAGCGGGGCAGTCATGGGAAGCGTTGTTCAGGTCTGGGGGGGAAGATAGATCCCCTAAAACGGAAGTACTAGCCCCGGGGGCGGGCACCGGCAATGTGCCCCGACACCCCCCCCACCAAGGCCAGGCTGAGCCCCACTGGGACTCCACAACCAGAATGCCCCTCAATGTTGCAGCTGTCCACTGTCCAGCGGGGCAGCTGTGTCCGGTAAAGCTAACACGAGTCCAGGGGAGCCCCTCCCTGGGACTCGGGGATTAGAGGTGGCCAATCGTTGCAGCTGCCCGCCGCCGCGGTGCAGCTGGGATGCTAGCAAGCCATGGGCAGGAGGGGAGCCCCTCACTGGGACCCCAACACGTGGCAGCTGCCCACTGGTATACGGGGCAGCTGTAAAGCCAGCACGGGCACACCGGTGCCCTCAGAGCAACAAGGGGCGGTGGGCACCGACAATGTGCCCCGACGTCACCCCCAACCACCAGCAGACTTGGCCCCGGGGCCTCAGGCACCGACAATGTGCCTCGGCCGGCCCCGACCGTCCCAGAACTCAGCCCCACTCACCGGCAGGACTGCAGGCGTCGCGCTGCTTCAGGCGGCACTCCACACTTCACCCGGGGCCCCTCCTGGGACCCGGGACTTGGTCCTGGAGCCGGCGAGGCTCCCTCAAGGTCCCACTCACCAGGCTCCCAGGGCTGCAGGCTTCTCGGCGGCCTCCCGGCAGCGTTCTCCTCCAGTGGCCGCACTCGGGCTCTCCTCGGCCTCCGGCTGCACGCGGGGCTCTCCCAGCTCCCGGGGAGCCTCGCCTCCACAGACGAGCGTCTCCATCGGCGTTCGCGCCGGCCAGCGCGGGGTAGGCTTCCGCCTGGCTGGTTCCGGCACCGGCGTCCTCACACGAGGCGGGGTAGGCTCCCACCTCGTCCCCCTCTTCTCCGGCCTTCACCCGGGCCCCCTCCTGGGACCTGGGACATTGATGCGGAGCCCGCGGGGCTCCCGACAGCCTCCCTCGAGTTCCTCGCTTGCGGGGCGGGGCTTCCTGGCGGCGCTTCAACCAGCGCCAATCGTTGCGCGGCTCCCCTCACGTCACGGGGAAGCCCACGCGGCGATCCTGGGCCGGCGGCGGTGATCCTCAGCGGTTCCCCGAGTGCGGGGTAGGCTCCCGCCCTGGGTTCAAGTTGGCAGGAAGGCACGGGGTAGGCTCCCGCTGCACTTCCACATCAGCCGCTCTCCTTGTCCTGGCCACACGCGCGTCTCCTTGTCAGCGCGCGATAGCGCTTCCCCTCACGGCCGCAGCGGTGATCCTGGGCACGTTAGAAGCGCGGGGTGGGCTCCCGCCTTCCAACAAGGACAAGTTACAGGGTAGGCACCCGCTGCATCGAAGCAGGCAATTACGGGGTGGGCACCAGTTTCTTCAGCCACACACCTCTTTGGGGGCAGTGAGCGCTTCAGAGCATACAGCGCTGTTTCACCCGTAGCGCTTCTCCTTTCTCATAGCGCTTACAGCAGGGCAGATGGTTGACAGACTCGAGAGACAGCGCTTCTTCAGGCCCATAGCGCTTCTTCAGCTCCAGGGCACAGCGCTAGGGTGCAGGCATCAGCCCCCTTCTTGCAGGCAGGCAACAGGCAGCGCTCCCACCTTCAGGGCCCCACGTGGATAAGTAGAGCTCTGGCAGTCCAACGCTGCAGGCACCCTCTCCCTTCTCTGGCACCGCAGATATAGCGCTCACCAGGCGCTAGAGGCCAAGAGACATGTAGTGCAGGGCGAGATCAGTGGCTAGTAGGGCGGCTCACCAGTCCCGAAGCAGCAGCTCCTCAGAACGGTCATCCTCCGGTAGGGTGGCAATCCTGCCAGCACAGCAGCCTCCACTCCGGCAATGTCTCTTCATTGGCCCTGGGGCCAACAGGGGGGTGTAGATGGGCACAGGGGCCAGCACACAGGCCCAATGTGGCGGTCTCCCCTGGCAGAGTTCCCCCTCAGACAGTCCATGCTCTGCACTGCCTCTCTCTCCCCTCACATGGCAGCCTAGCAAGTTCTCTCCGGAACCGGTTCTAACTGGTCTAGGGGGAGGAGTAGAGCACTCTCGGTGCGACGCTTCCCTCCAAAAGCAGGGGGCGCTGGGGAACAAACCACTAGACTGCCAACCCACCTCAGTCAGGCGTCACATGGGCAGGCAGGCATGGCGTCCATTTTAACAGTGACATTTCCACAGTGCTTTTCTAAGATGGTGGTGCCAACAGTGTGTACCACATTACCCTTAATAAAAGCGAAACATTTTAGGGCAAAAGGGCCGATTCCAACACACATCAGTAGCCAGTTATGGTTTAACAGCTAGGCACAAATGAATGAATTTGATACTCTCTCTTAGGAGGTCGGTCTGCACCCCATACCAGTCTCGGATGGCACCCCAAACACCCTTGCATCTATTATTCATAGAAAACCAGAGATAACAATTGATACCTAGAAGGGAAAGGTTCAAGGCCCTGATCTAGTGTCAATTCATTTTTTGTGTGCATGAAACTTCTCTGTGGGTATCACCCGTGGCCACTTTAATGAAGTCTTGAATCTCTGTGACACTGTCCTATCGTGACAACAGTTGCCTCCATCCCAAATGTTTCAATAGAAAGACCATACACAGCCAAGTAATGACCACCCACTACGTCTGCTAGATGGGTTGAGTAAGTGTTTGGGAAAGTGATAGCTAGTAGAATCCAATTTTGATGATGTACGGAGGGTGAGAGAAACATGATAGGTATCCAATTACTTCTTTATAAAATGTGAAGCCTTCAAAGGGATGCTAACGCAAATTTAATTATTTATAAAATGTTTTAATAAAATACAAATGTGCAGAATTTCCATTTATAAAAGAAGAATGGTTAATACAAAAATTGTAATAGGCAACCATACGTAGAACCTGTAGGCATGTAACCTAATAGTAAGGCCTGGATTTCCTTTAAGTTGACATATTTAAAATGCTATGTTTCACTTTAACCGACAAATTGGGCAAGTTGTTTTTCTTCTCTTTGCTGCAGATGTTGCAACTTTGAAAGCTACTGTTTATTAGTTAGTGAATAGATGTTGTATTAGACGACTGATAGTGAGGTTCACGCTACTTAACATGTAGACAACAGGGAGGATGATATTACAAACAAGAAAGGATGTGCCCACAACATTCAACGAGACATGGTTAAAAGACGATTGTACTTTGGTTAGAAGATGGGGAGTAGACCTGTTCCCATGAGCATGCTGAAATCCTATTGGTCGACATGAAGGAAAGAACATTAATGTTTCAATTGAGAAACTGTGGGGCATATTTACAACAGAATGAAAACGCAGGAATGCGCCGTATTCACAAGAATGCAGCACACCCCTGCGTTTCCCCTAGCGCTGGCTCTAAATCTAGCTACCGAGCGCCAATGCGGGGCAACCTTGCACCATAGTGCAACGGTGCCTGCATTGAGGGGAATGATTGTTAATGTGCAGGAAGGTGTCCATTCCTGCACATAAACAATCCAGAATGCCGATTCGAAACTCCTATGTGTGCTGCATTGTGAAGCACTTTCACGCTAAGTGTTGCGTGAAAGGGGGCCTTATTTACAAGGTGGCGTTAAGCCATGTAAAGCGGCTTTATGCCACCTTGTAAATAAGGCAAAGGGATTATCACCACAGGAATGTCACAACAAGTGATGTTCCGGTGGCAATAGGGGCTTGTAAATATGCCCCTGTGTGTTTATATTAGTGTGTGTTCCTAGACAGAGAGGAGGCAGAGTGGGAATGAGATTCCTTCACCCTTTGATGCAGAGCAGACTGATTCCCTTATTCCTGATTCTTTGAGAGGAGATGCTGTACTGAGTTTCTTGGACATCTCTTTATGAGAAGTCTTAGTTATTCTTTGATCTGCTGTTATTTGAGCTTTATACTTGAGCTCAATTCTCTCATCAAAACTCTTCGTGGGCATCTGAACTGACACATAACATTTCTCACTTCTTATCTTTACTTAGCTTAAATTAGGGACGTTTCTTAATGGAATATGCTTCTTACATTTATTTTATTGATGCTTATTTCTGATTATCTAAATTGATATTACCGAATATTGATTTATTTATTGTTAAATTTTATTGATGATTTTTGGTGAATAAGGCTTTAATAAAAGAATGAATAACCACAAATATTTAAAATAAAACCATTTAACAACTCTCTTTATTGACTGGACTAGAGTAATGACAATTGTTAAGGATTATTGTTGAGATTAAAATTTTACGTCTCAGCTGACAACAAAGATCCACTGGCCTGAGAGCTATAGCATGGGGTTCTTTCGGATGAGTAAGTGGCGGACTGAACCCTGTGCTCCAGCAGGGCTGATTGTCAGAATATTGTTGACAAAAATGGCTCTGACAAAAATATAGTGTGCCAACAATCATATACAAAAATACTGTCCCATTGTGTGTCTATATCATATTATTATGACAGATGAGGAGATATTTTGGGAAATTATATTTAGACACTATGGCCCAGATTTACAAAAAATTCACACAACGCAGCACAGCAATTAAAATGGCTCGGCTGCTCTGTGTAAAAAGGGGTAAAGCAGAGAAGCACCATGTCTCCTAAGATATGGCACTCTTTTCCTCTCACCCTTAGTTAGCGCACTTTAGGCATCATTTACTAATGCTTACACCCTTGCTTCACAGACCAAGGAGTATGCGTTCTGTAAGGAATAGCTTTTACACGGAAGGGGACTCTTCCAGCACAAAAACTATCCTGTAACACATTTCCTGCTTTGTCTTTGTGCTGTACAATACATCATGAATGCAAAGTAGGATAAATCAGGAGAAATGAAAACATTTCTCTTCATTATGCTTGGCTCGAGATGGTGCAAGATGTGGCACAAATCCCTGTCTAGAAATAATAGGAATTTGGGCCAAAACCCATTGGTGGTTATAGGGAAACTTCCATGTACCTTCAATGCAAAGTAACGCATAGCAACGAAAATCTGCATTACTTTGGGAAACTATCTGACACAAATCCTGATTTACATTGAATAGCAAATCCTAGACTGACACTTTCCATCAGGTTTGCCCCCTGGCCCGCACATTATATATACGGCAGAACAAATCTTGGCCTTAGCCCCCAGGTCCGCCTTCCTAAATAACAATGTAGCAGACATCTTAAGAGCGGGAGGCTTATTGTCCAGTCCATATGTAGCGGGGAAAGCAGGTGTTACACACCACCCCCTTAGTCAGGGAAAGTCTGTTAGCCCACATGAACTACGGGTAGCAGTTTTAAATACCCGCTCTCTGCAAAAACACAACTTGGAGGTTTTTCTCTCCTCCAGGACAACTCTATAGACATCCTGGGGATCACGGAAACATGGCTTAAAGATTCCTCAATACCAGACATGACAGCAGCCCTGCCTCCAGACTACACAGCCCTATGGCATAACAGAACGGGAGACACAAGAGGTGGGGGGTTGCTTTGTTATATAACAAACAACTAGCGTTAAACACAATAGTCACCGACAACATCGAGGGCGCAGACATCTTGGGAGCTAAGATTCTCTTCAAGACATCCTGCCTAGTCCTAGTGGTGGTTTATCGCCCCCTCAAACCTCTACTAAATTCCTTGAGCGCTTTACAGAGTTAGTGAGCGACCTCCGTTCCCGGTACCAAAATGTTATGGTAATAGGAGACTTCAACCTACACTGGAACCTTGTACCTAGAGATACCCATGCCATACAATTGGAAGAGGCTCTGACTACCCTGGAACTTAGACAACTTATTAAGGCCCCCACCCATGAAAAAGGTCACACCCTCGACCTAGTTTGGACCACTGATCCCTCTACCAGTCTAGTGGATATCAGTCCCTGCGTCTGGTCCGACCACTTCCTGATCAGGTGCGTAATCCCCCTTGCAGGTAGGACTCCCTCTCCCCCCCCAGAATGGAAAGTCTTACGCGGGTGGAAGAAAATAAAAGAAGATGTCCTAGTTACAATCCTGCGTAACTCAGCTCCAGAAAACTCAGTGCAGGGTACCCTTGACCAGGAAAGCGAGTCCCTCGCATTTAGGATGAGGAATGCTATTGACAAAGTTGCTCCCGCTCGTAGAGAGAGAGTGAGGCACAAGGGCAAAGGGGCGCCCTGGTTTAATGCGGCACTCAGAGAGGAAAAACAAATGCTACGTCGGTTTGAGAGAGCCTGGCGTAAAACATACGACCCAGGCGCTCTCGCCGAATATAAAGCTAAGTTTGCCAGCTATAAAAAAGCCATCATAGCCAGGAAGGCGGAATTCTATGAATCCAGGATCTTGGCCGCCGAGAATAAACAGAAGGAGACCTTTCGGATCATAACAGAGCTAAGACAGTCACCTGAACAGAGTCCCCTAGGCTGCCTTACAGACTGCAATAAATTTCAGACTTATTTTCTGCACAAAGTTAACGACCTCTTGGCAGTCATCCATCAAACCCCTGCTGTCCAGATCCCTTCTGTGGCGGCTCTTACGCTTCCTGCCTATGATATACCTCTTTTATCTTTCCCTGAGTTAGATTACGACTCTCTGCGCCCCCTTATGGCACGGACCAAATCAGGTTCACCTGCGGACCCTTGTCCACCTATGGTGTTTCGCTTGGCACTTCCCGCAGTGGAAAATGAGGTCCTCAATTTATTAAATCGATCTTTAAAAACCGGCCTTGTTCCAACCAGTTTTAAAGAGGCTAGAGTTAGACCTCTATTGAAAAAACCTGGGGCTGATGCAGCAAATCTTAAAAACTTTAGGCCTATCTCTCAGCTCCCTTTCTTGGCAAAGGTGCTGGAGCAACACGTGCTGAAAACCCTCACCCACCACCTAGAGAGCAATCAGCTCCTTCACACAAAACAGGCTGGTTTTAGGGCTCACCACAGCACAGAGCTAGTGATGTTGGCAGTCTTGGATGAACTTAGGCTGATGGCAGATACTAAAAAACCATGTGCCTTGGTTCTGCTAGACCTGTCCGCGGCATTTGATACGGTCAACCATGGCCTACTCTTGTCGCGGATGGGGGAACTAGGAGTTCAGGGGCTAGCACTCCAATGGCTCACTTCCTATTTATCAGACCGATCGCAAAGGATCCAACTTGCTGACCAGGTTTCTGATTCTGGTGGGCTGACGTGCGGCGTCCCTCAGGGATCGGCACTGTCTCCCCTCCTCTTTAACGCCTACCTCTACCCCCTAGTGGCGGCTTTATCTGATATGGAGTGCCAAGTCTTTAACTACGCAGATGACACCCAAATCATCATCCAGATTGCTAACTCTCCCTCGACCCATGTTCGAATACAGAACATTCTGAAGTTCACAATAAACTGGATGACAGCCAATTTTCTCAAAATAAACCCCGATAAAACTGAGGTTTTGGCTGTCACCATAGATACTAACCCCTGGAGTGACCAATTCTGGCCTCAAGAGCTGGGCCCTACTCCAAAGCCAGCCCCAGTTGTAAAGAGTCTGGGGATAAAATTGGATGCCAAACTCTCCATGTCCCACCAAGTTTCTGCTGTGGTGGGAACATGTGTGGGGCTGCTAAGACTGTTACGCAAACTTGCCCCCTTCTGTCGTTTACCGCACTTCGCATGGCAGTGACTGCACTGATTATCTCTCGTTTAGACTACGGGAATTCACTGTATGTTGGCCTTCCAGAGAAGGAGCTAACAAAACTTCAGGTAGTCATGAACGACGCTGCCAGACTGATTTTCAGGCTTCCTAGGAGGGCCCACGCTACCGCGCTACTACAGCAGCTACACTGGCTTCCAGTGAAGCAGAGAACCAGATTCAAGGGGCTATGTATAGCCCATAAAGCAATCCATGGACAGGCCCCAGCATATATTAAAGAACGCTTGGTAACTTATGTACCAGGGCGCTCCCTTCGGTCTTCAGATGCTGGGTTATTATCCTGTGCTCGCTTCCTGAGCTCCTCCAAGGGGGCAGAGCTTTCTCTACATTGATTCCCCAGCTCTGGAATAAGTTGCCGGAAGGCCTCCGCAAAGAACCAGCACTTCTCCCTTTTAGGAAAAAATTAAAAACCATCCTCTTCATAGAAGCCTGGGGCACAATCTTGGCCTAAGTTAGGGCGCACTACTAGTAGAGCTGTTATGGTGCCTTCTCTCACAGCGCTTAGAGACCAGTTGGTGATATGCGCTTTAGAAGCTCCAATTAACATAACATAACATAACATTACAAAAGTAACGCAAACCCGAAGTAAAGTGTTAGTAAATCCGGGCCTTTAGTTTTTGGCAGATGATATTTAGTACAGGATAATCAGATATCATACACTTCTAGGTCGCTAGGTGTGTGATGGAAAACAGTTCCCCAAACCAGTCAGTCATGATTCTTTAGTGATATCCCTGAACATTTGTTACTCCACACCTCAACAAAAATAGTCAAGTATCAGGTTATTTGGGAAGGGAGTCTGTATCAGACCTTTTGCTACCAGATTGCAATTGTATGTGACTCCGATTTCCTTTGTTTGATCAAACCGGTGACTATCCTAGGAAGAATGAGATTTCGCTTACTTGACTCTTGGCTCCTTTTGCAACAGAGAAAGGTTTCTCCAAAGATGCATTCCTGTTTCTACTGAATGCTTTTAGTGCAGGGGACTGTACCTTTTGTGATTCTCCGCCACCAATTACTAAAAGTTGACTTGGGCCATGGTGCACAGCCTGAACTGTGGCAACTGGAGACTCAGTGCATTGCTCCAGTTGGCAGCTGAATCTGTGGATGTAAAATTGATATCTCCTTTGGCACCTGGAGTCTTTCTTGTCCACTGCTTGCCTCCTATGTTACTTGTATCTCTCCTGCCTCACTATTTCCTCTCATCCTTGCCTTACCATTGTGTGTTCTCCTCCTCCCAGCTTTTTTTGTCACCTCTCCTCCACTCCTCCCCTACTGTTGTTGCCTTGCCTCTCCTGTTCTGCCCAGGGCCGGACTGGCTACCGGGCATTTCTAAGTAAACAAAGCAAAACCAAATGGTTTTAAAGTATGCTTTAAAACCATTTGTTTTGCTTTCTTTATTTAGAAGTACATAAGCATCCCCAACCACAAAATCAGCCCCCACCGCAGTGAAATCTGCCCCCAGCTTCGCAGCCCACCGAAACGCCCGGTAGCCAGTCCGGCCCTGGTTCTGCCCCTCTCTGCTCCACACCTCACCTCTGCTCCACTTCGCTCCTTCCAATCTTGCCCTGCCCCTGGGGCCATATTACTCACAGCGTGCACTTTCATTGTTTGTGCCACTACACACCTTTCAAAAGTGCACTAGACACAAGCAGGGAAAGCGTGCCCGCAGGGAAAGCGTGCCCTATCATGGTGCATGCACTTTCCTCAGAGCAGCTGCAAACCTAAGCTGCTCTGGGGCCAGCGCATTCAAGTGAAATACAGAGAGGCCCTTTACATGCCGCTCCGTGTTTCACTGTGCAGACTGCAACCCCCCAGCAATTTTATGAGGGGGAAGAGTTCCCCTTGCAGGGGTGTGTATGGGAGGTCCATGGGTCCCCTTTTC
Source organism: Calotriton arnoldi (assembly GCA_963921515.1). Lineage (NCBI taxonomy): Eukaryota > Metazoa > Chordata > Amphibia > Caudata > Salamandridae > Calotriton > Calotriton arnoldi. The sequence goes on from CAWUFW010004189.1 coordinate 1,303,845, forward strand.
CCCCATCTGAGAACTGCTCTCTGGGGGCTCACTGGTAGTACACCACCTTTTTGTGACGTACTGTCAGTGCATCTCCTCACTGCTTATTTGCCTTTGCGCCCACATCAATAATACGGTGTAGGACCAGAGGGAAAGAGATCTCCTCAGTTGCATGGAGCCATGCACATGTGTGCCAGTGCTATCAGTATTACAGAAGGGGCTGCACAAGTGTCTGCGGCCCCTTCTGTAATACCAAATAAGGGGGCACACAAAGTGGGTGCACATGCTGTTGCATCCCCAAGGCACTTTGTGTAATGCAGCCTTTGGTGTTCTCCTCCTGTTTGTACCTCATCTCTGACTGACTGTGTGAGTCTGTGAGTGGGTTTGTAAGTGGTTTTGAGGGTCTCTGAATGGGTGTGTAAGTGGCTGTACAGGTGTGTGAGTGGGTGTGTGAGTGGTTGTGTGGGTGTGTACTGGGGTGTGTGAGTGGGTGTGTGAGTGCCTGTGTGGGTCTGTGAGTGAATGTGTGAGTCGGTCTCTGAGTGGGTGCATGAGTGGCTGTATGGGTGTGTGAGTGGGTGTCAATTTCAGTTTGTCAATTTAACTTTATTATGATACGGAACTCCGACAGAGGTCCACATAATCTAAACAAATGATAAAGCAATAATACATTATATATATAGTAAGATCCGCAATTAAAAAGATATGAAACCACCAATCTGTTGCATCCATCATGTGAGAATGGGAGTAACTATCCTTTATAAATTGACAAAGTGCATAGCACCATAATACATCATATTTCGATTCACGTCACACTAAAGGCATTTTATGCTCACTTAATCCCAAAAGAGACTAGAGAAGCAGATAAGGCTTATGAAGAGCTTATTCAAAAACTTCATATTCAAACCTTTATGATATACAACATGCATGGTGCAATATGCAAAGTGCAAATAGTACATAAAACTATCTTATACATATAACCGTAAAAAATAGCAGCATACATACACAGAATAGGAATGTACCAATATCACATATCAAAGAGTAGCAACAGAAGCCCTAATAAATATTCCAAAAAGATTTTTAAAAAATTGGTAAATCTAATTACAAGTCATTTCATTTGGAGGGGACAAAACATATTTATGGGCCTCCGTGGCAGAGTGGTCGTTAGATTTAATAAACATATGGGCACATGCATCAAAATCCTCAATTGCGATTCCTTAATAGCGATTTTTAAGGAATCGCTAATAAATAATCGCAAAGAGCATAGCATGAAAAAAATCGCAATATTTTAGCGATTCGGTAAAAATCGGAATCGCTAAAAGCAATTTAAAGTTACCGAATCGCAAATTTGCGAATCCGTTATTACAGAATCGCTATTAGCGATTCTGTGTTTCAGATGCAGCTTGATGACATCTCAACAAGGAAGTGATGCAGCCCATGCTGAGTCCAGTGCACTGAGAGAGTCAGAGGAGGAGGCAGACTGCAGGAGCACAGCTGAAGGAACCATTTTGGGATATTTTAACCTGTTCAAGGACATCAGCATGGCTTCAGGAACAACTGGGGAGAAGTCTGCAAAGCGCAAGAGGAAGCTGAAGTTCAGCGAAAAGGAGATTCAAATCCTCTTTGAGGAAGTTGTGAGGAGGCATGATAAGATGTTTGGGAAGCAGTCACTCCAGGTCCCCGAGTCAGAGAAGCGCAAAATCTGGCTCGGAATACAATCCAGAGTAAACGCAGTGGGGGTCACACACCGCACAATAGAAGATCTGCGCAAGCGTTGGTATGACCTGTGCAGCTGTGCAAAGGAAAGGGTTGCTGCCATGCTTGCGGAGGCCAAGAAGACTGGAGGAGGACCTCCGACCCAAACTGCTAATACCCCCCTGGAGGACCTTGTGGAGTCCACACTTCAGCCTGAAGCTGTAGTTGGAGTGACAGAGTTAGACACCTCTGCACCGGCCAGTACTTCACAAGGTAAGATGCATGTAAATGACCATTCAATACTGAATCTAACAAACAACCCCTCAAGACAGATCAGGCTTAGTGTTCAGAATCATACTCCAGTCCACATTTTACTTGCTACACACAAATGCATTATGGGATTAACAGCAGCAACTCCAATAGGAAAGGCAAGTAGGGAGCAAGACAGCATTGTTGCTTATAAATACAACAAGCAAATGAAACATATAGACAAGTTTAAATTAAATAATTTAATTTAAAGAAAACAATGCAGATTGTGACATACATGTCCAAAAAAGTAAACTAAAATGGCACTGTTTAACATCACAGATGCAGCTGCGCAGGAGACAGAGGAAAGTGAAGGCGATGACACCCTGGAGACTCAGGCACAGTCAGGAGTGGAGACACAAGTGGCCCCAGAAACCCCAATACTTGCACCCAGAAGATATAGGACCACAGTGCCACCACTACCTTCCATGGAAGTGGAGGAGGAGAGCCAACCTGATCCCCAGACATCCCAGGCTGGGCGTACCCCAACACCAAGACCCCATTCACAGGTGCGTCGCAGCAATGTCCAAAACCGGAGGTGCAGGTCAAGGGCACAGATGGGATCTGCTGAGGATGATAGTCCAAATGTCTGGGGTGGGCTGGTGGGCCAAATGCTGAGGGCATAGCGCCTGCAAGGCAAGAACATGCGTTTAATGCAGGCACAACTTAGCAAAATTCCAACTAACATGGCAGACATGAGGGACTGCTTGAAGGAGCTCACTACAGCAGTGGTGGAAGGACATAGACAGACAAATTAAGCCATACAAGAGCTATGCAGGGTGATGCAGGAGGACCAGGTGTCCCAACGCAGAAGGCATTACCAATGCTTAGGGCGCTTATATGGCTACACTAGAGCCATCAACTGGCTGAGCACCAACACAGCTCTGCTGTCCCATCGTTCGGTGGCCATGCAGGTAGAAATGAGCCATTGCTGTGGGGATGTGGCCAGGGGACTCATCCAGGTCACCAATGCAGTGGAGCAATTTCAGACTGCTTCTTCTGGAGGCAGCAATGTACTGGTTGGAGGGGAGAGTGAGGAGGTGTCCAGCCTCAGTAGTCTCTTGGCACCAGTGACCACATGCAGGAGGCGCAATACTAGGAGTGCCACAGCATCAGAAGGCTCCACAAGGGACGTGACAGAGCCCACAGAAAGGCGTTTGGGAGTGCGTGGCTGCAAAAAGTAGTGTGGTGTTGAGAGACAAACTCAAATATGGTGATATAACCATTATCATGCCATTTGTCTTGACTGACATACAAGTTCAATGACAATGTCATGTTGTATTTTTTTTACACTCACAATGCTAGTTAGCACCTGGAATGTGTGCATTAACACTACCACGTGTTGTTCATTAAAAACATCCGCTACAGTTAAACCATGCAGTGTCTTGTCTCATCATTACCCACCTTAAAAATAATGCTGTGTTATTTCAGCACGTCTCCGTCTCCCTTCTGCTAAGCTTGCCCCAGCTGCTGCTTGTGGTGGTTGCCCTGGCTGGTTGTCTTCCTCTGGCTAGCTGTCAGACAGTTCCAGGGGTATGCCTCTCCTAGTTGCGATGTTGTGCAACATGGCACAAGTGGCCACAATTTTGCTGCAGGTATCCGGTCGGTACTGCAACGCCCCGCCGGTCTTGTGGAAGCAGGGGAACCTTCTTTTTAGTAGGCCAAAGGTGCGCTCTATGATGTTTCGAGTGGAGATGTGTGCTGCATTGTAACGCTGCTCACTTGGAGAACTTGGGTTGAGGTATTTCGTCAGGATGTAAGAGCGCACGGCGTATGCGCTGTCACCTACAGGGTAGTAAGCAACAGGTTATTCACTGATATGTATCACCATTTGCCCAGAGTATGCAAGACATTCTAACATATGTTTACCAAGCAGGTATCCTTCGCCAAATTCACCCCCCATGGAGACGAGTGTGTATGCCACTGTGTCTGAATATGTATGAGTCATGTGTGCTGCCAGGGTATTGTACCACTATGTCAGTTATGATGTTTTTGGAATTGCAGACGACTTGGATATTCAGTGAATGGTAAGATTTTCTGTTCCTATAAATGTACTCATTCACTGATGGGGGACAAATGGCTACATGCGTTCTATCAATGCAACCAATTACGTGGGGAAACCGGGCTACCTGATAGAAGTCTAATTTAGTTTGCTGCAATACTTGTGGGGTTGAGGGGAAGCTAATGTGGTGGTGTATCCTGCTCAACATGGCGTCAATGAAAGCTTTGAAAAAGCGCGATAGGGCACTTTGTGACTCCCCTCCAGCTACAGCTACTACACCCTGGAAGCTACCTGACGCTAGGAGGTGCAGGGAACAGACGGCCTGCACATGAGTGGGTATGGCATGTGTCCTGCGAGTCTGATGCTGCAGTAGGGGATCTAATTCAGCAATCAGATCATAGATCATGTCTGTATTTAACCTGTACTTGTCATAGGTATCTTCCTCTGTCTGCCCCAACAATGTAATGCGCACTCTAAAATTGCGCTCCTGTATCCTCCTTCTTCTCTGTACTGCTGCTCGTAGCCTCATCCTCCTCGCCATGACGTAGGGCGCTGCCATTGTGAAACATTCTGAGGCCTTCTGGGCCTGTTTAAATACTTTGCCAATGATTCCCACCTGTTTTTATTGTTTTCACCTCGTTACCACCTGCCTGAAAAAATCGGTATTTTGCGATTGCAAAATTGCGATTTACACCAAAATCGCAAATTGCGAATTGTCATGCATAGCTTTGCGATTCCCTAATTGCGATTCGCAATTACAGAATCGGTAAATTGGCCATCACAATTTAGCAATTCTCTATTTTTGCGAATCGCATGGAAATTCTGCGAATTTTTTTTGATGCATTGCTTAGGGCTATTTTGCGATCGCAAACGACATTTTTTACCGATTCGCAAAGTTTGCGATCGCAAAATAGCTTGATGCATGTGGCCCTTAGGCCTTAAAAAATGACAACGAGCATTCTGCAACACAGGGCACACAAATAATATGTGGCTAAGATCCTGGATGCGTAGCTGGCACAGCTCACATCTTCTATCCTTTTTGGGGATTTTGTCCCAAATGCCATTAATCACACGTAAAGGGAGCAAACCCAAACTCAGCAGTAGGATCAACCTTCTGAACTCATGGGGCAGATTCCATACTAGATAAGGCTGAGGTTTATTCCTCAGAGTGCTCTCACACACCACCTGATTACACAGATTTAAATGGCCTAGGGCGATGTCTCTAGTGAAGCTCCCTTTGGACACAGAGCCGTTTATTAGGCTCCTCAGGATGGACTTGGGCATAAAAGAATCGATATTCAAATTATGCCCAAACATTTCATTAGCCCGCTCAAAAGACTTAAAGAACACACACCATTCTTTTAACAGGAAAAACATTTCGACCCTCAAAGCTGCTCTTAATGTTCCCTCCTCTCCTCCTTGGAGATAGTTCCTCATCCTCAATACAGGTGCCAGGAAAAATATGTACGAGGATTGCAAACCAACCACTCCCGGTGCATAACATGGAGGGGTTGCAAGAGTATTCAAATTGCACATTTGACAAAGAATGTGGCCTTCGGTCCCTTTAAAAGAGTGCCAATAACTTAAATCCAATACTTCACTAGCATAGCACAAAGAGGAGATTATTTTGGCCATGTAAACAGACAGTAGGTGGCCAAAATGACTTCTCCCACAAATTTGATATAATATCTATACAGGGCATTAACCTTCAACAGGGCCCTGCTTACATACAGCTTCATGTGATCCCACCCATTCTTGGAGAAAACCTTCCCGAGATAAAGATACAAGTTAACTATTTCAAGTTTATCGGTACCCAAATACCATTGAAAACTTTTCCATAGTCTTAACCCATTCTTACAAAAGATCAGAACTTTACTTTTAGAAATATTAATCTTCAAAAAATGGGCTTCAGAATACATTGACAGAATTTCTAGACGACGTTGCATACCAATAGGCGTTAAGTCCAAAATAGCTATATCATCGGCATACAGTAACGAGCCAATAGACACCGTGCCAATTCTGGGTGGAGTCAAAATATCGATCACAAAAATATCGTTTTTCTATACATATAATGGCAATTACAAAAATATTTAAAAAATATTGTTTTACACTATCGAAAAAATATATAAAAATATCTTTTTAATACGTATATAGTTAAAAACAGGAAATACTAAATATTTTAACATATAACATTAATATAATGTAAATTAAATCTGTTTTAGTAATATTTAAAGATACATAAACATACTTATTTAAACAAACACACACACATATATATGAATGTACACATATTTATATACACATATGTAATATAAAGCTATTTAAAAAACTATAATCGTAATCTGTATTTTAATTTTCTAATGTTTTTTAAATATACCAATATAACAACTAAGGGCCTCATTATGATGTCGGGTAGAAAGCCATCCGACAGCTCGTCGGAGGCTTTCTGTCCGACATCAGAGGTTTCTGTCCAACGGCCGTATTATGATACTGGCTGTCGGAGGGAAATTCGCTCCGCTTCTGACGGGCTCACGAAGCCCGTCGGGGCGTTGGTCAGACAGATAATCCCCAAATGGCAGTGGTGTCTGCTCAGGCACTACTGTCAGGATTATGATGTCTGTTTCCGACAGCCTTTGCATGTCTCCCTTTCCGACATGGAAAGTGATTTTGAGGGCCACTAGCAGGGCCCCATGCCCCCCCGGCTTCCGCTATGAAGCCTGGGGAGCACTTGTGATGCCCCCCCAATCATCCATGCCCCGTGTGAGTTCTCTAGACCCATAAAAACCACAGACAACTAAATAAGATTAGTAGGTTTATTACAAAGCCACAAATAACTGGACATACAGACACCTCAAGACGAGGGTGTAAAAATATATCGGAACCAACATAGAGCCAAATCTACAAATCAGATTGAGGTGGTGCAACATGCACAAGATAATTAATTCAAGAATTAAGATGGAGAAAATAAGAAAACTTGAGTCCAAGTTCCCCTGCATCAAAGGTTGATGAAAATAAAGCATTAATCTGTCCCTACACGAGCGCTAACGTCACATCCCTACTTAAGCATTCTTCGGGGAAGGATAGGTTAAGGTGTCAGCATGTGGAGTCTTCCTTAGACGTCTCTCCACTTCAGTGGGTCAGGTAGCATGAAGCTACAGAGACAGAGCTCGTTCTAAGATGTTCTCTCTCTGAAGGCAGAGAAGAAGTGGTGCTCTCTCCCTAATTGCAACACTCCAATATCACAGGTGTCTTCCCAGGATTTCTTTTGGGTCACGCCCTCCGATCAGGCCACATCCTCATAGGTACTTTTCCACAAGACAGCAATGCTCTTGAACAGTAACAAGATGACCTTGATTCCCAGGCCCTCTCCGGTGAGAATGTACACCAGTTCTCCTTATCGACAATCATTTCCAATGTATTCTCTTCTCTTCTCTCCTTGCCTAACTCCTAAAACAAAGACATTATTTTAACTAAGAAGGGTGCTTCTCCCACCTGCAACACAAACGTGAGAAAGAGCAGAATTCCACGTGCACATGAAATTCAAGCTGTTAATTCTAATGCGAGAGCTTCCAGGGGAAAATGTATTTCAGGCCTACAAGGTTCAGCTAACATAAGAGAAATGGAATATGAGCTTTACAAAGTTGCATAGAAATCAAGGAACATTCAGTTAATATTCCAATCTACATATAAAATGACACGCTTAATAAACACATTCAATAATAAATGGCTGTCAGTTACACAACACAAGTGTTTTCAGTTAGCAGTTTCTGCTGGTTACAGTTAAATCTCCACATTAACTCTTCACATATTCTACATATTAGTTTAAACACATCACATTTATGTTATTACATTACAGGATCCTAACACTAAGGTTAACACGACAAAAGATTATATGTGGATGCCTTCTGCACATGTGAATATAATGCGCCCCTACAAATGAAAATGGATTTTGTGCTAAATCAACTTTAACTTGTATTTATCTTACATTTGTAAGTGTGATGTAGACCTTTACATTATATGCATTAACTTGCAGATGAAAACAATCATAAAAAGTGACAGGGATAAGAATATTTTGTCCTTCCAGCTATGTCTTTAACTCCCCAACCCCCACTGCAGCACTCAAGTTTCTCGCATGTGTTGAGCTGTGCTGGACTCACCTCTGGTAATCTGAGGTTGCTGCCAGGCTGAGCCTTCAGAGTGGGTTGTCAATTCCAGTGTGCTGGACTGCCCTGCAGACAGTTCAGAGGTTGCAGGTTCCCTACCAGGAAGGCTGCTCTTTGACCTCCTTGGTCACTATCTCTCACTGTTACGAAACATGCAGTCCGGTAGTGCCATCTTTAAACTGCGCCCGCCAGCAAAATTCTGTCACCTGCTGGGCCAAACATTGCAGGCTTTCTGGTTCTGTAGAAAAACGTTTGGCAACTATATTTTTATATTTTATTTCTTAAATGTTTTTACAAGTTAAGCACTGAATATAACAGTATCTCCTGTTATATGCTTGAATAGGTTAGAGTGAAAGCCTTGGAATAAGAGGAGAGGAGATGGGGAGCAACAAGATAGACAAATTTCATTTCGCCCAGGGTGTTATGTTAGCAAAGGCAGGCCCCGGTTAAGAGTAAGTACCCTTGTTTGGTGGAGATTTACCTCTCTGTAGTCTCATCATCTTCTCTAAATGAGAATTCATGATATCACAGATTTCTAGAAGAAGACGCATGAGGATCAATAACATTGACAAAATGCACACTAGGTCACTGACCCATACAACCACTCACACACCCACAAAACCACTCACACACGCACTAACAACCCATACAGCAACTCACACACCCACTCTATGACTCATAGAGTCACTCATACACCAACTCTCAAAAGTTACAGGTTACAGTCAGGAAATAAAATTATACAATCCTTCAAAATTCACAAACAAATGAAGGTTACAGGGACGTTATAGTTAGGAAATAGCATTAAAAAAACATAGAAATTTGCTAAAAAACCCAAAGATTACAGGGACGTTATGGTTAAGAAATAGAATATAAAAAACCTTAGTACAAAGTACAAATCAACCAAGTATGTTTTCTCTGCAGTTCTACCTTATAAAGTTATATGGTGAAAATGCTTGAGGAACAATCGCATGGGCAAAGTTACAGACACACAAGGTCACTGGAGATATTTCCTCTGCATCCTTTATGCAGCAGTAGTGTAGGAGATACACTATACATTTTCCCCACAAGGTAGCACTTACTAATTAGACAGTAGAAATGAATCCAGTTGTGTAGAGGTATTGCAAATAAACAGTGGTGTCTTCTTAGATAAATAAGCAGGGCAGGATTCATTCTGGCACGATGCTCATTTTGCAGAAATGAAACCTCAATGGGAAGCACTTACAGATATAAACAAGGCAGGTGCCCACGTTGAAGCTCCACTTCTGTAAAGTACTAATCATCCTAACTTTGTATGTATGGCCAAGGCGAAACAAGAAGTTTTCTCTGCATTTCCATTGAAAAGTTATCTGTAATCCATGATGGAGGAGTTTGCATTCTTGCTTTTCTCAAGCCCAAAATCTCACGTAGTGCCTGTGACGAGGGGGTTCTTTTTTGTCATCTGCTGCTGAGACCAGAGATCGTGTTCTAAACTTTTAAAAACTAGAAGTATGTAAACTTGCCTACAAGTCCCGCCTGTTTGGCCTCGCCCCATATACATTAGCGGTATGCAACGTCTTCCCACGCTTTCCCCAGGATGATGGACAGCTTACTAAAATCCCCTCTCAAGCGCATTACCTGCCGGTCTTAATGTCTAGGAATATGATCGCATCTCCACCAAACAAAGAAGCACTTACTTCTGTAAAGTATAAATCATCCAAGTGTGTTTTCTCTGCAGTTCCACCTTGTAAGGTTATCTGTTGAAGATACTCGAGCAAAAATCACATTGGGAAAGTTACAGACACACAAGGTCACTGGAGATACTTCCTCCTGGTTCTGTACACAGCTGTAGTGTAGGAGATGCACTATACATTTACCCAAAGTGGTAGCACTTACTAATTAGCCAATAGAAAGTATTCCAGTTGGGTAGAGGTGTTGCACAAAATGGTGGCCTCTTCTTGGATAAATACACAGGGCAGGATTCATTCTGGCATGATGCTTATTTCACAGAAATTAAACCTCAACAGGTTACAATTAGGAAATAACATTTGAAAAAACTAAAGGTTACAGGAACGTTATAGCTAGGAAATAGAATCCAAAAAAACCTTTGAAATTCACTGACAAAACCAAAGTTTACGGGGACGTTATAGTTAGGAAATAGAATTAAAAACACCTTAGAAATTCACTGAAAAAAACAAAGGTTACAGCGACGTTATAGTTAGGAAATAGAATTTAAAAAACCGTGGGAATTTATTGAACAAAACCAAAGGTTACAGCAACGTTATAGATAGGAAATAGAATTCAAAAACCTTAGAAATTCACTGAAAAAAGCAAAGGTTACAGCAACGTTATAGTTAGGAAATAGAATTTAAAAAATCTTAGAAATTAAGTAAAAAAAACAAAGGTTACAGGGACGTTATAGTTAGGCTCACGTTTCACTCGTACAAAACCAGAGAAATTCAACAGTGTAGTTAGCTGAGCTAACTTTAACCTATGCCCCAACAGTGCACTGCTTATGACCTCACATATTATATCACTCATGACATGGTCAGTGACATTACTGATGATATCACTGATGACATCTCAAATGACATCACTGATGACATCATCCAATTTTAAATTAATTTAATTTTCAAAATATTTTTCATTAATAGATTCATGGCCAAGTGGGCAACTACTGTGACAGGACTCCTAACAGTCAATAAGTTTCACAAAGGGATAAGAATCCCAAGAAGGTGGCCAAAATTAAATGCACTTGAAAAGACTAAAGAACAAAATTAATTTCATGAGTTCTTTGACCTCATAAGTTTCAATCATCCATCAATCTATTAAAATTGAATCTGAAAACAGAACTGATACATCAATATATCGGAATGACAGAACAATAAATTTATAGAAAAAAACTGATAGTTCCTTATCTACATTGTTACCCTTCGGGTACTTGGCATCCAGATCCAGAATGCATCTGCACTCCAACTGTCTCAGAGTTTTCTCTTTGTTACCTCCTCTTGTCTTCCTCTGTACCCTGCCAATGCCAAAAAATAGTTAAAGGTCTGGGTTCCTTCCTAAGCAATGTGGTCAGTATGACGCCTTATTGAATGTACAAATAAAACAGTGTCATCTTACGAATTCCCAGTCTTATTATGAGAGAATAAACATTGTTCCCTGATGAACTTAGATACTTTTAATTCTGCTTGACGCAGTACCCTTTCAGGATAACCCCTTTATCTGAACAGCCTTTTCATCAATGACAATTCTGCCAACCTCATTCAGATTCTTTGAGTCTCCACATGTAATCGGGAGTTTCTAGTGGCCCTGGTAAGAACTGGAGTCTAAAAACTATATTGGCACATGGGATGGCTGCTAGTTGCCCACTCTGTCAAATTTCACAAACAGTGGGCGGAAGTGGGTGGACAGGTCTGAAGCGCTGATTGCATCCCTCATATTCAAACTTGCTAATATCGGTGAAAACAATGCTTTGCAAGGCCTGCACATCCCAGCAGACTACAATAAAGAAGAAATAATAGTGAAAGAGAACAAAAATGCTCTGTTACACATGCCCTTGTCTCAGACGATGAAAACATCTAATTTTAACAAGTAGTGGCAAAGACAAAAGGTATCACCTATGAGACCTTTTGGCTTTGCAAATGATTTTTAGCCATGCAATACAGCACCTCGCTACTGTTCAGCACAGCTAGGGAAAATTCTTATGACGCGGTCTCTATGTCATTTTGTGGGCATGCGGCAACACACATACACTCGCGTACAAACTGAGGCAAGCATTTTTTCTTATTATTTGCCGATCTGAGATGAATTGGTAAATATTATGTAGTGGCAAAACTGATTTTTTATAATTTTGCACAAGTGCTTTTTAAAACGAAAAAAAAATGGGAAAAGTTTTAGGTGAGGAGAGGGTGGGGGAACAAGCAACATGGCGAGAGGACAGGCAGGAGGGGGAGTGCCCTGGGCATGAAGAGTGGGAGGGCAGGGCACAACCCAACATGCACGCATAGTGGGAGGGCAGGGCAAAAGCACAAGTATCAAGATTGGGAGGGTGGTAGGAAAAGCACAACAGCAAAAGAGGGCAGGGAAAGAAAATGACAACCGAATGTGGAGGGGGTGAAGGAGGGTGCAATGGAGGGTGGAAGACTGGGCAAGCAGACTGAAATGCAGGGCAGGTGAGGAAGAGCTGAAATATGGGAGACAAACCAACATAGAGGACTGGGGGTGAGCAGAGAAGGAGATGAGGAAGACAGATGGAAAACACATGCACTCTCATGGAGTGCCTCACGAAACAGAAAACAATTGTTCAGAAAAAGTGCAAATGCTTGGAGTAATAGATAGAACAAATCAGAGTGTCAGGACTTTCAGAAGAGAAATGCCTAATTAGAGACCTCAGACTTTGGGGAGAACAGAAAGCCCAGGTCCTTTCAGTCTTGGACTGCCCAAGATAAGGGCCACCTCTTCCAGTACCCACAATGCAGCCGACACTTGAGAGTGCCTAAACAGATAGTGCCTTCCAGAAGGAGCCCCGACCATTGGAGAGGATAGCTGGAAAACACAGGACAAATACACCGGATACCAGCGGCGGCTTCTCCGCTATTGCAGAGAAGTATCGCCCTCCCCCTGCCAGCACTTTAAAAAATATAAAAATAAAACAATAATAAAACAGGTTTAAGACCTGCTTTATTATCGTTTTATTTAGCTTGGAGATGGGGCCAGGGTTACGATAGGCAGGAGGGGGAGTGGTGGGCTCTACCTAAACTGCACATGTGGTTTTTGGCTGGTGGTCTCAGGCCGGCTGAAAGCCACATGCGCAGTGACCGCTCTCCAACCCCAGCTGCATTGATGAGGCTGGAGAGAGCAGGCACAGATTCCCAGTCTGTCCTGGAGTGCACATCATCGGCACTCAGGCCAATTCTGAAGCTGCTCTCATCTGAGAGCAGCTTCAGGATTGGCCGCAGGGTAGGCTGAGAGCCTGTGCCTGCCTGCAGTGGTGGGGAGGAGTGGAAGAGCATGAGGCACTGCTGGAGGGCAGCAGGTAAGTTTAATTTTGTATTCGTTGTCTTCCAACCCCCCTCCCCGGTTGTCATTTATTTTTAAATCTCCATTGTCCCCCACGCCCCCCCTCCACGGACCCATCCCTGCCCCACCTCTTTTCCCCAATACAAGCCGCACCTGCCGGATACCAGGAACCAGCAGGAGCAAGGAAGCACACCAAAAGGAATTCGAAGAAGTATTGGAAATGAAAGAGGAAGGTAACTCACCACTTTCATACCCAAAGAACAAGAAATTACCTCAGAATAGTGATATCGCCATGATGAAATGGGATCCTTTCATAGGACATAATGAAAGAATCGGCATCTTGGTTTGAGCTAATCAAATTCCCAGAAATCCTCAGTATAGGACTCTGACAACAAGCAATAGGGACATGATGAAAGCCCTAAAGGCATCCTCGGGCCCCCAAGGAGAAGAATATGGGGGGGACTGCACTGGCAGGCTGACCAAGTAATGTAAAAGATTTTAGGGAACACAATGGTCCACTGATGCTCCCAAGGTTCCTACTCTGCCACACGAAATACAGCCCGCACCATCATACAGAGAAGTGGTAAACAGGCTATGCTCCACGTGAGGGACAAAGACAAGATGGAAGGGCTAAAACAAATAAAGCCAATGGATGCAGTTGCTTTCCAGGTCAGATAGCAACATGTCCCCAATAGGTCTTTTGCAACCAGACATCTGTGCTATCTGGCAGGCTTCCACCTTAAAAAAGAAATGCTATGTGATCAATAACAATTAAAAGACAACAAAAGGCAAAACTCTGTTAGATCTGACCTCTTTGAGGTGCATAAATACTTTTTTGTTTACATTTATTGGAGAGCTCACCTTTCTCACATTGCAGATGAAAGGTCAAAGTTAACACTTTCTGGGGAAAGAATTGCATACAGGGCAGGGTCATATAGTAACTGCTTGTCTTACTTCTTACTTCTCATTACCAGCCTGTATTACTGTACTCTTTCATTGCTAACTTACTTCAATAATATGTGTTATAATTAGATGTTGTTGTGAAGCCAGCACACTACTTCAGTAATCCTGATCGATATCCATGTGGAGTCAGCAAATTATAGTAATGGTCAAAGTTAAAGCACACAAAATATTTATTAGGTAGCTTTTATTAATATGCATTACAGTACATCACTAAGTGGCAATTATTAAAGTTCACTGTATTAAACATAAACTTAACAGGAGCTTATTTATAAGCCCCTTGCGCCGTCGGTGCTTCACTTTTTGTGACGCTCCGGTGGTGCAGGAGCCTGCTCCATATTTACCAGACAGCACTAAGCCACTTTTTTTGGATTAATGCTGCCTTGTAAATATCATTCCCTTCAACACAGTTTTCTGCGTTAAAGGGGACTGCAATGGCTGTTGCTGCGGGCATTCCCAGAAACAGCCATGGCTTTTTGACACTGCCCCAGATTTACGAGAAATCGCAACTCCAAGGCAGAGCCAAAAACTTACGCCTCGCCAGGGGATGATCCAAAACCTCAAAAACACTGAAATTCACAAGTTATGGTGAGCTATGTAACAGTAGTTACCCTCAATAAACTGCTTTGGACCTCAAACACGGTGATGAAATTTACATAAAAAATGGCATAATCGATTTTACCACTGGTGCCTTCACATACTGTATCACCATTGATGACTTTACTGAAACTTCTTTGGGAGGAAGGAATCAATCTGCATGGCCTCGTCAAAGACCAGGCCCTATAACCAGAGTCTGATAGGCACAGCTGAGGCCTTAGATAATACACTCTTGGGGAAGGAGCCCTGAAGAAAGAGCTTTGCCTTCATGTGCCAAAGGCTTGTTTGGCACAGGAAAATGGGTTCTGGCCAAAGACCCTACACCCAGAGCACGCTGGGCATGGCCAAATGGTGTGACAGGTCAGCTGCACTCAAAGCCAGCTGGACACTCATCTGAGTTCTCAGTCTGTTGAAATAATGTTTCCATTGGTCATTTGTCACACATCCAGGCATTTGTTGGGCACATGGTTTGCACGTGGTTTCTCTCAGCATTATCTCTCTTATCTCTATTCTTTTTGACCTGGAAAGAGCCACTTGCTTTAGTCAAATGAAAAATATCTACTCCCTCTTTTTTCCAAGATACCCAATTGAATGCTGGATGATGCTTTTTGTCTATTAAAATAAAATGTCTTGCTTTGCTGTTTTTCTGCATATTTGCCTTGCGTGGGGCATATTGTGAGTTGCTCTGCTCAGTCCTCTATTAGTCACTCTATTCTTCATAAATTTTAAGGCGATTTCCTGGTGAATCCTTTGAGGTGCCACTGAGATACTTACTGTCAGTTCCTCCTCCTGCTGCTTTCTCCAGTGTCAATTCATAAAAGCAGTCTTTGTGTGACCTTTGAACACTTGTCTGTCTCACACCTACGTTCCCTTTCTCAGTCCCTCTTTGGCGTGATCCAGCGATCAGGGATTGATCATTTTTCATAAACACAGGCCCATTTACACTACCCAACTAATCCCTTCACGCTGGGGTTCAGTGTGATGCAAGTTTATACCTAACTTACCAATTACACAATAGAACCTGCATTTCTCCTTACAATATTTATAATTGTGGCGATGAATTCTGTAGTTGAGAAGTTGATAGCAACAATATGTACCTTATCTATACTACTAAATAATAACAGACTCAGTCTGAAATTTATATTTTTATTTATCGTAATTAATTTGAAAATAAATGCTCATCAAGTACAGTCATACAATTGCAAAACATAGATTATTACGGAGAGAAAATATTAGCAATGTATAGTATCAAACTCATATCAAATAAACAGTACATTAAAGGAGTGGATAGGCGTAGAGAGAAAAGTTTCAGAGACAAAATACATTTGCAAATGATTATGCAAATTCAGAAGTCACCTATACTAACCCAAGTAAGGAAACAGGGAAATCTACCCATTGGCCAAGAAGGGCAGCAAGGCCCTCGAGAAGAGTCGAGTGGCAAAGATTAAGTCAGGAATCAGGAAACAGGTAGGCCTCTATCTGGAAACAGCAAACCGACGACAGCGACGATCTCCCGAGCTGATCAACACCTACAACCACACCCCACGGGGCACCTCAATTATACCCTAAAACCTAAATGTCCAACCCACATTTGTTTCGAAATTTGAAAAACTCCATCTCTCATTGGCTAAGGACGGGTGTGTTCTGTCACACCACTCTCAGCGTGATCATTTATTAAATGTCCCATTGTCTTGAACATTCAGCATTACAACAGATTCTACCCAAGAAACAATTTTGAACACAATCACAGCATATATTTACTAGAGTGTATTTTCATGTATCAAATGTATCAAGTCTTTCGTGCTTTCTTTGTTTGCCTCTGCCATCTCGTGAGGAAGTTGCATCGCTTCCACTTGCTTATCAAACTTTTCCTTTCCGAAGCTTGGCAGTCAGTCAGCACACCATGAAGGTTGTTTCTTCATGCCTCTGCTTTCTTTCTTCACATTCAAAACCCATTTTAATTCATTTATTTACTTTGGCGAATATTAACCCCAAACTGGCAAGCAGAAGTGTAGGCCCATGCTTGTTTCTCTACAGAGAACAAAACACAAACATTTATTATTTTCAGGAAATGTAAATTTTCAAATGTGCACCATCCCAGCATTGCACTAACCCATGCACAACCCATGTTATTCCTAGCAATTATTATTAACGTGCATTGAAGCAGCATTAGTCTTTTATTTTATTTTAGCCAAAAGCATCTGTGGCCTAGTTTTTCATGCATTAGTACACGCATTAGTTTCACACATGCGCAAAAACATTTCCCCTTATTCAGCGTTTTTAACAATATTTTCACAGCACACTTGTTAATAAAATGTTACTGAGGGTTCAATCCTAGCAGGTTTTATTTTCTCAAAACCCTGCTCCATCAATCCCCCCCTTTGATGGCGTTTTTGAGCCATCATAAAAATACCCAACAAAATACAATTTGCCACTTATCTAAAATACTGTACTTCTTTCTTGTTTTATCATTATTCCACCTAAGTCCTTCATGATCTCATAGTAATTTCCCCTAATTCTATCTCTTCTCTCTTTCTTTTTCTAGCTCTACATTTAAGATCTGACATATTTTCCTTTCTACATTTACATTTGCAACATTTATAAATCATAACAATCATCAATATCACTACAACTACTGAAGTACTAGGTATTAATATTTTTCCTAGTAAACTATTCCCTAAAGTAGAAAACCAATTTCCCACTGAGGAAAAACTCTTACCAAGTTTCTCCCATGCACCATCAACCTTTAATTCAGTTAAATCTTCGTAAAGTTCTGTAATATTTTTAATATATCCCTCAATATTTTTACTCTTGTCAGGAATATAAGTACAGCATTGTTGTATATTCAACATGCTACAGACTCCACCCTCTTTTGCCAATAATATATCAAGGGCAAGTCGATTTTGCAAAACCATAGATCTAATTGCAACCATTTCAGTATCAATCATCAAGAACCCACCAGCAGTATCTGTTGATAAACGATCAACCACTGTGGACAATTTTCTAATTTTATATGAATTTAGAATGACTCCAACTGAAGGTATCAGTTCTCCAATAATATCCCCAATTATTTCAGAATAACTCGCTCCTCTCTTATTACGTGTTCATCCCTGTTTTATCTCATTAACTCTATTATTCTTATCTACATGGTATACCTTTGGAAACACTATGCCTAAATAACAACATCCATACCAACCTGCAGGTAACCTATAATAAGCATTTTTACCACACACATAATAAATTCCCGGAAAAACAGGATCCGTTCCTCCTTTCAATCCCCAACTTCCTTTTATCAAGAAAGTATGCTCACATTCACTAGAACCAATGAAGTAGCTATTAAGTTCAATCTTTTCTCTAAACACACAAAGCTTTCCTCTATGTTGAAAATCTAGAGTCATGGCAGCGTAAGTCTCACCCTTTCTGTAATCACCCTCTCTGAAAGCCCATGGAGGTACATGAGACTTTTGCTTAGCAGCTTTCTTTTTGAAATCTCATCTTCTATCTTCTACCATATTCATAAATTCTATTTCTTCATGACGTAATTTACAAGTTACGTTTTTCTATGTGCATCTATTGTATCTATTTGTTTGTTACTAATGAAGAAATCACCCATGTATACCGCATAAACAGGACCATAAACAATTTTCAAATCTCTCCTAACAGGAATTTCGGAAAATATTAAATAAAAATTAGAGTAATAATACTCTAATCCTTCCCTCTCATAGAATAGACTCGATAAAACACTGCAAGACACACCGTATGTTAAAGGTAGGTGAGGATATGTCACCCCCTCTGAGACAGACGATGGTAATTGCATACACACATAACAATCTCTCGCATTCATTGTGTTTACGTACTCATACAACAATTTAGTAAAGACATTTAACGAAAAATCATTAATTGATTTATCATGATGATAAATACTATCATCTTCTATCTTTTCTATATTAGTGTTTAAATTTTCTTTAGTAACAGAATCCATTTTCTCACTTTCCACATCATTAGTATTATTTTTGTGATTAGTCGCCATTAAAACAGGCAAGACAACAATCAGTGTTAACCACACCAACATTAGTAATAAGACAGTACATAAGCAAGCATTAATACATCTACGTTTTGATATCCAGTCTCTGTTACCTTTGCCATTTTAGATACTATATAAAAAAATTAAAAATATAAGAAAAAACCCAAAAATTCTATAAACTTGAAAAATTGAAAAACTGAAAAAACTTATCCAAAAACCATCTAGAGTAGTGTATCCCTACACTTTAGGCCTCTCTTCTTTACCCCCTCTTTTTATTTTTTATTTTATATCTTGTTCATCTTCAAATCTTCTGGAATTCTCAACATAGTCTTCATTGATTTTTTCCGCACTTTAATTTTTCACACTTCCTTTTAAGGTGGTTTTAATTTGCTTTCATCACTTTGATCTGTACCAGCTTCTTCTCCTCTTTCATTTGTGTTTTCAATTTCTTCCAACACCACATATGTCCATTCTGGAGCTGTGTATTTCTTATTTGGAATTCTTATTCTTTTTGTTTTTCGTATCAATTCTTCTTCTGATTCACTTTGTTCAGTTTGACTCGATATTTCATGTATTTGATCAGGCCTTTTCTTTTCTAGAGTGTATTTCAGTCTTTTCACTTCTTTTGGCCACTCATCACCTTTTCTTGCTTTCTTAACTTGAACTGCTTCTTCACCTTCGTTGTCAAGTTCGCAAGTTCTTTTATTCAGTTCTTTTCTTTGTTGTACTTGCTCTTGATTTTCATCAATCACTTTCTCCTTTTCTTTCTCAACAGCAGTCTCTTGAGACCCAGTAGCTGGTGCCCACTTTATTCGACTTGTACTTGGTTCTTCTCCAGCTTTTTCAGAATCTGTGTCACTAGATTCTATAGCTTCATGTCCTTCAGCTTCTGGTTCTTTGCTTTTCTTTACCAGTTGCTGCTCTTCTTCTTGTCTTTCAAGTGGACTTGGGATTCTTCTTGTATGACTTGCATGAAACCAATTAGGCAAGCCACCACACTTCACTGCTGTTGTTGTCACCAAAATAATCTGGTATGGTCCGTGCCATCTGGGTTCTAAACACGACTTCCTCACGTACTTTTTCACCAGAACCCAATCGCCTGGACTTAAGTCATGTGCTTGATCCGGCTGTGTTGTGGTTGCAATTTGTGATGAGACACAGAATGCACCAGATCAGCCAATCCTTTGCAATAATCAAGCACTAGATCATCAATAATATTCACAGTTTGTTTGCTAGCACAATTGCTTGTCTCATTGCTCTCCCCATCAGAATTTTGTGAGGACTCAATCTAGTCTTTTTATCAGGAATACTTCTAAAACTCATTAATACCAAGGGTAAAGTGTCTGGCCATTTCAGTGTTGTAGATGCACACACTTTTGACAGTCTGGATTTTATGGTGCCATTAATCTGCTCGACCACTCCAGATGCTTCTGGTCGATAGGCACAATGCAGCTTTTGTTCAATTTGCAATGCTGCACAAATCATCCGAATTATTTCATTATTAAAATGTGTTCCTCTATCTGTTTCTAAAGAGACTGGAAATCCAAACCTAGGTATTATCTCCCTCAAAAGCAGTTTAGCAACAGTCAAGCTGTCATACCTTCTTGTTGGATAAGCCTCTACCCAACGAGAAAACAGGCAAACAACAACCAACACATATTTCAGTCCATTACAAGGGGGAAGTTCTATAAAGTCTAACTGTAGCCGGGTAAATGGTCCTGGTGCTTTTCCAATTCGACCCCAACTGACAACTGTTTTCCTACCTCGAATTTGCTGCTGGCAGGCTATGCACCTCTGGCATAGACTCTCTGCAATGACCCTGAATTTTGGATTATACCATGACTGCTTGAAGAGTCTGATCATAGCATCTCTTCCAACATGTGCAATTCCATGGTACATCCTTGCCATCTGAGAGAGCAAACAATCTGGCATTACTGGTCTCCCATCAACATATACCCACACTTCATCTTCTACTCTCTTTTTACAACCTGATTTTGTCCAAATTTCTTTCTCTTCCTCATTTGCTTCCTCCTGTAACGGCCTAATTTCATCCCATGTTTCCAAAGAAGAAAACATCAAGTGGCAATTTGTATCTTTTTTCTCCATCCCTCGGTTGATTGCAATTGAATTTTGTGCACAGAAATGAGCCACTTGGTCTGCTTATCTGTTTCCTTTTGTCACCTAGTCATTTCCTGACTTATGTGCTGAACATTTAACCACAGCAATCTTTTTGGGCATTTGTAATGCATCCAATAAATCCTTCACATTTTTACTGTTCCGGATTGGTGTTCCTGAAGAAGTCAAAAACCCTTGTTGCATCCACAACTGACCAAAATCATGCACCACCCCAAAACCATATTGACTATCAGTGAATATGGTTACTCTCAGATTTTTGCCAATTTTACATGCTCTTGTCAAAGCAATCAGCTCAGAAATTTGAGCAGAATTCACCCCCTTCAGACAAGATGCTTCATGAACCATAGACACTGTACATACCGCATAAGCAGCACTCAATACACCATTCTCATCTCTTAGACAGGATCCATCCACAAACATCACACTATCTGATTCTTCTAGTGGTGTATCCTTTATGTCAGGGCTTAGTTTTGTGCACAATTCTGTCACATCCAAACAATCATGATCTGCTTCATCCCTCACTTCTTCACAACTTGAACACGGCAACAACGTTGCTGGATTCAATGTTGTACACAATCAATCAGGTGTTTGTTAAGCGCGACTACTCACCCGTGAGGGTCTCAAGGCACTGTGGGGGGGGGGTGGGCAGGTTCCAGTTCATCAAGGAGGGGGTCTGTCGAAGAGCCAGGTCAACAAAGACTATCTCACAATTCAATAAAAGCTTTCATACTCTCTTCATCCAACTCAATCGGATCAACCACATCTTTATGCATCAACCTCTGTAAAGGTTTTGCAATCAGTGAAAACCCACTGATCCATTGTCTGCAGTATCCAACCATTCCCAAAAAGATTCAGACTTCCTTTTGAGTCTTAGGAGGATTCATTTGCAAAATCACATTGATTCGGTCTTACTGTCACGTTTTCAGCACCCAAAATCACTCTCTCATATCTAGTCAGCCGACTATACGTCATATGCTGAGTTCGAGTTCTTGTTAAAAGAATCTCAACTAAGTGCTGCACATGTACTTTCACTGGACGTCCCATCACAATTGTTTCACTCTGCTCAAGACTCACACAAGTAGCAGCCACTTCTTTCAAACAGCCTGGTAATGCTGCAGCCACTGAATCCAATGTAGCAGAAAAATATGCTACTGGAGGGCTTGCCATTCCATGTTTTTGTGTTAAGACTGAAGATGCACATCCATCTCTCTCACAACAGAATAATACAAATTCTTTTGTGTAATCTGGCATTCCCAATGCAGGTGCTCGACAAAGACTATCTCGCAATTCAATAAAAGCTTTCAAACTCTCTTCATCCAACTCAATCGGATCAACCACATCTTTATGCGTCAACCTCTGTAAAGGTTTTGCAATCAGTGAAAACCCACTGATCCATTGTCTGCAGTATCCAACCATTCCCAAAAACATTCAGACTTCCTTTTGAGTCTTAGGAGGATTCATTTGCAAAATCACATTGGTTCGGTCTTGCGTCACTTTTCTAACTCCTTTCTCAATTTTGTGTCCCAAATATTGAACCTCTTTTTTACAAAACTGCAATTTTGCTGGTGACACTTTATGCCCACCTTCTGCCAAATGATTCAGTAAGGCAATAGTATCTGTCACACAGGCCTCTCGTGTTTTTGATGCCACAAGTAGGTCATCAATATACTGCACTAACACTGAATTTTCTGGCATGATTAATGACTCCAAACACTTTTTCAAAATCTCATTAAAAATCGAAGGGCTCTCTGTATACCCTTAAGGAACTCGGCACCATGCCAAAACACGGTCTTCGAACCAGAAAGCAAATAAATATTGGCTATCCGGATGTAAAGGTATCGAGAAAAATGCTTGACACAAATCAATCACTGTGTACCATTCTGCATCACTAGGAATTTGATAAAGAATCACTGCTGGGTTTGCCACTATTGGACAACAAAGTACTACAATCTTATTAATTTTCCTCAAATCTTGTACTATTCTGTATTTTCCACTTGGTTTCTTAATCCCCATAATAGGTGAATTACAAGGACTATTTAGTATTTCTTTTAGAATACCTTGCTCAATCATTTGATCAATTACAGGAATCACTGCTGCTGTGATCTCAGGACTCATCCTGTATTGAGGTGTGTTTGGATATATTGAGCCTGGTTTAACTGTAACTTTAACAGGATCCACACCCTTCATCAAACCAATGTCCTTTCCTGTAAAATCCCGTACATCAGGTCTTACTGTATTTCTCAACTCTGCAGGTAAATCTTTTTCCCTAAGCAGTGAATACAAATCATTCACTTCTGTCCCTTGCTTTGCTAACATTATTTTAAAAGCAACATCCTCATCTGGTGTTTGAAAAGCAATACCATCAGGCATACAATAGATGGTGCAATTCATTTTGCACAACAAGTCCCTTCCTAAAAGGTTCACCGGACTTGTATCACACACCACAAACCGATGCAATGCTCTGAATTTTCCAATATGAACTTATATTGGTCTCATTATTGGAGTTTTGATATATTTATTTGAGACTCCCACAACTTGGATAGTTTCTCCCGAGTGGGGTAGGTTTGGAATTTCTGCTGCTCTCACAGTAGAACGGGTAGCACCAGTGTCCACGAGGAATGTAACATCATTACCTTCCACTTTTCCATCAACAAAAGGACCTGACTGAGCTACCTCTAGAGACTCTTCCTCCCCCCTCAGGCACCGTCATTGAGATGAGTCTGAATCACTCTCTGAATATTGCAACAAATATTGCGAAACCACTTGTACATTTTGATTTTTACCAACTTGTTCACCTGCGTGAAATCCAGTATACGCATTGTATCTCTGTACTTGAGCATTCACATTATTTGGCATAGGAGCTTGAGGCACCTGTACTTGTTGTGTCTGTGGTGTAACTACCTGCTGCTGTTGTTGCTATTGTTGATTCACAACCACCTCATTCTGCATCTGCGGATTGAAATTTTGATTCATTCCATTATTTTTCAGTAAAGATCTACACTCATTCCTCCAATGTCCAAACTTTCCGCACGCATGACAAGGATATTTCTTTTTCATTTCTTCTCTATTCATTTTACCTCTACCTCTACCACCGTTTGGTACCTGTCCATTTTGATTTTGTCCTTTCATTTGAAAATCTGTTTGAGAACCATTGTTTCCATCTTTCTGTTCTGCCACTTTCACCAGTGCCCACATCATTTTCTCTTTCAACTTTTTATGCCTTGATTCAATATCATCACCCCAATATTTAGCATATCTCAATATCTTATCAACAGTTTTACTCTGCCAACAAATTAAATGTTGCTGAATCATGTTACTAATTTCAGGTTTTAATCCAAAAACAAACCTATATACAAAATGTCCCATATCTTTGTCACCTATACTCTCAAAACCACTATACTGTTTAAACACCTGTAACAACCTTTCATAATAGGCATGTACCGATTCTTTGGGTTCCTGTGTTGTCCTGTCAATTTTAACCCAATCTGTTTGTTTTGGGGAAATCTTACTTTTCAGAAAAGTGATTACTTGATTATATTTTTTCATCACCTCTTCTGAAGGTGCTCCTGTTTTCACATCTCTAGGATATTCTTCCTTAGGCCAATCAACAGTAATTTTACACTCAGTCCATAAGTCAGCTGGAACTTCAATCTCAAAAAAACATCTAAATCTTTCAACAAAACTTTTGAAACTTTTACAAACCTCTCTACCTGTTTGTACCACTCGACAGGTTTCTCCCTCAACCTGGGAAAGTCATTCATAAAGGATAATATATCCTGTCTTAACCAAGGAACGAGAACATATCCACCACCTGGAACTTCTCTCATTGGACACACCATTTCAGCCTGTCCTGTTTCTCTTAATGGAAATAAAGACGAATTTTTACTTGCAAGCATTTCTTCCTTCTTTTTCGCCCATCTGCCTCTCCACCGTTCTAAATCACCCCATTTCTTCAAAGTATTCATTAATTCCTTTATTTGCAGTCGTTTACCAGACGTATTCAAACTCTCTAAATCTTTATCAGTAAAATCCAGTCTATATGTTTTCTGCAAAACTTTAGACTTCTCTATGTCAACTCCATATTCTAGTGCAGCTTCTGCCAATTTCTCATGTAGATTCTTTGCTTTCCATGTTGTATTCTTACACAAAAACAACAACTCTTCATCATGGTACTTACTCAATCTCTCCGGACTTATAGTACCAATAATCATTTCTTCCAGATCCACTCTCAGTCTACCTACATCCATGCTCGATTGAGACTTATTATTTTCTATTCGTCTTATCCAGTCATCTAACTCTTCTGGCGAAGGACCCACTGAACTCCCTGACTCTGGAGTTGTTCCCCTAACATTCTGCACTATTTTTTGAGGATCCAGCTGTACACTTCTCTTGGGTGTCTCGGTCACATTTTCACTAACTGGAAGATCAATCAATAAAGTATTCATCTCAACTGACTCCAAGTCACTAACATTCCTAGCATTATTCACTGGAATTGTCAATGCATGTACTCTCGATATATTCTGACTCTCACCATACAATGGAGCTATAGGACCAATAGTTACTGGTACCGATAATGCTTCTGCATTCAAACTCATCTGACTAATTCTCTGAGTTAATTCCTCTCTCGCCTTATTCAACATATCAATCTCATTCTCCTGCAACACTCAAGTACCTGAGGAAATTTGTGAAGCTACCGGAACTTGTGTAACCTGTGAAGCTTGCAGAGTTTGTGGAGCCTGAGGAACTTGTATTTCAATAAGTGGTGCATTTGGAATTGTTTCCCCAGTACTTTCCTGATATGGTGGAGGTCTTTTTAACAATATTTCATCAATTAACTCATCATCTATTTCATTCTGATCTATGTCCTGTTCGAAGTCTCTGTGTTATTCTTTTTCTCTTTACACTTGCCTCCAGTCTGATCTTTAGCAATTATTACTGGATATAATCCATCTGTACTTACATCTCTCCTCCATCTTTTCATTTGTTCATCCCATCCAGCCTCAGAATACCTTGATATAATATTCCTGTATTTTATTCCATTCCTGTCTCTCTCCCTTTTATAAGCCTCATGCTGCCACTCCTCAAGTGCTTCGTACTGCATAGGTCTAGGATTTGGTTTCAACAAATTCATTCATCCTCTCAAATTCTCCAAAATCCTTACATGAAATGTACCATGCTCCGGAAAAGCTAAAACTCCATCATCTTCTGTATAACTCGTCCAGTTCTCTAACCATGTACACATATGATACCCACGTTCCAACATCATAAAAGAAGCGGGTGTTCTCGGAGGAGGTATAGGTAGACCCTCTCTAGTAACTATCGGCTTATCTTTTTTAAAGACATCTTTTATTCTGTTCACCATCTTCATTTTTCAACTCTTTTACGCTAAATATCTCAGCAAACCAAAAACAAAATTCTTCCGTAAGTCTGCTTATTCTTTTTGCCAGCGCTTGTCCAATGCCAGCGCGACTCACACCAACTAACCAATCACGGCTCTCTACGTATCTGCTATTTTGACCAATAGCAGCACAGCTCACAACTATCAACCAATCACAGCTCAATATGCGCCCGCTGCCTGACCAATGCCAGTGCGGCCTTTTGTGACGTCAGTAATACTCCTGCTACTGACCCTCCCTTTACAAAATAATACGGCAATGTTTTTCTAGGTTCTCTCAACTAAATTCTTGTTAGAAACAACACAAAACAATGCTACTTTGTCTGCTCCACTAATAAAAGAGATAGTTTCACCTTTCGAAAAGAGATTCTTTCACTTCTAGTAAAAATAACGACCAGCGCTACCCTACCCTCAATCAAGTTAGAGGAAGACTTGGTACTCCTCTAGGGATACTAGCCAAAGTTTTGGAAGAGGACTTTCCTTTCAGAAAGAGGTCTTGGTACTCCTTTAGAGATGTAAGGCCAGAGTTTCAGAAGTGGTCCCTTCACTATTTCATAGAATCTTCTTTCGAACGAATAAGTCCCTAATATAACATCAACAGCCTTTCGCTGTTCAATATTACAACAACAGACAAAGTACTTCTGCAGTGTGAATACTTTTCCACACTATTCCTCTGCCACATGGGCTAAAATAACATCATCCCGGGATCTTAGGTAACTCCATACCCGT
Organism: Calotriton arnoldi; assembly: GCA_963921515.1. Classification (NCBI taxonomy): domain Eukaryota; kingdom Metazoa; phylum Chordata; class Amphibia; order Caudata; family Salamandridae; genus Calotriton; species Calotriton arnoldi. The sequence goes on from CAWUFW010004189.1 coordinate 1,330,832, forward strand.
ACTTCCAGACAACATAAAACAAAGACACTAACTTTTCATGTTAATAACCAATAAATCAATAATCAATAATTATTGTCAAACTAATCAATAATTAACCATCCTCTGCTACCAAAACTGATCCAGCGATCAGGGATCGATCATTTTTCATAAACACAGGCCCATTAACACTACCCAACTAATCCCTTCACGCTGGTGTTCAGTGTGATGCAAGTTTAGACCTAACTTACCAATTACACAATAGAACCTGCATTTCTCCTTACAATATTTATAATTGTGGCGATGAATTCTGTAGTTGAGAAGTTGATAGCAATAATATGTACCTTATCTATACTACTAAATAATAACAGACTCAGTATGAAATTTATATTTTTGTTTATCGTAATTAATTTGAAAATAAATGCTCATCAAGTACAGTCATACAATGCAACACATAGATTATCACAGAGAGAAAATATTAGCAATGTATAGTATCAAACTCATATCAAAAAAACAGTACCTTAAAGGAGTGGATAGGAGTAGAGAGAAAAGTTTCAGAGACAAATTACATTTGCAAATGATTATGCAAATTCAGAAGTCACCTATACTAACCCAAGTAAGGAAACAGGGAAATCTACCCGTTGGCCAAGAAGGGCAGCAAGGCCTTCGAGAAGAGTCGAGTGGCAAAGATTAAGTCAGGAATCAGGAAACAGGTAGGCCTCTATCTGGAAACAGCAAACCGATGACAGCGACGATCTCCCGCTAGCTGACCAACACCTACAACAACCACACCCCCTGGGGCACCTCAATTATACCCTAAAACCTAAATGTCCAACCCACATTTGTTTCGAAATTATAAAAACTCCATCTCTCATTGGCTAAGGACGGGGGTGTTCTGTCACACCACTCTCAGCGTAATCATTTATTAAATGTCCCATTGTCTTGAACATTCAGCATTACGACAGATTCTACCCAGGAAACAATTTTGAACACAATCAGAGCATATATTTCCTAGAGTGCATTTTCATGTATCAAATGTATCAAGTCTTTCTCGCTTTCTTTGTTTGCCTCTGCCATCTCGTGAGGAAGTTGCATCGCTTCCACTTGCTTATCAAACTTTTCCTTTCCGAAGCTTGGCAGTCAGTCAGCACACCATGAAGGTCGTTTCTTCATGCCTCTGCTTTCTTTCTTCACATTCAAAACCCATTTTAATTCATTTGTTTACGTTGGCGAATATTAACCCCAAACTGGCATGCAGAAGTGTAGGCCCATGCTTGTTTCTCTACAGAGAACAAAACAGAAACATTTATTATTTTCATGAAATGTAAATTTTGAAATGTGCACCATCCCAGCATTGCACTAACCCATGCACAACCCATGTTATCCCTAGCAATTATTATCAACGTGCATTGAAGCAGCATTAGTCTTTTATTTTATTTTAGCCAAAAGCGTCTGTGGCCTAGTTTTTCATGCATTAGTACACACATTAGTTTCACACATGCACAAAAGCATTTTCCCTTATTCATCGTTTTTAATAATATTTTCACAGCACACTTGTTAATAAAATGTTACTGAGGGTTCAATCCGAGCAGGTTTTATTTTCTCAAAACCCTGCTCCATCAGGCGCCTAGTACTTTGACCACTGTAGAACTGCTTGGGCATTAGAAACTGGATTTCTAGGTGAAAAGTGAGATTTTTAACTTCCGGATAATGGAAGCGCCAAAATATTCATTAAATGAAAAGGGCAAATTAAATTGTCTGATTCATGGAGCTTACGCTCTTTCTCTTACTCTGTCTCACTCTCAAGCACCGTGACATTGAAGAATAAGGAAGGTTGCTTGCCCTCCACAATATTAACATTGGACAGAAGATAAAAAAACACTGCTCAAAAAGAGCAGTTTTGATAAGTTGTTTGTGGTTTACGACTTCATAGTATGCTTCTGGTTCTGCACTGTAAACATTTCTTATTGAAAACTTGTGCAATAAAGTGCGGCTGTACAAACTGAGAGAGGACTGGAAACAGTGCAATACAGTAGCGCCATTGTAATCTACAGCATTGTCACTGGAATTTTGTGTGGGTTACAGTAGCTTGAGGTTTTCGTCTCTGGATCACTAATTCTGCAAAAAGGCAAATTATAATGTAGCCTGGAGTCATGCTGTGTGTGGAAATGATTAATAAATCATTTTAATCTCCTTCCATTGAACAAATCTTGGACGCTTTTGCAGAGACCCCTAAGTGAACCTACCCGGGGTGTTGATATACTGTATTTACAAAGTAAATATTCTGCATTAATGATGGTTCCAGATATACTAAGTTAAAAAACAGGGGAGATACCCTTATATTTAGAAAAGGGACAGGGCGAATACACACGAAAAACAAGGGTCCCTAATCTCTATATAAACTAATTTGGATCATGGGCATTACACAGTGTTGTGACTTTAATCAGAATCAAAAATACATATAATCATACAATATTCATTTAAAAAGAGTCAGTACCACACGAAAAACCAATAACAAGCTGAATGGGACATATCAAATTTATTCCATAAAAATGCACAAGCAAAGTTAAAAACATTTCATATTAAAATACAATTTACAATAATATATATCACAAGAAAACAAGAAAGTCGACGCTGTGTTTCGGTGAGTTGGTAGTTGGTAATCGGTCACCTTCTTCAGGACAGTTTTCTAAGTAACAGAAACATTGTATTATTAACAATCTCATATATCTTGTCTCCATCTCACTTGACCTACAGCACTACATATTAAAATATATGCATCTGACTCTAAAAAAACACAATGCGTGTATTAATCAGTTATAATGTCTATTGTATATCATTTATATCTAATTTTAATAATCTTCTTTATTGTCTTCGAAAACCACGCTTCACATAATCATTTAGTCACTACCCATGATCCATGTTAGTCTAATAAAGCAAAAGTTTAATTTCATACCTACCTAAGGTAGGAAGTTGCTAGGATTCAAATTCACTAGACACTTGTAGAAGCAATATGCTTAAGTTGCGTACGGGGTTTGAAGATATCCTGCTTTGTATTAGGGATTATTGTAGCAACCCTAAAGTAAACAAGCATTGGCATAGCCAATAGGTCTCGCCTTTGGGGCCTTATAAGTGTTTAGCCAGAGCTATTGACTTTGCCAATGTCTTCAAGCTGTGCTGTAGAGAAGTGTGGCTGCTGTGCAGCATGCTGAAAAGTTATAATAAAGAAGTGTCAGAAGCATTTTTGTTACTTTATATATGACCAAGAAGGCATTATGTAAAACTGAACGACCATATTAAAAAAGTATTTACAATAAAAAATGTCCTCAGTTTTCTTTTGTTCTTGCAATGCTGGCAACTTGTTTCTGCCTATTGCAATGGTTGTTTGTTAAAGCTTTTTTTTTGAGGGGGCATAAACAATAGGAGGGTGAAGGTTGGGAACTAGTACCTGTATTATAACACTAGCAGCGGCCAGATGCTAGGGGAGAATCAACAGATGCCAGATTCCGAGAGCAGGCTGAGGTGGTGCTGAGTGATGCTGAGGTGGTAGTGGTGGTGGTGGTGACTGTTGCGGAGACGATGCTGAGGTGATGCTGAATGATACTCAGGTCTTGCTGAGTGATGCTGTGGTGGTGCTGAGTGATATTGTCTTGGCGCTGAGTGATGCTGTGGTGGTGCTGAGTGATATTGTCTTGGCGCTGAGTGATGCTGTGGTGGCCCTGAGTGATGCTGTGGTGGCCCTGAGTGATGCTGTGGTGGCCCTGAGTGATGCTGTGGTGGCCCTGAGTGATGCTGTGGTGGCCCTGAGTGATGCTGTGGTGGCCCTGAGTGATGCTGTGGTGGCTCTGAGTGATGCTGTGGTGGCCCTGAGTGATTCTGTGGTGGCCCTGAGCGATGCTGTGGTGGTGCTGAGCGATGCTGTGGTGGCCCTGAGCAATGCTGTGGAGGCGCTGAGTGATGCTGTGGTGGCGCTGAGCGATGCTGTGGTGGCGCTGAGTGATGCTGTGGTGGCGCTGAGTGATGCTGTGGTGACGCTGAGTGATGCTGTGGTGGCGCTGAGTGATGCTGTGGTGACGTTGAGTGATGTGTTGGTGCTGAGTGATGCTGTGCTGGCTCTGATTGATGCTGTGCTTGCTCTGATTGATGCTGTGGTTGCGCTGAGTGATGCTGTGGTGTTGCCGAGTGAGAGATAGAGTGAAGATATAATGCCCAATTAGAGAGGGTGGTGAGAGAGAAAGAGAGAGAAAGGGTGTACATAGAATAAAGAGTGGAGCGGGATAGAGTGAGAGAAAGAAGGGGAGAGAGAGTGAATGAAGGAGTTTGAAAGAGAAACAGATAAAGGGGTGAGAGAATGAAAGGCTAAAAAGATAGAGGGAGAGTTAATTAAGTAGAGAGAGAATTAGAGAGGGAGAGAGAGAGAAGGAGAGAGACAATAAGAGTGGGGGTGTGGAGTTTAAATAGAGTGAAGAAGTGATGCGGAAAAAGTAACCTTAAATATAGCTTTGTGCTTTGCGCGAATAAATATTTTTAAAAAAAAACAGAGTGAGACAAAAATACTGGTAATTAGGCTGTGACTCCCAATATAAAACAAATAGCGATATAAGGTGAAATCAACCCACCGAAGCAATATTTCTAAGTAGACAAAAAAAAGCTTGCATTTCAATGCTAATCGCTGTTGTTTTTCATGTGACTGATGTCCAGGGCCATCAGTTGGTAATGTGAGCTGCTGCTGCGATTGAAACATCAGAGTCCAGAGAGTTAATGAGCCATGACGAGGAAATGAGGAAGAGATAAGAAACCCCAGATGGCAGCTGCGCGCGTGCACGCCCATCGTGAACGCAAGCTGGTCGCCAGCCGAAAGCCAGTGTTTGCACTTCCAAAACCCACTTACTAAAACTCTCGGCCAGACCAGCGCAAGCGCTGGTGAGGGCCGAGACCTAAAAAAGGGGGTAAGGAGAAAGAGAAATAACGATGTTCTCAATGGTAATGCCAAAGACATATCTCTCCATATCGGCAATATTATACATACCTTAATCTAAAAGCAGGCTCACCGAATTGGACCTAAACCTGCAGACACCTTGAGTTCTGGTCACCCTAGAGGGATAATAGCACTTTTTGGGGGAATACACTGATTTGCTTATGGTTTTATCGTCGGCCAAGCAAAGAAAACAGATGTTATGGTCTGGCCAGAGGGTCTTTATCTCGCAAGATGTAGCGCGTGCAACTGCTGCTCGTCGGAAGGAGTTCCTATCCTTTTGCCCTACTCTACGATCCATGAATGCGAGATACGGTCTTGTGCATCCATGTTTCTTTAAGGTCACTTAAAATGAACAAACCTTTCCGTTTGAATATCCAGAAGACCTAAGAAAATGTATCCTTCGTCACAAGGGGGAAGTAATGGAACTCGGAAAGACTTGAATCTTTTCTTTTTTAATGACTCTGTTCAATGGTATAATTGTATTTTGGTCTTCTTTTCTCCAATTTCTTTAGGATCTCCAAATTGCTTATATTTATTTTTTCTAAAAATTAGCTATGATATTATTAATGAAAAACTATATATTGCTCAACAGTGTTCATATTACAGTCGCTGATTCCAGCTTATTCTCTATTCATCTAACTTTGGTTATTTATTTTTTCCCTCACAGCTATATGTTGTTTGACTTGGATTCCTTTCCCTGGTGTGTTGTTCCCCAAGTGTCTCCTTTCCCAGACCTCCCATTTGTATATTACCCTCTTGTCTTGGTAAGTGGTATTTATTGGTATCAATGGTCTTCTGTGTGTCTCAAATCTTATGCGTTGATGTATTATGTATTGTTGTCTTGCATTTTTCATTTTTATGACCAACTACTGTCTTTCTTTTATGTTCTATATTTTCTTTTCGTTGTTATAATGAATGTCTCTGTCGGCAATGTTACATAGCCTCTTTTGACTTTGGTCTGCTGTTCATCTTCAATAGTCGCGGTTCTCTCTCCCCTCATTGTTTTTACTTCATACTAGATGTGTCTCATTTTCTTTATGACTGCAGCCCTTTGGCTCTCTGTCATCTTTCTCATTTCTATTAGATTCATTGTTCTCCCATTTATTCTCATTTCATTTTTCTCTCTTTCTTTTCTCTCTCACTTTTCTTTTATCTTCTTTTTCCTTGATCTTATTATATGTTACAGTTCTTCTTCAAATGCAATTGTTAAGATATTGATAGTGTTATTTATTTTTAGATGTTCAACTGTTTTGATAATTTTTTTTATGTTTTTCCTGGTATATTTAATATGAAACATAGATCTTCACTGAATATAAATGTTAGATTACTGGTTGATATATTTCAGTCTTTATGGTTGGTTTTTTGGGTCTTCTTATATATTCATGGTAATTTAATATGTATGTTAACTCACTACAGTGGTAAATAATCTGAAGGTTATTTCCTGGAATGTCAAAGGTTTACGGAATCCTATTAATAAGCTGTGAGTGGTTACTCACTCATCTCGTCTTAAATGTAATATTGCTCTAATACAGGAAATGCATCTAATCGAAAAAGATCTAAATTCATTGCGTAGAAACTGGGTTGGTCAGGTATATTGTTCTCCAGCTCTTGATCATAAAAACATCATTGTTCTGATACATAAATCTCTTCCTTTGGTAATTGAAAAGGAGGAAAGGGACACAGAGGGCGATGGTTACTGTTGCATGATATTATTCACGGTACACCTATCTCTATTCTAAATGTTTATGGTCCCACCGGTGTTGATATGCAATTTTGGGTCCAAATGTCAACTCTGTTATGCTCTTACCCAAATGCAAATCTTATAGTCGGAGGGGATTTTAATCAAATTGTAGACCCCTTTCTGGATAGAAAGTCACAGGTAAAATATGTTCCTAATAAGATGCAGAAAACATTTGCAAGATTTATTCATTCTAGAGGGTTGGTTGATGCCTGGAGATTGTACTCTCCGGATATACTTGAATACACCTTCTTTTCACCCACTCACAAATCACAATCCAGAATTGATTATGTATTCCTCTCTCCTCCTTTAGTTCCTACACTTACTCATGCCGATATTGGATCAATACTAATTTCAGATCATGCTCCAGTTATAATTGATCTTGAGCTATTACCAGTAACTTCTAAACAAAGTTGATGGAGATTTAATAACAGCCTTCTTGAGGACAAAGAATTTGTTAAAAACTTTGACTGTTTTCTCCAAGAATACTTTTTAAATAACCTCACACCTGATATTCCATTTCATATAGTTTGGGATGCATTTAAGGCATCAGCCCGAGGAAATATAATTAATGATGTCTCGGCTAAAAAGAAGAAAGCCATTAAAGAAACTTCTCTTTTATTTCATTCTATTAAACAACTGGAACATGAATATTTCACAACTAAAAAGGATGATGGGCTACAACACTTAGGGGCCGATTCCGATTCGGGCCGGAAAACGTACCGACCGACTCGGTACGGGAATTTAGTCCGACCGACTCGGACCGGCGCCGCACGACCCAGGTAGTACGATGAAATGAATGTGAAATCCGACAGACTCGGACGGACTAAAAAACGACCGACCGAGCCGGACGGAAACAAGCCATCCGGCCGGGAAATCACGCGAAACGAACCGACCGACACGCACTCGGATTGAACCCGAACGAAACGTACCCGCGAACTCCGACCCGCGTAGTACGATGCTGTGCGTGCAAAACACCACCGACTCGCCCGGAGCACAAGCCGTACGACCGACACGCATACAAAACCCAGCCGAAGCAACCCAATACTACACGACCGACTCGTACGCCGCATATGAAACCTAGCTGACACACAGCGGGAACGAGTTGGACAAGATCGCACCACACAACTGCAGCGTCCTACTCGGACACAAGAACGACTCGTACATGCACCAAAAACACCAAGGAAAATGTAGAAAAAAAAAGGGCCAAACAAGCAACCACTAAGCCAATAAATACAGGGAGGGAAAAAAAATGGAACAAGGACACACCTCCAACTCCACCTACATAAAGGCCACAAATCCCTACCATGATCCTTAGCAAATTCCACTGACCTGCACACACACAACACCATCACACAGCAACCACAGACACACTCTCAGCTCATACATCACACAAACCACACACCATTACCACACCTACAAATAGCACCCTCACACACACCCAGCTAAACCTACACTCACACCCCCCCACCTGCACACACACACACACATCAATCACCACCACCACCCATCACCATGCCCCCAAAGAAGAACCATAAGTTCCTAGATTGTGAATTGGAAGTCCTGGTAGACGAGATACTCAGGGTAGAGCCACAGTTGTTTGGTACATTAGTACAACAGACCCCATGTCGCAGAAAACCAAGATGTGGGCGAGGATTGTCGACAGGGTGAACGCACAATCACCATGTTTCCGCACAAAGGAAGACATCCAGAACAGGTGGTATGATGTGCGCAGGAGGGTCCGGGAACTACTCAAAAGGACTACCTCCTCAGCCAGCACACCGGCAGTGGCCCTCCTGCAAAACCAGTATACCTCAGGCCCTGGGAGGAGAAGGTGCGGGCCATCCTACCACCAGTGAGCGTATACGGACTAACAGACATCCCAGAGCCTGGTGAGTACACAACTAATATATACAATATGGTGTGACAACACACACACATCACAGTCAAGGGGATAGGCAAACCATGCACACTTAGCAAATACACAGCAACCAAAAGATATTCATCCCAAGATGTGAATGCTAGTCAGACAAACACAATACCTGCCATCTCAGAGTGACATGTAACTGTGTCATGAGATCTACAAACCTAACAACAAATACAGCAAGGCAGTGGCACAAATAGAACCAACAAACACTCACAGATATTTACCCACCACTAGAACACCACCTCACAGGGAAGCTCACTCAAAGGAAGGAATCTTGTGTATGCTGGTCAAGTCAGTGTAGCCAATAGCATGATGGGAGTGGTAGTCACAGATATTGGTCACACCCACAATTGGCCCATCAACACCACTCTCAACCATGCTCACATCACAGAGAGTGGATAAGGACTCACAAGATGGCTGACACTGGGTACTGCTGTGGGGAGCACAAGGCCCTGCTGGGAACTGTGCACCAACAAACAGCACAACACCACTGCCTGACATCCTGAAAGACAACTTGCACTCCCTGCAATGCAAGCACGTTGCATGGTGGGATATCTGGCTGGGTGGGAAGGAGGACTCACAGCACTCACCATAGTTACAAGCAGCTCTCCTCACACACCCCCTCAACACTAACTCCACATAACCCACCTGGGAGAATGCAATGCCTCACAGCCTAACTGAAGATCCCACAAAGGACCACCACCCTGGGTTATGCTGTGTGAAGCACAGGGACACTCTTGGGACTTGTAGCCAAACAACTGCCAGGACAACACTCCCAGCCATCCTGTCAGCACAGGCACCCCACCCCACAGGGAAGCAGAGTCAAAAGGAAGGAAGGATGGCCATGCAGGGAAGGGGGTGGAGGCAATAGCATGATGGGAGTTGTAGGCACAGATATTGCTCACCCTCACAATTGGCCCATCAACACCACTCTCAACCATGCTCACATCACAGGGAGTGGATAAGGACTCACAAGATGGCTGACACTGGGTACTGCTGTGGGGAGCACAAGGCCCTGCTGGGAACTGTGCACCAACAAACAGCACGACACCACTGCCTGACATCCTGAAAGCCAACTTGCACTCCCTGCAATGCAAGCACGTTGCATGGTGGGATATCTGGCTGGGTGGGAAGGAGGACTCACAGCACTCACCATAGTTACAAGCAGCTCTCCTCACACACCCCCTCAACACTAACTCCACATAACCCACCTGGGAGAATGCAATGCCTCACAGCCTAACTGAAGATCCCACAAAGAACCACCACCCTGGGTTATGCTGTGTGAAGCACAGGGACACTCTTGGGACTTGTAGCCAAACAACTGCCAGGACAACACTCCCAGCCATCCTGTCAGCACAGGCACCCCACCCCACAGGGAAGCAGAGTCAAAAGGAAGGAAGGATGGCCATGCAGGGAAGGGGGGTGGAGGCAATAGCATGATGGGAGTTGTAGGCACAGATATTGCTCACCCTCACAATTGGCCCATCAACACCACTCTCAACCATGCACACATCACAGGGAGTGGATAAGGACTCACAAGATGGCTGACACTGGGTACTGCTGTGGGGAGCACAAGGCCCTGCTGGGAACTGTGCACCAACAAACAGCACGACACCACTGCCTGACATCCTGAAAGCCAACTTGCAATCCCTGCAATGCAAGCACGTTGCATGGTGGGATAACTGGGCTGGGGGAGAAGGAGGCCTGGATGGTAACCAAATACCACCAATGCTGGTCATGCACACACCTCAACATTCACATTGACATGCCACAGGTTGGCAGGACAATGTGCTACACCAATATCACTCACTGACTGTCACTATTTAGGAGAATGCAATGTCCTGGCCCACATCCAGAGGTACAGTCACAACTGTCAGGTGTTTGAACAATTGATGCCAGTAGAAACATAACATACAGTCTGTGTTCTCTCCCCAAAACAGGAGATGATGGGGACACAGCAGCAGACCAGGAGGACTCCCTGTCCCAGGCTCCGGGGAACACTGACCTCACTGGTGTGGATCAGCCTCTGCACTCCTCGGATGGCGAAGAACCAGCTGGACCCTCCGGTGTGAGTCATCATGCAGCACCAGCAGGACCAACATCTGCACCCCTTGCACCCACCCCTCCAACAACTGCCAACACACAGGCCACCCCTGCCAACACGGACACACCAAGGACCACAGATGACAACAGCGCACGGACCCAGGCCCAAACTGGAGCTGCTGACAACGATCCCAGGAACAACACCCAAGTGGGCCCACGGTCACCTGTGCGTGCCACTGCAGGTCCTGCACGTGTCGCCAGGGGTGGTGTGAGGGGTGGGAGACATAGGTCTCTCCTTGCAGAGGGGTCTGGACTGTATGATGACCCACAACTGGCACGCATCGCGGATGCATACCAGACTAGCACCGGAGAGGTCAGCCAGGTAGTGGGGATCCTCAAGGACATACAACAGCAGCAGGCTGCCCATCATGCCCGCTTGGACTCCCACATGTCCCGTGTCGAGACACACATGTCACGTGTCGAGACACACATGTGTGGCATGGAGTCCAAGTGGGACACATTGGAACAACTGACTGCGGTGCATAGGGACATACTGACATGCCTCCGCCAGATCAGCACCAACATGGCCTCACCTCCCTGTGTGCCCACAACATCTGCTGCTGAAACAACTGCAAATGCCACAGGGAGGGAGGAGGACTCTGGCAGAGAGTCCCCTGCACCGCCGCAGCCTGCACCTGAGGGTCCCCCACCAAGAAGAGGGGCCGTCTGAGGAGGCCAAACTGAGAGGCCGATGGCCATCTACATCCCCCAGGAAGCCAACACCTGTTCTGGAACTTTTCCTCTGTGTGCATACTGCACGCCCTGTTGAAGCCAAGCCAACTCTCCCACATGACATGGGAGCTCTAGTTGACCAATTGTATCAGATGACTGTGGACTTTACTCTGGACTTTTCAGCTACCAAGACTTCCAATTCACATGGGAACTTTGGATCTAAATTTCTATGTACAGCACCCACCATCCTGTGCACCATCCTCACACCTGTATGTAAATAAACTCACCAATACACCATATCTGCCTCTGTTGTGATTCCAACGTGGTTTTTGTCATGTAGATGTTGATCTTCTAAATTACACTGTGCATGCTAACTGCTACAGCAAGTCCAACACTGTCATGTCAGTCATGGCGACGTGACACATATGAGGGAGACACACCACTAGGGCCACAAAACACATACACACCAGGGCCATCAGACTCATCACCTATACTGATGTTGCAACGAAGTACAGTGGCATGTACAGACACACCACCTATTCACAGTCACTGTCAACTAGACAACAGGTGCAGTAAGCAAATGTCAGTCAGATGTGTGACTACAGACAACGCACATCCCAAAGTCAAGCACAGGTTTATTACACATTTCCAACATGCAGTTTCCACTACAAATGCAAGCTAATCCAACCTGGCTGTGGCCACAAAGTCAAAAAGTGCAGAAGATACAAAGTCCAGGGGTGTGTGGCACATCACCTGTAGGGAAACGACTGCTTCCACCTTGGAAGTTGAATCATGGATTCGGGGGATCCAAGTTGATCAGACAACTCCAGCAGCTCCCTGTGAAGGACAGACATGACACACAGTCAAAACAACTGAAGAACAGCACAGAACGGCAATACTCATGTCTAATACATGTCACGAGATAACTACACAAAACCAAGTTAGCATGTCAACACTGTAGGGCAGTACAGACCACCTACAAGGACACATCGCTGCACGCATCCAGTCAAGTAGCACATGGCCACACTCAAACAGCACCAGAGCACCACACACACATATCATGCAAACTCAAATCATTGACATTACAACCCTCTGGAAACTCACATTCAGCTGAAGAAGTTGGTGATGAGCTGTGTGCGGACATCACCATCATCATCATCATCATCAACTTCACTGGCATCGTGACCCAGGCCAGGATCTTCCACAGGTGGCGGACGTTGGTCATTGTCATCCAGGATGTGAGGCAACTCCCTCCGCACTGCCAGGTTGTGTAGCATGCAGCAGACGATGACAATCTTGCACACCTTTTCTGGGGCATATGGGAGGGCCCCTCCTGTCTTGTCCAGGCAGCGGAAGCAGCTCTTCAGGAGACCAAAGGTCCGCTCAATCACCCTCCTCGTCCGACCATGTGCCTCATTGTAGCGCATCTGGGCTGGTGTCACAGGGTTCCTGAGGGGTGTCAGCAACCACGGCATGTTGGGGTATCCCGAGTCACCTACAGACAGACAATTGCACATTAGCCGATTTGAAAATGTGTGCGGATAACAACATAGCAGAACACACACAATGGTACAAAGTCAGTACACACCAACAAGCCAGGCACGCTGGTTCGGCATCTGTGACATCATCCTCGGGATGCGACTACTCCTCATCACGTAGGCATCGTGTGCAGAACCGGGGAAACGGGCACACATATGTGAGATGGTCATATCTGCAAGACATACCAACAGAGCATTGATCGAATGGTAATGTTTACTGTTGCGGTATGCCTGCTCATGTGCCTGTGGTGGTATCAAAGACACATGTGTCCCATCAATGGAGCCAATTACATGTGGCATCCTCCCCAGGGCATAGAAGTCACTCTTGACGTCAGTGAGTCGTTGACATGTTGGGAAATAGATGTACTGGTTGAGGTATCTCAACATTGCCCCCAAAACATCGCGTAGCACACGGCTGAACATAGTCTGTGACATCCCACCAGTAGTTGCCACAGTGTGTTGAAAGGTACCGGTGGCAAAGAAGTGTAGGGCTGCCATCACCTTCACCTTGGGGGTCAGCGCTGTAGGATACGGCCGGCCAGGCTGCAAATGTGGGGCCAACCGCACTGCCAAATCCTCAATCAGCTGCCTGGTGAAGCGGTACCGTCGGATGCTGTCACGTTCCACCATCGTTGCCAGGTCTGGGAATGGTCGATGGACAGCAGGAGCCCTGCAGTGCATAGGTGAAGAAAGCAAGATTGTCAGTCACTCCACCAATGTGCCGTTCACCATACTCAATGTCACATGACACATCAACATACACAAGTACTTGATGTGTGTGTCGTCCCGTTTGGACATATATGGCACCTACATGGACATCATCTAACATCTCTCTGTGCAACAAGTGTTGACAACTGGTTCCAGGGTGTGCTATGGGAAACCATTAGGCTGTGTCACAGTACACATTAACTGCTCTCACGTTCCACACACATACCACAGTGACATGTCTGGACAGATGCTCCAAAGGCATCACAGCTCATTGACAGGTAGATTCCCAGGGAGCCTGTCTTGCCACATGGACACTGGCATGACATGGCGTATCATGTACACATCAGAAAAACAAACATGACACCCACAGATGGTGGCCCCTGTAGCCTCTGCAGGACAGACATGGACGTCTGTGACACACACACACACACCATCAAAGTTCATGCACAAACCACGTGGATGTGGAGACTGTCTCCCATTGTGCACATGGAGTCAGAGACATGTGATACACAACATGCACACAAACTGTGGAGGGACATCACTATTGTTGGAACGGGCCACCCTGTGACGTACATGCCTTCCCACATGTGAGCCTGGGGGTATGTGACATGTCATACACATACACAACCTGGAAATGTGACCATGACACATGCTCAGAAATGAAAAGTTGCACACCACAGTGGTCATGTGCACAACACACAAAGGACCCTGTCCCCATTAACACGTGCACAGCCTGGGTGTGTCTGCCCCCAAGTGCCACCCCAAAATCCACATGTTCACCCCATACACAGATAAGGTTATGCTGCCACACATGCCTCATAGACAGTGTGGACTGGGTGTGGTGTTGTAGGTGTGCCCCTGAGTACCTGGAAAGTAAATGTGGCTGGCATAGGTTCACCAGTGACCAGCATGGTGACATATGCGTGTGACCTGTCCTGGTACACGTTGTAGAGCAATGGACCGATCGGTGTGCCCGGCCGGACCATTGCATTGAATGTGAGCGGGTACGCGTTGTATGCCTGGTACGCGTTGCACAGTAATGGACCGATCGGTGTGCCCGGGCCGGCCCATTGCATTGAATGTGAGCGGGTACGCGTTGTACAGCAATGGTCCGATCGGTGTTCCCGGCCGCACCATTGCATTGAATGTGAGCGGGTACGTGTTGTACAGCAATGGTCCGATCGGTGTGCCCGGCCGGACCATTGCATTGAATGTGAGTGGGTACGCGTTGTATGCCTGGTACGCGTTGCACAGCAATGGACCGATCGGTGTGCCCGGCCGGCCCATTGCATTGAATGTGAGCGGGTACGCGTTGTACAGCAATGGACCGATCGGTGTGCCCGGCTGGCCCATTGCATTGAATGTGAGCGGGTACGCGTTGTACAGCAATGGACCGATCGGTGTGCCCGGCCGGACCATTGCATTGAATGTGAGCGGGTACGCGTTGTATGCCTGGTACGCGTTGCACAGCAATGGACCGATCGGTGTGCCCGACCGGCCCATTGCATTGAATGTGAGCGGGTACGCGTTGTACAGCAATGGTCCGATCGGTGTGCCCGCACGGACCATTGCATTGAATGTGAGCGGGTACGTGTTGTATGCCTGGTATGCATTGCACAGCAATGGACCGATCGGTGTGCCCGGCCGGCCCATTGCATTGAATGTGAGCGGGTACGCGTTGTACAGCAATGGACCGATCAGTGTGCCCGGCCGGCCCATTGCATTGAATGTGAGCGGGTACGAGTTGTACAGCAATGGACCGATCGATGTGCCCGGCCGGACCATTGCATTGAATGTGAGCGGGTACGCGTTGTATGCCTGGTACGCGTTGCACAGCAATGGACCGATCGGTGTGCCCGGCCGGCCCATTGCATTGAATGTGAGCGGGTACGCGTTGTACAGCAATGGTCCGATCGGTGTGCCCGCACGGACCATTGCATTGAATGTGAGCGGGTACGCGTTGTACAGCAATGGTCCGATCGGTGTGCCCGCACGGACCATTGCATTGAATGTGAGCGGGTACGCGTTGTACAGCAATGGACCGATCAGTGTGCCCGGCCGCCCATTGCATTGAATGTGAGCGGGTACGCGCTGTACAGCAATGGTCCGATCGGTGTGCCCGCACGGACCATTGCATTGAATGTGAGCGGGTACGCGTTGTACAGCAATGGTCCGATCGGTGTGCCCGCACGGACCATTGCATTGAATGTGAGCAGGTACGCGTTGTACAGCAATGGTGCGATCGGTGCGCACGCATTGGCTGGGGCCTGGCATGGCAACGGACGCGTTTTTGAAGCTTCAACGAGTCTGATGCAGTGAATTCAGTTGGCCAGCCACAACAATGTTGCAAATTCATGGGTGTCATGAAGTTGAAATTTTTGAAGGATGCTGTGGGCATGTCTTGGTGCTGCAATTCCATGGATTGGTCAGATTCATAAGATGCATACGACTTGGACCTATCACTTAGGACACATGGCACAGTATCTGCCTGTGCAGCACACATATAATGCTGGCTGTTCCCCTGAGGGCTCACTTGCCTGCACTACATGCTCCAGGACGACATCTGCCACTACACTACTGCTGTCTCTGCAGCCTCTGGCTACTGCAATGGCACGTACTGTGGAGAGAGCCCAGCCTTCACCCATGAGGAGAACCAGGCCCTGCTGGACAACCTCCTTCCACAGTACAGCAAGCTGTATGGGACACCAGGGGAGCAGGTGAGTGTGCTGTCCACTGCCTTACTAATTGTGCATGTTGTCTGACTAGCAGGATTTACAGTGTGCACACCACTGGCTAGCATGCTCACTGAGTAGTACTCACCCCCAAAGTGTGTAGTCACATGCACTGAACAGGTACAGTGGAGTAACAGTGCATTCAAACAAGGTTCACTTCCCATGCAATGATACCATGTAGTAACTGCTGGCAAACTGTCCATAGCCCTCGTTGCACTGCCTGTGTACATCATATGCCCCTGTGATTGAGACATGTATTACCAACTGTGTGATGCACGGATATGTTGCATGTGTAGTAATGGCCTTTTCACTTTGTCATCCTCACAGGTTGATGCCCATCATAAGCAGGATATCTGGCTGGCCATCGTCCGGGCAGTCAGATCCGTGAGGGTCTACAACGCCGGATCCGCAACTGCCAGAAGAGGTGGCAGGACCTTCGGGGCTGGACCCGGAGTATTGCAAGGGTCCAGCTGAAGCTGTCGCCTCCTCGCAGGAGGGGCGGACACCGGACCCTGACCCCCCACATGCTCCAGATCCTGCCGGTGGTCTTCCCGGAGCTGGATGGGCAGCTGAAGGGCAGACAGCAGCAAGGAGGGGGTGAGTCAAAGACTGCACTGTGAACTCTGTCTGACATTCTATGTGCCCTCCTGTGGCGTGGTTAAACATCCCCAGTACATCAGTCTTGTTGTCCAGTACCCATGTCCCTCTATTGTGACATGGCCACTACCCATCTGATAGGCCGGTGTGCTCCTTACGCTCAGGATAATTGTGTCACTCGGGGACAGGGTCCTTGCATTTTGCTTTGCTCAAGGTGGGTGACAGCTTTTGTTCACAGATATTGTGTTAGCCTTCATGGGTGGGTCAATTGCTCACACAATGCCTGAGTCGGGCAATGTAGTCTGGGTGTAACTTTGATGTGTGATCCACTTGCAGATCAGAATCACCACATGTCCCTGGGGTATTTGCCACACCCCATGCTGCGGGTGGGTAAAATGTTTGGGCCTCAGGAGTATGTATGTCAAGTGTGTCACACATGCCTAGCCACCTGCCTACTGACCAGGGCTCATCCATCTTGCAGGTGGAGCCGGACAGTCATGCCTACTCCAGGGCATACAATACACTCTGTACTCCCACTCCCGTGTATCAGCTGACATGCTGTGCTCAGTGAAATGTTCCCTCAGGTGTCTGCCTCTGTGTCGTTGTGCTGTGACTACGTAGTCGGGACTCCTGTGATGTTTATCAGGTAGGGGTCAGCATGCCATATGCTATTGGACCATGTGAGACAAGACTTCTGTGACTTATAGGTGTTTGATCACATGACTGTGCAGACAGGTGTATGCCACTGTGACTTACAGGCAGCTGTTTTTCACTCTCAGCACACTGTGAGGTGCTCATGTTCAGAGAGTTGTGTTTCATGTCCCCCATATGTCCAATTGGTATGACGTGGACAAATAGTAGTTCAGATGATGTGGTTTTTGGGGGATGGACATGTGCACTTGTCAGTTACATTACTTGCCTTCCCCATGTCCTAGGATTGTGACACAGTGCAGACTGTTGTTGGCTGGCTGCCATGGCCATGTGACTGGAGACAGTGATGTATGACTTTGCAGGCATGCAAGTGTCATGGCATTAAACTTCCTAAGAGTGATCCTGCAGGGGAGTGACATGTGCAACATGCACCCCATTGTGGCATTGACTATCCGGACATGGGTGCTTCATGGGGTCTGGTGCTGGTATGCATCACATGCATTTCTATTTAGACTCTGGCCGGCCATTTATACAGACACCTGCACTGACTCAGTGGCAAGAGATGTGACGTGGGCATGTTCACATACTTCACCGTGTTCTCAGCAATGTCCAACTACTGTGTAGGTGGTGCATGTGTCCACACTGGGGTATTACCATCAGACAGGCACCAGACCCATGGGTGCAAGGGCAGTAGGGGTGTGAGTTCCATGGTTGACCATCAGACTGACAATTGGCTTCTCCTAATCTGTGTGATGACTTTTGGCAATGTTCTACTAGAGATGCCAGGGCTTGCTCTGTGATGTGCTGTACTTACTGTGGTGTGTGCGGTCAGTGCAGGTGACTGATGTTTGTCTGTTTCCTAATTGTTTGCAGATACATCCACAGCCACAGGAGGGGACAGCTCCACGGACCAGGAGGAGCAGCGGAGCCAGACTGGGTCAGCGTCCGACGAGTGGTCAGAGGGACCCAGTGGCACAGAGGGCGAGGGGAGCCACACCGAGGAGTCCTCAGCACCATCCACCTCAGCTGGGGACCACAGCAGCTCAGAGGATGACTCCCTTGTGGATGCGGGTGTCAGCAGCCACAACACCCCAGCTAGTCTGTCTGACCCCGCCACCACCAACACCGCCCTCCCAATGGCTCTCATTCCTGAGGTCCGTGGAGGCTCCCGTGCTCGGAGCGTGTCTCCTTCAAGCCAGGCACCTCACCCCCTGCCCCTGTGTCCCCTGCTGCCCTAAGTGAGGAGTCTGTGTACCTCCTTTGGCAGCTCCATGTAGGGCAGACAGCAATGCTGATTGTCCTCCATGCACACACTACTCTGTTGACACAGCTGGTGTTGTTCATGGAGGGCATCTCAACGGGTATGTCTGCCCTACAGAGGAGCAATAGGTCCATGGACTCCTCCCTGATGGCAGCAGTGTCCCTCCTCCAACAGTCCCTCACCCCTCCCACCTCTGCCCCATCCACACTTCCTACCACCCTACCTGTCCAAAGCACATGCACACCTGCACAATCACCCAAACACACAGACACAAGCAGCACACACACACCCAAAACCAAGGCAAGACGTGCACACAAGCATCCTCAGGGGACTGATTCCATACACACACAGCGGATGGGGAACTGACACACACACAGGCAACCACAGTCACTCCGCAATCCTCAAGATCCTCTCCTCCAAGACCCCTTCCCTTGCCTCACCTGCAACCCCACATACACAGCAGCTCTTCCTCTCTGACCTGGGCCTCTTCCTCCAATCCCGCTGATCCAGCATACCGGGGGAAGAGGAAGTCCACACACAGAGAGGGAGTGCCCTCGCCCCGGACACCCTCCCCCAGGCGCAGGCAGAGTGAGCCCCCACCCGCAAGTCCCCCTGGACCCGGAAGAGCAAGACCCCGCCACCGCCTCTGCAAGTCACCCACCCAGTCTCTCACCTCCATCCCCCAGGCCACCACTCCACAGGTTCCACCGCCACACCCTGCCCCAGGTTCCCCACACACCGATACCGCATCCCCAAACTGCTCAGGCCCTCCCCCCCTGCCACTTGCTCTTCCACCCCCAAACTGTATGTGCCACTGGTGTGGAGACCGTGTCCCCCCCCTCTGTCCTGCCCAGCTCTTCTGCCCCCCTTCCACTCCCTTGGAGTCATGCACTGCGGTGTAGTCCACAACAACCCCGTCTGACTCGGGCACTGCATTGGGGACCCAGTCCACTCCATTTGACCAGCCCACTGCAGTGGTTGCAGCACCAACACCATCGGACTTGGGCCCTGCAGTGGTGCCAACCCCCCCTGAGTCAGACACCTCCACTGCAGTTACCGGTGACACTCCTGCACCCACCTCACCTTCCCTGCCTCCTTCTGGCATCCCCTGATCCTGTCCCTGCAGTGCCTGGCCTGCCCCTCGTATGCCCCTCCAAGGGGGATGTCCCCTGTCGGTACCTGTGCAGGCAAGCAATTGGTGACAAGTTGTCACACATCACCCTGTTGGGACTGTGTATTTGGACTGGACATTGGCCGTAGTTAATTTTGGACTTTTGATTTCAGTTGCACACTTGCTGAATAAAGCCTCTTTTTGTTTACTTGTGGTTAATCTTTGGTGGTACATGATGTAGATGTGTAGAATCATGCATTTGCTGTTGTAATTGTGTTCAGATCAGGTAAATGAAGTTTTTCTGTGATGGGCTCCATGTGATCCATGGGATATGTGTCCTAATCTAGTCTGGATCTATAGCATCCCTTGCTGCAGTCTGAGGGTGTAATGTTCAGCATTTGACACAGGGATGTACGTTTAGCATTTGTAGATTACCATCTTTGTCCTACACTGCTGCACATCTGTTGGGCATACCACTGGCCAATGTTCCTAGTACCCTGACTGTGTGCCCGTCTCCACTGGACATGCAGTTTTGCACATCAATTTTGGAGGACTCATCTGTGTATACAGTACAACTGGATTGCCACGTGTTTTGGGTGTATGCAGATGACTGACGTGACACTCCCGTACCCAGGCTGATGTGAGCAGAGGCTTCTGTGTGTTGTAGTTGTTGACTCACTGACGGAGTGTCCTGCTGATATGTTTGAGTCGTGCTCAGACAAGGTTTGGCACAGTGGACCTTCCACAGGAGTGGAGTGCCCTCATGGCTGTGTGTAATCTGGTGACATTGCGTGTGCCCGTGTTGTGTGTTGTGTGAGCATGTCTGTGCATGTTCCCTTCCCTTTTCATACACAGGCTGTGTACCTAGGGATGTTCCTGTTTGTGATGCTTGCAGAGTTGGTATGTGTTCATCCAGCATCTTGGACCTGGTTTCTCCGTGATGTGGGTGCATGGCAAACTGATGTTCATGAGGTTGTCATCCCAGGTTGTCTTTGTTGTCAGGGCTGGGGATGTGGGCAAACGCTGATGGGACACATTCAGGATTCCCTTGGCACTTGTTGTTTACACAAGTAATGTGATTTTGAATTTGTGGTAGCTTTCAGTGATTGTGACGCGTTGTGTGTGTGACTGCTGCCACTCCTCAGGGTCAGAGCTGCAATGTTGGAAGTTGTGTACGTTGGTCTTTGTGTCTCACCTTGGCTTCTTCGTTGGTGTGTGACTATGGCCAGGATCCCATTGTTTGTGGTGGATTTCACATCATGCGCATGTACGGCGTGCTGTGCGTCATACATAGACGAGTCATGTTAAGTGGGCATGTGTGATGGGTTTCTGCACCTTAGTTCCCCCCACCACCCCTGGGATTGTCATGGGTGCATGTGCAATGTCACCAGTCCATGTGAGCTTCACTGCTGCACATTGGTCGAGATCAGGGTGTGTGGTGTTGAGTGTGCAAATGTGAGTTGTTGCACGGCTAGACCACTGCCTCCATATTGGCCTTGGCTGGCAGGCCCTGCTGATTGATTGGAGCTTGTGTAGGTGTGATGGTAGTTTGTAGCTGAGGACACATGGCTGTGGTTCACAGTGTGATCAACATCTACCTTTGTCATCAAGGTGGAATTGTCATGCAGGCTAGTGTCTGCACAATGTGGGGTCCCTGGGGGTAGTGCTGTGGTGGGTGTGTCTCTTGCTGTGTTAGTTGCTGTTCCTACAAGCTTGTGTGACATGTGTAATTTGGGCTCCCTCTCATCTAACAATGCCAGATTGCCCACATAGGGGAATCCAATCCATGAGTTACTTGTGTGTGGCACTGTATACACATCTGTGTAATTGGGATTCAGGCCTCCTCATGTGTTGTGTGGTTGCCTGGGGACACTGGCACACACCCCCATCACCTGTTGTGTTTGATATGCAGTGTGAGTCTGCCTGTTTGTGTTGGTGCATTTGCATCACTGCATTGGCATTTCTGTAGTGTGCCATTGGCTGTATGTTGTTTGGTGATTTTCCCCTGCTCTCCCTGGGACTCCTGGGTCATCTGTCAGGACAATGATCATGGTTTGTATGTCCCATTGCTGCCATGGTATGGTATTTGTTCACCTGACATCAACAGTCTCCACAGGTTATATACATTTGTGTGTCCATAGGTGCAGATATGTGGGTCAGCATCATGATGGTCACTTCTGTCATTGTGTAATTGGCTGATTGTTGGCAATGTGGTCCCCCATGTGTGATGTTTGTATGCACATGGCCAAACCGATGTTTCTGTGTCACTGCACTGTTAGCCTCGCCCAATCTATGTTGCAATGGGACACAAGCACTACTATGCCACAGATGTTTTAGTTGTTGTGTGACCAGGATTCATCCATACAGTTTGTCTTTGGCAGCTTTTACCATGGCTACACTTACCTTATGATCACCGTGGTGATGGTGCTTTGGGCCCCATTGCCACACTGATCAAAAGGTGCACCAGCCATGGACCCCACACTTACCTTTTGGTGACTGTGGTGATGGTGCTTTAGGCCCCATTGCCACACTGATCAAAAGGAGCATCAGCCATGGACCCCACACTTACCTTTTGGTGACTGTGGTGATGGTGCTTTAGGCCCCATTGCCACACTGATCAAAAGGTGCATCAGCCTTGGACCCCACACTTACATTTTGGTGACTGTGGTGATGGGGCTTTGGGCCCCATTGCCACACTGATCAAAAGGTGCATCAGCCTTGGACCCCACACTTACATTTTGGTGACTGTGGTGATGGGGCTTTGGGCCCCATTGCTACAGTGGCCATGGTCGGCTTGTATTGTGGAGGCCACACACTTTTATGTGTCACACATGTGATAGTGGGTCACATTGTATGTTCATTGTCATGTTTTGTGTTGTTGGCATTTGACATGGACTACACACGCTTGTCATGTTGTTTGGGTGGATGTAATTTTCTGTGATTCCTTATGTGGGAGTATGCTGGTTGTGTCATGCATTACCCATCCTATGAGTAGGGGTGGTGGTAGTGGCAGGCATCCAGCCCCCCATGAGTGGGGATGGTAGTAGTGATAGGCATCCAGCACCCCATGAGTGGGGATGGTAGTAGTGGCAGGCATCCAGCCCCCCATGGGTGGGGATGGTAGTAGTGATAGGCATCCAGCCCCCCATGAGTGGGGATGGGAGTAGTGATAGGCATCCAGCCACCAATGAGTGGGGATGGTAGTAGTGACAGGCATCCAGCCCCCCATGGGTAGAGGTGGTAGTAGTGGTAGGCATCTGGCACCCCCTGAGTAGGGGTGGTAGTGGTGGTGGGCATCCAGGCCCCCATGGGTAGGGGTGGTGGTAGTGACAGGCATCCAGCCCCCCATGGGTAGAGGTGGTAGTAGTGGTAGGCATCTGGCACCCCTGAGTAGGGGTGGTAGTGGTGGTAGGCATCCAGCCCCCATGGGTAGAGGTGGTAGTAGTGACAGGCATCCAGCCCCCATGGGTAGAGGTGGTAGTAGTGGTAGGCATCTGGCACCCCTGAGTAGGGGTGGTAGTGGTGGTGGGCATCCAGGCCCCCATGGGTAGAGGTGGTAGTGGTGGTAGGCATCCAGCCCCCCATGGGTAGAGGTGGTAGTAGTGGTAGGCATCTGGCACCCCCTGAGTAGGGGTGGTAGTGGTGGTGGACATCCAGGCCCCCATGGGTAGAGGTGGTAGTAGTGACAGGCATCCAGCCCCCATGGGTAGAGGTGGTAGTGGTGGTAGGCATCCAGCTCCCCATGGGTAGAGCTGGTAGTAGTGACAGGCATCCAGCCCCCCATGGGTAGAGGTGGTAGTAGTGGTAGGCATCTGGCACCCCCTGAGTAGGGGTGGTAGTGGTGGTGGGCATCCAGGCCCTCATGGGTGGAGGTGGTAGTAGTGACAGGCATCCAGCCCCCATGGGTAGAGGTGGTAGTAGTGGTAGGCATCTGGCACCCCCTGAGTAGGGGTGGTAGTGGTGGTAGGCATCCAGCCCCCCATGGGTAGAGGTGGTAGTAGTGGTAGGCATCTGGCATCCAGCCCCCCATGGGTAGAGGTGGTAGTAGTGGTAGGCATCTGGCACCCCCTGAGTAGGGGTGGTAGTGGTGGTGGGCATCCAGGCCCCCATGGGTAGAGGTGGTAGTAGTGACAGGCATCCAGCCCCCATGGGTAGAGGTGGTAGTGGTGGTAGGCATCTGGCACCCCCTGAGTAGGGGTGGTAGTGGTGGTGGGCATCCAGGCCCCCATGGGTAGAGGTGGTAGTAGTGACAGGCATCCAGCCCCCCATGGGTAGAGGTGGTAGTAGTGACAGGCATCCAGCCCCCCATGGGTAGAGGTGGTAGTAGTGACAGGCATCCAGCCCCCCATGGGTAGAGGTGGTAGTAGTGACAGGCATCCAGCCCCCCATGGGTAGAGGTGGTAGTAGTGGTAGGCATCTGGTACCCCCTGAGTAGGGGTGGTAGTGGTGGTGGGCATCCAGGCCCCCATGGGTAGAGGTGGTAGTAGTGACAGGCATCCAGCCCCCCATGGGTAGAGGTGGTAGTGGTGGTAGGCATCCAGCCCCCATGGGTAGAGGTGGTAGTAGTGGTAGGCATCTGGCACCCCTGAGTAGGGGTGGTAGTGGTGGTGGGCATCCAGTCCCCCATGGGTAGAGGTGGTAGTAGTGACAGGCATCCAGCCCCCATGGGTAGAGGTGGTAGTAGTGGTAGGCATCTGGCACCCCTGAGTAGGGGTGGTAGTGGTGGTGGGCATCCAGGCCCCCATGGGTAGAGGTGGTAGTAGTGACAGGCATCCAGCCCCCATGGGTAGAGGTGGTAGTAGTGGTAGGCATCTGGCACCCCTGAGTAGGGGTGGTAGTGGTGGTAGGCATCCAGCCCCCCATGGGTAGAGGTGGTAGTAGTGACAGGCATCCAGCACCCCCTGGGTAGGGGTGGTGGTAGTGACAGGCATCCAGCCCCCCATGGGTAGAGGTGGTAGTAGTGGTAGGCATCTGGCACCCCCTGAGTAGGGGTGGTGGGCATCCAGCCCCCATGGGTAGAGGTGGTAGTAGTGGTAGGCATCTGGCACCCCTGAGTAGGGGTGGTAGTAGTGGTAGGCATCTGGCACCCCTGAGTAGGGGTGGTAGTGGTGGTAGGCATCCAGCCCCCATGGGTTGAGGTGGTAGTAGTGACAGGCATCCAGCCCCCTGGGTAGGGGTGGTGGTAGTGACAGGCATCCAGCCCCCATTGGTAGAGGTGGTAGTAGTGGTAGGCATCTGGCACCCCTGAGTAGGGGTGGTAGTGGTGGTAGGCATCCAGCCCCCCATGGGTTGAGGTGGTAGTAGTGACAGGCATCCAGCCCCCCCTGGGTAGGGGTGGTGGTAGTGACAGGCATCCAGCCCCCCATGGGTAGAGGTGGTAGTAGTGGTAGGCATCTGGCACCCCCTGAGTAGGGGTGGTGGGCATCCACCCCCCATGGGTAGAGGTGGTAGTAGTGGTAGGCATCTGGCACCCCCTGAGTAGGGGTGGTAGTAGTGGTAGGCATCTGGCACCCCCTGAGTAGGGGTGGTAGTGGTGGTAGGCATCCAGCCCCCCATGGGTTGAGGTGGTAGTAGTGACAGGCATCCAGCCCCCCCTGGGTAGGGGTGGTGGTAGTGACAGGCATCCAGCCCCCCATGGGTAGAGGTGGTAGTAATGGTAGGCATCTGGCACCCCCTGAGTAGGGGTGGTAGTGGTGGTAGGCATCCAGCCCCCCATGGGTAGAGGTGGTAGTGGTGACAGGCATCCAGCCGCCCCTGGGTAGGGGTGGTGGTAGTGGTAGGCATCTGGCACCCCCTGAGTAGGGGTGGTAGTGGTGGTAGGCATCCAGACCCCCATGGGTAGAGGTGGTAGTAGTGGTAGGCATCTGGCACCCCCTGAGTAGGGGTGGTAGTGGTGGTGGGCATCCAGGCCCCCATGGGTAGAGGTGGTAGTAGTGACAGGCATCCAGCCCCCCATGGGTAGAGGTGGTAGTGGTGGTAGGTATCCAGCCCCCCATGGGTAGAGGTAGTAGTAGTGGTAGGCATCTGGCACCCCCTGAGTAGGGGTGGTGGTGGTGGTAGGCATCTGGCACCCCCCATGGGTAGAGGTGGTAGTGGTGGTAGGCATCCAGCCCCCCATGGGTAGAGGTGGTAGTAGTGACAGGCATCCAGCCCCCCATGGGTAGAGGTGGTAGTAGTGGTAGGCATCTGGCACCTCCTGAGTAGGGGTGGTAGTGGTGGTGGGCATCCAGGCCCCTATGTGTATATGTGGCATTGGCGATGGCCATCCCGCCCCTATGGTGCTGCTGTTGCTGGTGTGAGTAATTTCTGCATCCCTCTGTGTGTGTGTGATATGTCGGGTACGTGTAGTTTGTTTTTGTTGTTGGTGTCTGACTTACCTTCTGCGCCGTACGCGTCCGTGCCTGTTTCGGTAATAGATGTAGAGGTGGTAGTAGTGACAGGCATCCAGCCCCCCATGGGTAGAGGTGGTAGTAGTGGTAGGCATCTGGCACCCCCTGAGTAGGGGTGGTAGTGGTGGTGGGCATCCAGGCGCCCATGGGTAGAGGTGGTAGTAGTGACAGGCATCCAGCCCCCCATGGGTAGAGGTGGTAGTGGTGGTAGGCATCCAGCCCCCCATGGGTAGAGGTGGTAGTAGAGACAGGCATCCAGCCCCCCATGGGTAGAGGTGGTAGTAGTGGTAGGCATCTGGCACCCCCTGAGTAGGGGTGGTAGTGGTGGTGGGCATCCAGGCCCCCATGGGTAGATGTGGTAGTAGTGACAGGCATCCAGCCCCCCATGGGTAGAGGTGGTAGTGGTGGTAGGCATCCAGCCCCCCATGGGTAGAGGTGGTAGTAGTAACAGGCATCCAGCCCCCCATGGGTAGAGGTGGTAGTAGTGGTAGGCATCTGGCACCCCTGAGTAGGGGTGGTAGTGGTGGTGGGCATCCAGTCCCCCATGGGTAGAGGTGGTAGTAGTGACAGGCATCCAGCCCCCATGGGTAGAGGTGGTAGTAGTGGTAGGCATCTGGCACCCCCTGAGTAGGGGTGGTAGTGGTGGTAGGCATCCAGCCCCCCATGGGTAGAGGTGGTAGTAGTGACAGGCATCCATCCCCCCCTGGGTAGTGGTGGTGGTAGTGACAGGCATCCAGCCCCCCATGGGTAGAGGTGGTAGTAGTGGTAGGCATCTGGCACCCCCTGAGTAGGGGTGGTGGGCATCCATCCCCCATGGGTAGAGGTGGTAGTAGTGGTAGGCATCTGGCACCCCTGAGTAGGGGTGGTAGTAGTGGTAGGCATCTGGCACCCCTGAGTAGGGGTGGTAGTGGTGGTAGGCATCCAGCCCCCATGGGTTGAGGTGGTAGTAGTGACAGGCATCCAGCTCCCTGGGTAGGGGTGGTGGTAGTGACAGGCATCCAGCCCCCATGGGTAGAGGTGGTAGTAGTGGTAGGCATCTGGCACCCCTGAGTTGGGGTGGTAGTGGTGGTAGGCATCCAGCCCCCATGGGTAGAGGTGGTAGTAGTGACAGGCATCCAGCACCCCTGGGTAGGGGTGGTGGTAGTGACAGGCATCCAGCCCCCATGGGTAGAGGTGGTAGTAGTGGTAGGCATCTGGCACCCCTGAGTAGGGGTGGTGGGCATCCAGCCCCCCATGGGTAGAGGTGGTAGTAGTGGTAGGCATCTGGCACCCCTGAGTAGGGGTGGTAGTAGTGGTAGGCATCTGGCACCCCCTGAGTAGGGGTGGTAGTGGTGGTAGGCATCCAGCCCCCATGGGTTGAGGTGGTAGTAGTGACAGGCATCCAGCCCCCCATGGGTAGAGGTGGTAGTAGTGGTAGGCATCTGGCACCCCCTGAGTAGGGGTGGTAGTGGTGGTAGGCATCCAGCCCCCCATGGGTAGAAGTGGTAGTGGTGACAGGCATCCAGCCCCCCCTGGGTAGGGGTGGTGGTAGTGGTAGGCATCTGGCACCCCCTGAGTAGGGGTGGTAGTGGTGGTAGGCATCCAGACCCCCGTGGGTAGAGGTGGTAGTAGTGGTAGGCATCTGGCACCCCCTGAGTAGGGGTGGTAGTGGTGGTGGGCATCCAGGCCCCTATGTGTATATGTGGCATTGGTGATGGCCATCCCGCCCCTATGGTGCTGCTGTTGCTGGTGTGAGTAATTTCTGCATCCCTCTGTGTGTGTGTGATATGTCGGGTACGTGTAGTTTGTTTTTGTTGTTGGTGTCTGACTTACCTTCTGCGCCGTACGCGTCCGTGCCTGTTTCCGGTAATAGATGTAGAATATTGGTAGGATCGGCACGATGGGATTCATGGTTGGTTCGTCTCGCTCGTCTTTCTCTTTGCTTCGCCTCGTCCTCGCCGCTGGCGTGTTCGCCTCGTAGCCGTGGATCGTCTTGTGGCGCGAATCGGAGCTTATGTGCGCCTCTCCCGGATGCTTTGACGTGCCGTGCGTAGCGACGGGTTCGGCGCGTACGGAAAGCGCATCGTACTTGTCCGGCCGGACGGGGCTGCATTTTGGCTTCCGTGCGACTTGATTTTGCGTTTCCGGATCCGCCTCGGTCGGAGAACAGGACCTGTATTGGGTGAGTACGACTGGGTCGTGATTTGGGCAGTTGTGCGCATCGTACTTGCTCGTTCGGACGTATGTGCGAATCGGTCGGGAAACAGGCATTCGCCTGGCTTTTTTCCCAGCCGAAAGGTATTAGGTGCGCCTCCGACCGGGATCGGAATCGACCCCTTAATGTGTGCTAAATTTGATTTCAATAAGAGGTCAACTGAAGAAGCTGCCGGAACATTGCTGAAAATTAACTCTAAGTTTTATGGAGGGTGTAATAAAGCAGTCAAACTACTTTCTAATTATCTAAAGATCAAATCTCAGAAGTCCAAAATAGTAAAGATAACAGACGAAAGTGGAACTTCTCATTTTAAAAACAATGAAATCCTAAAATGTTTCTCTGACTTTTACACAAATCTCTATACACCAGATTACTCCCCATGGACGAGGAACTGGATATCTACTTCAATTCTCTTTCACCCAAACAACAACAGATACAGGATCTCTCCTTTTTACATGAGCCCATTTCAATTTCTGTGCTAAAATCCGCTCTAAATTCTTTACCGAAAGATAAAGCACCTGGTCCGGATGGCTTTTCGGTTGAATTCTACTCTTGTTTCTCACATCTTCTCCTTCCGCATTTGCTTACTTTATACGAGTATTTTTTTTTCACAAAAGGAAGTTCAGGGTACTTTCTTGGAGGCTATGATTTGTTTAATCCTCAAACAAGATAAAGATCCCTCCTCGTGCGCCAATTATAGACCCATTTCTCTTATTAATTTAGATTGCAAACTCTTTGCTAAGATTTTGGGGCCGATTCCGATTCGGGCCGGAAATCTCTCCGACCGAGCCGGACCCGGAGAGATTTCCGACCGAATCGGACCCGTGCAGTCCGACCGAACGAGTACGATGCGTCCGTATGCTATCGTACTCGAGTCGGTCGGACTCCCATTGAAGTCAATGGGAGCCGGTCGTACAACGCGTACACGGGCTCCCATTGCCTCAATGGGTGCGAGGCGAACAAGGGCGCCACCTACAGCGGGTACGTGGCGAAGCGACTCGCGCCGGACACGCACAGGTAGGGGGGACCCATGGGTCCCCCTGTGTGCGACTCGCGCGGCTACGCTGCACAGGGGGTCCGACACGGACCCTCGAAGTACGGCTCCGACTGCTCTTTCGAGCCGGACGGCGCGTGTCGGTCGGATCTGCTCGCGGCGCGCATTGTACTTACCCGGCCGGGGAACGTCTCCATTGCGCGGTGCGAGTCGTGTCCGAGCGAGTCGGTCGGTGCGGTTAGACCCGGGAACGAGTCGGTCGGAGCGGTTGGGACGCCCGAACGAGTCAGTCGGCGATTTCGCATCGTACTCGCTCGTCCGGACGCGCGTACGAATCGGTCGGGAAATAGGGCTCCGAATCGGATCCGGTTATGCCAAATCCGATTCGGAGCCCTACCGGCCGAGATCGGAATCGGCCCCTTAGTCTATTAGGATTTCCCCTCTTATTTCTGATATGGTTGGGTTTGAACAAACTGGATTTATTAAAGGAAGACGCATGACCGATAACTCTAGACTCTTTTTGGACATTTTGCACATGACCTCCACTAGTAACACGCCTCCAGCTGCTATAACCTTAGATGGCGAAAAGGTTTTTGATCGTGTCAACTGGAAATTTATGATGCAGGCTCTCAAATGGCATGAGTTTAGTCCAACCTTCCTCAAATACATTGATATGTTATACTCTTCCCGATGACTTCTGTTTTTTTAAATGGTATACAATCCTCATATTTTCCCCTTTTACGAGGTACCAGACAGGGTTGTCCTTTATCCCCTTTGCTTTTTGTTTTAACTTTAGAACCTTTTTTGCATACATTACGAAACCCCCTGAGTTTTATGGCTTCCGATGTAGGGAATACTGAGTTTAAATTCACAGCATACGCTGATGATGTCATCCTTTATGTTTCTGATCCAGAATCATCAATACCAGTCTTTGCTAATCTTCTATCATCCTACTCGAAATTATCTGGATATAAATTGAATTTCTCCAAATCAAAGGTCCTTCCCCTTAATAAATACTGTTTGAAAGACATGTTTAATGACACTAGCCTTAAATGGTCTCCACAATTTATTAAATGTTTGGGAATCAAATATTCTACTTCCTTGGCCAAGACTATTCAGATTAATTTAGATGATGTTCAGAATAGAATTAGTCAAATGACGGAAAAATTGTCACCTCTATATCTGTCCTGGTGGGGCAGGTTAGCCACGATAAAGATGATGTTTTTGCCTGTCATTAATTTTTATTTGTCCATGTTACCTATTAAACTTCCCCCAAAAAATTTTAAGTTACTAAATAGATTTATTTCTGGGTTTTTATGGAATGGGACAAATCCTTGCACTTCCTTAGCATCTCTTTGTAAACCTAAAGAGTTGGGTGGCGTAGGTTTTCCTAATCTTCAGCAATATCACACTGCCTTTGTTCTAAAACAGGTTCTGCCTCGCAAAGGAGATGCACACTCTTTACCTAATAATACTTGGTATAAATTTGAAGATTTGCTTATGTCGCTCTTTCCTTTTGACTCCTTAACATACTTTCCCAACCCTCCCCGAGCATTTTCTGCTCCGACTATTAAGTACTGAAGTATGTTAGCTTCTCGGGTTCTTAGAGGTTCTGCATCCCCATTGCAAGATTTTTTGGATTCTTCTATTTGGCATAATAAACTCATCAAAATTTCGAACTGTACCATCTTCTGGAAGCAATGGGTAATTAATGGCAAAATTCAAGTTAAGCAAGAAATGCGTGATATGACTCCTCTTTCTTTTCCCGATATCCAATCTAAATCTCTCCTCCACCTATGTCATTAGATATGAAGCACTTAAAGGTGCTCTTTTGCAAAATATTTCCATTCTTAATCAATCACAACCTCCCACTTGTTCTTCATCTCCTGACCCAATTAGATTGTCGTTTTCGCTTAAGGCATCATATATATATATAAATATTTGCATCATACTATGCCTTCTCGTTCCAAATCTAAAATTGAGTTAATGTGGGAATCTGATTTTCAGCATCTCTTTTCTTTAAAGGTCTGGGGTACGATCTGGAACAAGATACACCATACCTCATGTAATGCCAGCACTACACAAACTCTTTACTATTTTTATAATAGATTATATATTACCCCACTTTCTTTGCAAAAGTACAATCCTACTTTTTCAAATAAGTGCTGGTCTAGCAATACTCAACCAGGCACATATCTACATATGTTTTTTCACTGTCCACCAATTACAGCCTTTTGGGTTCAAGTTTGTAAAAAGATTTCCACTATTTGCTCTGTTACCTTTCCCTTGATATTAAAAGTATTTTTTTGGGAAGCTCCTCACATCTTTGGCCAGCTCATTCAAAACTAGGCAAATTTGTGGATCTTTTGCTTGCCATTGCTTTCCAAGTCATTGTGTCCAATTGGAAGAATGTCAAAAATGTCACCGTTACTGGCTGGTGGAATCTTCTTTGTTCCCATCATAGGCTTGATACTGCATCAGCCACTTCTACATTACAAATGCTCAATAAAGATCTCTTTTGGTTTCCACTCACTGGTTACTTAAACAAAACATATAAACCTTCCAAGGATTCCACAATGATTTTTCAACCCCCATGATTGTTTTAACTCCCCTTTGTTTGATAATATATGTAGTTTATTATACAATTGTTAATATATGTGATAAGTAAGTATATGACATGAAATTAATGGATGTAATAAGTTTTTATCAGACGTAAACTTTATTCTATGATATATATTCAGATAATATAATAAATATTTTTATATATATATATATATATATATAAAAAAATCTCTCTCTTCTTTCTTTCTTTTCTTCCTCTTTCTTCTTTTTTTCTTTCTTCTTTTTCTGTTGTTCTTCTTTCTTCTCTTTTTCTTTTTAATTATAAAATATATTTAAAAAACAATTTATGAGTACAGAACGAAGATATTACTTCAAGAAGTTTATTGTACAATATGTCTCCCTCTATATTTAATGTTATTTATTGTATGTACTCTCTTTTGTATTGCTCTGCTCATGTACTAGTTTTATGATAAACAAAGGACATTTCTGTACATTTGTATTACATTCTAAGAAAAGCTTTATTAAACAAAAAAACAAAAAAGTAGGGTCCTGTGATAGTGTCATGCTCAGGCTTACACTTGAGCCCTGACAAAAAAGCCTGCACTAGTAGAAAATTTACAGATTTTTTATTAAAGTGCATCTGGGTCATACATAATTAAATAAGTGATGTAGAATAGTCCCTCATGTACTAAAAATAACCACTTCCTATGAGGTGGAAGCATACAGCCAAACAGTCAACAACATGAATGTGAGAAAGAAATATTTTTGTGAGATTTGATCGACAATGTCAATGGCAAAAGGAGGCTGTTCCAAGCAACCCAATGGTTGATCAAGTGCTAACCCAAAGACTACTCTTTCTACTACTGCACATAATCGGTTAGCTTCACCAGACCTAAAAAGTGCGTGCCAAATTTCTTCCTGAACTTTACATCTCAGGCAGACATTTTCCCTTTGTGGAAAACCCCTTTTTATTTGACGGAACATCCACTATGGAATACAGTTTTAACTGGCACAAATCTATGCATTGAGGATCATATTACCTGCCAATCCATGACTGAAATATCCCAATGAATAGTCTTCTCTTCTTTCAGTCAAAGTACCTGGAAACCTGACCAGAAAACTGTCTGTAATGTAGCATGAAATACATCTTAGTTATAATACCCATGGCACAAAGTGTAGTACACAGAAATATAGGGGCCGATTCCGATCTCGGCCGGTAGGGCTCCGAATCGGATTCGGATTTACCGGATCCGATTCGGAGCCCTGTTTCCCGACCGAATCGTACGCGGGTCCGGCCGAGCGAGTACGATGCAGGCACCCGCGAAAACTCCGACCGACTCGAACGCGGCTTCAACACGCTCCGACCGACTCGCAGGGACACGACTCGCACCGCGCTATGAAGACGTTTCCCGGCCGGGTAAGTACGATGCGCGCCGCGAGCAGTCCGATCGACTCGTGCCGTCCGGCTCGAAAAAGCTGTCGGAGCCGGACTTTGGGGGTCCGCGTCGGACCCCCTGTACGCGTAGGTGCGCGAGTCGCACACAGGGGGACCCATGGGTCCCTCTACCTGTGCGTGTACGGCGCGAATCGCTTTGCCACGTACACGCTGTAGGGGGCGCCTTGTCCGCCTCGCACCCATTGAGTCAATGGGAGCCTGCGTACGCGTTGTACGACAGGCTCCCATTGACTTCAATGGGAGTCCGACCGACTCGAGTCCGATGGCATGCGTGCGCATCGTACTCGATCGGTCGGACTGCCCGAGTCCGATTCGGTCGGAAATCTCTCCGGGTCCGGCTCGGTCGGAGAGATTTCCGGCCCGAATTGGAATCGGCCCCAGAGTTGTTTAATTTTCAGCAACTGTTATACATTGATTTATCCCAAAACGATGCTGCTGCAAATATCTAAAGAATATATCACTTTGCAAGTTGCTCAAATCCCTGTTCTATTTCCCAAAAAAGGTTAAACTGATTCCGGTTTGGAAGCTGGTCAAAAGCAAAAGTGCTAGATTTCAACCAGGAGCATGCCTTTTTAGATGGAAATTCAATTGGCACATTAAAAAAAAAACATTTTATGTTAATCAATGAACTCTTTGAAAACATCCTGAATTAAATATTTTGTTTTCACATAATTTAGGGGGGCTGGAACTTGAGCTGCAAACCTCTAAAAGCCTAATTCACAAATGTTTTCCTGTGACTTATTCTTATAGTACTCCTTCCTAACTCCTGGGATTCAGGAGAAAGTTAGGTGTATTATAAAAGTAAATCACACATATGCATAATAAACTCCTTGAGAATCAGGACCTAAGTACATTATTTTCAGTCTTGTATTCCACTTAGACAATGTAAAAGGCAGTTGTCAAATGTGGTTCAATTACTTGGTGCTGATAGGATGCAGCCAAAGATTATTGAGAGGTCTCCACTGGCAACTATGGATAACTCAGTCTACTATTTTTTGGTATCGTTGCCAAATCTTTGATGATTTGTAAATTATAATATTATGTATCTTTGCACATGTATCAACCTAGAAATATAGAATTGGAGATGCAGTGCAAACACTGGGCCCTTTCTAATAAGCATACAATGGTTATGGTTTTATTGTCTGATCATAGAGGACATTCGCATATAAAACACAGAATTTAAAATGCAAATGAATTGAAATCAAACTCAACTGTCTTTCACTTTTACGGGGGCTTTCCGGACCAGTTTATATTTAAGTTTATATACTACATTAACCTCACTACTGAAATGTTCTTGCACACTGTTACTATCCTGCTGCCTCCCAATCCCCTCTTTCACACCCCTCTTCTGCTGTCTATTGCATTCTCCCTTCCTCTCCTCGTCCAATACCCATTCTTTGCTCCCATATCCATACCCTCTGTGCTGTATTTTTTCGCAGCTACCCCTGACTAATTCAGCTCAGTCAGTCAAAAATGTGTTTATTGAGACCGCAGTTCTTTAAACTATTGCAAACATTTTAACACCATTATGATTTTTCTCAATTCATTGCATACATCATAAAATGTTGTAAAATGTTTAATACTGTCTTGAGTTTCCTATTAAATGTTGTCATTGTAAGATTTGCAAATACAGCTTGGGGAATAATATACTCAGATGCCATTTAGAGGTGACAATCATCTTCTTTTTCAGGGCATTATTTAGCATTAAAATCACCCATTAATATAATCAGACTCCTAGAATCTTGGTACATTCAATTCCGCAAATCACTTCTAGTCTAATCAGCTGGTTATCATTAACCATTGAATCACCAAATGACACATACACATTAACTAATAAAATAGAGTCTAGTAGTACAGAGTTTAAATATTGTTTCATTCGATTAATTAGAATCTGATCACAATTAGCTTGCCACTTAATCACGTCTTTTACAATTCTTGTACCTATTAGGCTCAATTAACTGTCAGACACTCGTCCAAATTCATTTGGCGATGCTGCTTTAGATATATGAATGAACTCATTACATTTTGGAATTTCCCAGCACCCCATATTCTTGATACTAGTTCATATTCTTGTAATAATGTACCCATGCTCTCTACTTTCTGTAACCTTTTACGACCATACATATCCTAACATAGAAATTTCACGTTGTGTTGTGAAATTCTATCCATAGCTAATATCACTTAAACAAAATGTAGCATTCTTCATAACGATTATCTACCTTAATAGGTTGCTCATGTGTTTTATACATAGTGACTTTCAGTCCCCTATCCGCGTCATTCACTTTCCCTTTTTTTTATCTTCTAATCTCTTCATCCCATTCTGTAAAAATTTGTTTCATAGTCAAGGCTGCATGGGTATTTAAAAAACTATATTTATATTTATATTTAATTCATTTTCCTCTTTATACCAGATCCTTACCTAAGGGTGAATAAAAGCTGATTTTATTGATCTCGTTACCCTGACACTTGTCTATGAATCCTACTTGTTTCAAATCCTTAGATTTGAATTAGTCTGAGAGTAACACATCTATCAAACACTTGCAAAGAGTCTGCCTCTATCTAGGGGCTTTTATTTGTTTTCTCTTTTGCCAACTCTCCATACATCAATGTGGAAATACAATTTTTTACCTTCTATTGCCTTTTACATTTTACCCCTGAAACCTCTCCTTGATTCGTAAACTTCTATTTTAACACAGGCTCTTATTTTACGCTCCCTATATGCTTGAGGAATTTGAATATTCCTTCTTATAATTACTTTGCGTCACCATTGTTGAGTGTCAAATCACTTTATCCTTTTTTCTTTGGGCACAGATGGGTAACCTTCTCCTGTATTGAGTTATTCACCTCAGATGCTAATATTTTGCATTAATTTTAGTTGTTATTGTTCCATCTCTTTTGTTTACCCTTTCCTTTATTTTATTTTTGCTTACACTATTTCCTGTTTCCTTTTCTTTTTAACTTAACTGGAAAACCCTTTCCTCCACATACCTTTCCACTCCTACTAAATATATTGTATCTTGTTGTGCATCCTCTTTAATAAAAGGCATGTTCTCCACATCTTTTCACTATCATCAGTTCATGGGAGATAAGGACTGATTCCTTCCCTACTTTCTCCAAAGTCCCAAATCTGTTCTCGTCATTTTCATTTTCACATGGGTTTTTCTCTACTGACCTAGCCAATACTGGCATATATTTATTTATTTATCTTAATTCAACCACAATACTATTTAACAATTTGGTTGATATTTTGCTACGCCATAATTTAGGACCATGGTTTCAAATATACCATGCAGTGTCTTTTGCATTAACAGCAGAACATCTAACATTTAAGATGACAATGTAGCAGAGGCAGAAGTTATGTGGAGAAATCTTGCAACGCACATTCCTTTCCCATTATTCCTTCATTAGTTTCAATGTCTTTATTACTTTCCATAGTTACTGTCTCAAAGTAAAATTCTCCTCTTCCTGGAATTTTTAGCACTTAAATTTAAACTTTTGGTTGGCATCCGTGGTGATGATGAAAGCTGCAGTTCTGAGGGATCCACATTAAATGTGGTATTCAAATAAGGGAAGCAACCTTACTTGTGAGTCCAAGGATTG
The DNA here is from genome assembly GCA_963921515.1 of Calotriton arnoldi. Taxonomy (NCBI): domain Eukaryota; kingdom Metazoa; phylum Chordata; class Amphibia; order Caudata; family Salamandridae; genus Calotriton; species Calotriton arnoldi. The sequence goes on from CAWUFW010004189.1 coordinate 1,368,019, forward strand.
ATTTGCCACTTGGTTCCAGGGTTGATTCAAAGAATGTTCCCTTTCTGAATGCATGACTCCAACATTGTCCGTTTTCCAATTGAGCGGGACTATAGTAATCTCTCCTTCTCTTCTGGATTTGAAGTAAACAACGGAAGAGGAGCCAATACCACCCTTCTGCTGAACTGCTACAGTTTTTTAGACAGCCATATCCTCCTCAGCAATTAATTCCTCACACTCTTTTTCTCTCTACAGTTTCTTTTATCAATTTACACATTCTCCCTTCCTTAAGGACATGATGGCCTAATAAATGTCTTTATAGCACCTTGTCAGAGAGGGGTGGGAGTAAGCTCCAAAGAGAACCCCTCAGGATGTGGTCTGCTACATGCTTGCCCTCTGCAACCAGATGCATCGCTTCTAGAAGAAGGCGAAAATTAATCTTGAGGCCAGTAAAGAAATTATGAAACTCTGGTGTGACCAGAAGGCCACTCTGGTAGAGTTTCAACTTGGCCAGAAGGTGAGGGTTATGGAGCTTGTGGAGTCCCGAGCAATCCAGAATCACTAGACAGGCCCATACTAGGTGAAGGAGCGAAAGGGGAACTCCACCTACCTGGTGGATCTCATGACCCCTAGAAACCCCTTAAGGGTGCTCCATGTGAACTGCCTCAAACCACACTTTGAGAGGTCTAAAGTCAGCATGCTCCTGGTGACAGATGAAGGGGTGGAAGAGGAGAGCGAGCCTCTCGCTGACCACCTGTTGGCCAAAGAGCACGATGAGTCAGCAGAGGGTGTCTACCTCTCCCCTACTCTGACCCCAGAACAGCAAAGTGACTGTCGCCAGTTGCTGGGGCAGTTTTCCTCTGTTCTTCCTCACCCCTGGACTCACACACTCGTGCATCCATGACGTTGGAACTGGAGACAGTCCGCCTGTTAAAAATAACATTTACAGGCTGATAGACAAGGTGATGGCCAGTTTCAGAAGTATGTCTCCAAGATGTTGGAGTTAGGGGTGATTGAGACCTCCGAGAGTCCCTGGTCAATCCCGGTGATGCTGGTACCCACAGCTGCTGCCCCGGGCATCACTCCAGAACTTAGGTTCTGTGTGGACTACAGGGGACTCAATTCAGTCAGGAAGACTGACGCACCCCGTGTCCCCCCTGCTGATGAGCTCATTGACAGGCTGTTCGGTGCCAAGTTCCCGAGAACCTTTGACCTCTCATCATGGTAAAGTCAAGTTGCTCTGAATGACTGGGCAAAAGAGAGGTCTGCATTCTTGATCCCGGAGGGCCACTTCCAGTTTAGGGTGATGCCCTTTGGCTTAACGAATGCCCCAGCCACTTTTTAGAGGTTGTTCAACAGGGTGCAAGCTGGGAAGGAGGCATTCTGTACCACCTACCTGGATGACATAGCTGTCTACAGCTCCATCTATGAGACACACCTGTACCACCTCCATGAGGTGCTTCAGGACCTGCAACAGGCAGGCCTGACTATCAAGGCAAGTAAGTGCCAGACTGAGCAGGGCTCCATGGTGTATCTGGGCCACAAGGTGGGTGGGGGCAAGGTGCGGCCTCTCCAGGCCAAGATTGACGCTATCCTGGCCTGCAACCCCCTAAAAAGACAGAGATGAAATCCTTCCTGGGCCTCACATGATACTGTAGGAGGTTTATTAAGGGATATGGCACCCTTGTGGCCTCTTTAACGGAGCTGACTTCAAAGAAGCAGCCCAGAAAGGTGAACTGGACAGAGGCCTACCAGAAAGCCTTTGATACCCTCAAGGAGGTAATGTGTACAGTACCTGTACTCAAGGCTCCTGACTTCTCTAAGGAGTTGCAGACAGATGCTTCAGAGCATGGCATAGGGGCTGCCTTAGCACAGTTAAATGAGGAGGGGCTAGACCAACTGGTAGCCTTCAATAGCAGGAGTTTACACCCCTGGGGACAACGTTGGAGTTCAACTGAAATGGAGGCCTTTGCTGTGGCTTGGGCACTGAACAAGCTGCGACCCTATCTGTTTGGGATTCACCTCTGGGTTCAGACAGACCACAGACTCTCAGTTGGGTCATGCAGATGAGGGGTGGCCCATCTCCCTAGAGGGAATGGACTTTATGGAGGAACACCATCCTGGGCCAGAGCATGCCAATGCTGATGGTCTATCCAGGTTCTTCCACCTTAGTGATGAGAACTCCCAAGATGTTGGGTAGTTATCTCCACTTTCAGCTGGAGGGGCACATGTTAGACTTCTCAGCCTTAGGGTTGCCTTCCCATCAATCCTTTTGCCTTTTCCCTCCATTTTTGCTGATCGCGTTTTTGCTGGCCGTGGGACTCTGTGCATTTACCACTGCTAACCAGTGCTAAAGTGCATTTGCTCACTCTTTAAAACATGGTAACATTGGCTAATCCCCAATTGGTATATTTAATTTAGTTGTAGGTCCCTAGAAAAAGCAGCACTACATGTGCCCAGGGCCTGTAATTTATAGGCTACTAGAAGGCCTACATTACTGATCATGCCATCCACTTAAGTAGCCCATTAAAAATGTCTCAGGCCTGCCATAGCTGCCTGTGTGTGCAATTTAAAACTAAAGTTTCAACCTGGGAAAATAAACTTTTTGCCATGCCCAAACCTTCCTTTTTAATACATATAAGACACCCCTAGGAAAGGCCCTGGACAGCCCAGAGGGCAGGCGCAGTGTACTTAAAAAGTAGGACATATACTTTTAAGTTTTACATGTCCTGGTATTGAAAAACTCTTGAAATAATTTTTCACTACTGCACCTCTCCCATAGGATAAGATTGGAGTTGCCTTATTACATTTAATACGCTGTAATCTCCAAATGGAAGCAGGTAACAAGTTCATGTTTGATGTCTTTGGAATTGTAATGAAAAATCATAGCTTATGGTGAAGTCAGATTTTTGTTACAATTTTGAAAATGCCACTTTTAGAAAGTTGGCATTTTTCTGCCTTAATCATTTAGTGCCTGTAGCCTGTCTCTGGGTCACACGACTGTGTGCAGCTAACAGTTGGGTTTTGTGTATTCCTTCTAAATAGCCACACACAATAGAGAGCTTAGGTGTGCCTGGATAGGCCATCACTGGCAGGGTGGGAGGGCAGATCTGGACCCAGTCCTACTTACACTTAAATAGGCTGTGTTCTGCCTCCACACCAAGGGCTACATACCCCCTGGTAGTCTGGAGCCAGGACAGGGAAGGCAAGATGTCCGGGGACTTCAAAGGGAATTTCTAGAAGCTTATCCACCTTCCAGAGGAAGGGCACCAGGAACAAATATTGGACCTCAGACACCAACTGTAAGAAATTGAGTTACTGGTTGAGGGGGTGAAGTCCTTATCAAGCAGCAACCACACTTCTTCTCAGGGTGCAGTCACAAGCACACCCTAAATTATCCTGTGCTCAACACTCAGGTAGCTTGGCACAGAGCTGTCGGACTTAACTCAGAGGCACTTATTAATCACATGCTTCTGTCCAAAGCAGGTAGAAAAGCCACATTCTTCCTCCACTTCTTCATCTTCCGTTTCTTCATTCACTTTTACCCTTCATCTTCCACCCCACTTCTATCCACCCTTCTGCACACTTTCACTACAACCCTCTCTACCAACCATGTCTTCCACAAGCAAAAGCCATCACAACAAATCTGAAAGTTTTCAACTTGACACAACCAACCACTGTGCACATGCAGACTGCAAGCCACCCCCTTGATGCAATATCACCCTTCCTAGAGCCAACATGGTAACACAAAACATCCCTATCATCTGGAGTGACTACCATCTAATCCCTTTCAGCTTCTAGCTTCCTGCAAGAGCAAACACTGCAAACGGCTTCACCTCATATACTTACAGAAAGTGAAATAGAGCCAATCTTTCTGCACTCAACTTTCATCTCTCTATGAGCTTACCCCAGACCAAATAACAGAAGCCAATCAGCTGTACAACTGGCTCTCCCAAAGCTTCGACAAGCCTATCACTCTTAAGACACACATAGACCAAATACCGCACACATAATATGCCTTGGCTCAAAGAAGAAATAAAGACTAGGAAACAGAAAACACTGCACCTAATGCTACTGAAAATATATACAGCAATCTGCAAAACAAATCCCATCTCTAGTGATACAACAAAACTTACAAATGCCTACATTATCCCTTCCAGATTCCATCTCAAAGTGACATTTCCTTTCAACTTTCGATCACAATAGACGTATGCTTCTCAGAAACCTTCCAGAACATCCTACTCTCAATGGCTGAACAACCTCAGCTATCACCATCTTCAAGAACTCTATCATTAGGCACTTTCCTCTCAGACCTCATTATTTCCTACACAGAACTGCTGATCAAAAAGAACAATCTAGATTAAAGATAGTCCACTAACTATAAACCAAACACGAGTGGCCCATTGCTAAGGAAACTAATCGAAAAAGCATCATTCAATCAGATCTTTCACTTACTGAAAGATAACAATGTACTCTCAGATCTATAAATTGGGTGTCTCCCGGGAGCAGATTCACTCTAATTTCCAGCTGGATCATCTGAAAGCCACGGTGAACTGTAATTGAGTAGCATTACTCCTACTCTTGAACCTGTCCACCACATTTGACACAATTTAGCACTGCTCAGTTCTAGAAAGACTGCAGGACCTACTTGGCATTAAAGGAAGCATATTGGTCTTCCTCCTACTCAGATCTTACTGTCCCATTCAAATCACCGCTTTTACGTATTGATGCAAGCATACTTCAAGTATTGTTCATCCCACCAATTCTCTTTAACACTGACTTAACCTACTTAACTCAAATACCCAATCTCATTAGGTCCTTTAACATGATTTGCTGATAGTATGTCAATGGCACTCAGATCAGAAAAAGGCAAGTTAGTTTGATGATATCTGACAACTAAACCCCTGCTTCTGAGCCATCAGCCTCCAGATGTTGCAAAATTGCCTTAAATTTAAAACATTCAAAACAGAGATCTTGACATAAGGGTATTGGAAGAACTAAGACCCTATGTCCATTTGTCCCAGGATGTTGGTGCATCACTAGAGATATTGACAGAACTGAGGAGAGAAAGCAGAGCAGGAAGTGGGAACGGTTTCAAATCTATTCTTGATTCTCATAGTGCACCAGGTTATAAAACGTGCCTTCTACACCAAGTGTACTACTGTTTTTTATGCATTTCACCTTCCCACACAAAGAATTCCGGAAATTCACTCTGAACTCTGAATCTCACTCTTTCTGCTTAAAAAACTGCAAAGAATCCAGAATGCCCCAACAAACAGCTCATACATGCCCATCGATGTGGCCACTTATCACTGGCCAGACACTCAGCTTTCATACCTCCTTGAATAACTCACCGGGCGCTCATGGCTGAAGCCCATTCTTCATCCAACTAAAGATACAAAGATGTTGATAGAAGATTAACCTTTCTCTATATTGACATCCATGCTGACTCTCCCTCATGACAAAAAGAAATGCATTGCTGGGATTTCCTTCTTTGTTCATGCAGCAAAACTCTGCTTCTGCCTGCTGAATTCCCTCATGGCTAAGATAGTTTAGGATGACAGTGAAAGCTTAACTGTCCCCAAGATTATCCCATAACAAGCAGACAGAACCATTAGCCATTTCTAATAAGGGGTGCAAAATACAGAACTCCGAACAATATCTAGCCAAAACATGAACAATGCAAATGCGCAGTAGTCCTCTCTGACTCTCCTTTATCCCACGCATGAATAATCACAGCTACACTTTTGCTGTGACACTATATACGTAGTCTGTCATACATGGGCAGCACCAAAACACTGCCTGCATTGGACATACTCCTTTCGTTTCTCTTCTGTCATATAGTGATTATTTATAAGTCTAATTATTATGTCTCTCACTTTTTTTCATTTCATAACATGCCAAAAACATAAGAAAAGCACAATTAGGTTCAACCCCACAACATCAAATCGATCTGTAAATGCGCTTCTGTACTTTGTCAGGGTTAAAACACTTTATGAGAGTAACTACAATTTAATACAATACAATACAGCACAATACAATACAACTCAATACAATACAATTCAATACAACACAATACAGCACAATACAATAAAATAAAATTCAATACAATACAATTCAATACAATACAACACATCACAATACAATACAATACAATTCAATACAAAAAATACAGCACAATACAATACAGTACAGTGCAAAAAGAGAGGGCATAAATACAATTAAAATGAAGAACTGTGAATAAACATTGGCCCTAATTACAAGCTGTGGAGAAATCCTGATGTGGTCCTGATTCCTACAGAGTTCATGGATTCCAGAAAAATGCTTCAAGGTTTATCACCTTCTTACAGTGCTTCAAACAACGAGCTCCTACGTCACGTGCTGACAAGCCCAGCATACTCTTCCGTGAAACTATCTCTATGCTCAGCACTCTGCAGCACCTTCGAACACGGAGCCAAGATTTCAATGATGCTTTGTTTCTGCTTCCCTAGTGTAAACGTCTGTTGCTAACTCAAGCTCCACAAAGTGGAAGTTCGTGCCTGGCATCCAATTCTGAAGCGAAATACCTTTCCCTGAACTCCATTTATGTTAAGCGCACCCTCTACCTGGAAAAAATATATTTAGAAATTTGTTATGGTGGGATAGGTATTCATCATGTTTGGCGAATCAGAACAGCGATTAAATCTTCCACCTCCAAATGGGACCAATATTAAATGCAAGGTGTGCTCTCAGAGAATGCATCACCTGTTGTAGCTGTGAAAGTAGTGAACTCGCAAACATAACTGCATGAGATGCTTACTACCCAGAGCATTGTGAATTCTATTCTGCTTGTTAGATTGTAAGATGGAGGGTGAGTGCTTCCCACAATACGATCACCTTATTCTGTTCTACTTCTGTTTATGTAATCTGAATGAACTTGGACCTGGGTGGACTACTTGATGCTGATCTGCTGATCTGTATCCAGAGTGTGGAGCCTGAGTGCTTCTCACTTCCGCATGGCTGGGAGTAAGTCAAGGTACTGCTGAAGCTGTGCTTGCCAGCTGTGCTGCTGTCCTTCCCTAATGTGGGAGCGCCAAGTCAGCCACAAGAAGTATTGCTTCCACAGAGAGCCGAAAGGAGACCTGGACCCATAGTACTCACCATGAGATGTAGGCTGCTGTGTTTTGACCTTGTTAGACACCAGCTTTCGCAAACATCTGCTGAGCCCCATGAACACCGCACCAACTGGAGAAGGAGGTGGCCCTGAGATTGACCCAACAAGGGAAATGGTCGTGATTAAGCCTTCTTTACATATTCCTCTTTGCACCACATTTTAATATATTTATCCATTTTAGTCAGTGCTCTCTTTGATCTGTTACTTGTGATGGTCCAGCACCAGTTTGACAACTCAGCCCCAAAGTTTCTTGTATTCCTCTCTGAGACCTGTGAACTATAAGGAGCTGCATCTGTGTGCTATTCACAACCCGGAGATCTACATACCTGCACTGTACCCCAACATATAAGCATATCGGTAACTGTGACAGTGGTGTGGCCACTCTTTGTTGCTTCTTTACATACATTTGATTTTCGCCAACACCTAGGTTTTCAGACACCTTTAAGTATCTTAAAGCATTACAAAGGAGACTATTCACAGTGATTATATTAAACGTGAGTAAATCTACTTGTAACTTTTCACACAGAGACAGAGATATCTGTCACCAGGACAGAGATCTTGCTACGGTAATGTATAGGGAAAATGTTAAAAAGTTAATAAAAATATATATATATACATATATATATATATATATATATTTATGTTAATGTAAATAATTTAATATGTTTATTTTAAATGTACAGCAAAATAAAAAAGCTACAGTACTATTTACTTAATTTTAAACTAATTATTTAGTAAATTCAAATATATAAACTTAAATGTTTTTTAAAGATTTATTAAAAACAACTAAATTAAAATGTATATATTTATTTGTTATGCAGTAGAATTATTAAAATGTATGTATAGAATTAATTTAATTTATATTTTAATATGTTAAATTTACATTTACTTTTACATTTTAAAATGTTTCTTAAAATATATTTTAATAATATATACATATTTGTATGGATATATATACACACACTCACACTCTATATATATATACACATATATATTGTCAGACCACCGACAGGATAACCACTAACCTTTGAAGCCGGATACAGCGGGAGCGATGAATGATGCTGCGTAACCCTATCCCCAATATGGAGTAAACTGTGAGTATGTAGTTATCACTCAGCAGACAACACTATGACAGGGGAAAGGGAAAAAAGGGACAAAGGAAACAATAAAGACGTGGCTGCGAAATCACACGGTGGGGAATGAACCTGGAGTTGTAGACCTCACTCCTAGTTCTGTCACTCCAGCTGACTGTAATAAGACACAAGCACAACACATGTAAAACAACCACAACCTGTAGAGAGAGTAAAACATATATAGGTTATGTGTTAGCACTTACGTGTTAAACCTGCCGCATTCGAACTAATGAAAAAGTACAAAGTTCGAAAAAGAAACCATAAACAAAAATAACCAAGTTTTCAATGAACAATATTGAGCCTGCGCCCTATCCTGTAGTAACACAGCTTCCCAGAATGAACAGAAAATAAATGTACTTGGCTGAGAAAGTCCTCTTCTGCTATGGTAGACGTGTCTTCAGAAACAGGGCTTACTTACAGCCACCACATTATGCCGGAAGCTTGCCATGCTGATCCTGCGTGTCAAGTATTGCAAAGAAGAATTAAGGGGCAATCCTCTGAGCCTCACGACGTCTTGGAGACGCGCTCCAGCGCTCTCAAAGTGAATTAGCTCGACAACCGGAAAGAAGATTGAAATGAGGAATCCGAGCCTTTCAAACGGCTCCTGGATGCGCTCCAGCGCGTTAAATAGATACGGCCCAACAAAACTCGAGAAACAATCCAAAAGATATCTGAGCCTTTCAAGCGGCTCCAGGAAGAACTCTTGCACGTTTACTTATGTAAATGTAACAGCGGGTGAAAAGCGACTGAAATCAAGTCCGAGCCATGCAAGTGGCTCCGGGACACGCTCCAGCGCGTTTGAATAATAACTGTCAGGAAAACACAGGTGCTGCGGAATCAATCACGGGACGGTTCCCAGATGGCACAAGTCTTCGGAATGAAATGCAGCAGAGAGTAAGAAGGAGAATTCCTTCTTGCAGGCACTCAAGACACGGAGTCACGAACAGATACTGAGAGTAGCTTTCAAAATTGACAAGCACCTGGCAGCTTGTAGGCGGTGCTTACATAGGGCTCGTGGAGCAGAGCCCTCGTGTCAATCCTCACAGGATTATGGGACATGTAGTCAGTTGGATACACAAACATGTCAGACCCCATGCATACCATGCCATGTGTGGTCCCAACCCTTCTACCTACGCCTCAACGTGACAGAACCCCCTCTCAACGACCGGCGTCCCGATGGTCTACCAGGCTTAGAGGGAAACTGTGAGTGGAAACGCCTAAGAAGCCCAGGGCAATGCAGGTTGGTTCTAGGCTCCCATGAGTGGTCCTCAGGACCATAAACTTTCCAATCAATGAGATAAAGCACCCTCCCTCTGACGAGTTTGGAGTCGAGAATACGCTTGACTTTGTATTCCTCGTCCCTGTCAATGTCTAGTGGCAACGGCTTTGAGGATAGCCTGGTCTGTGGAAGGCAAGGCCGTAGCAGGGAAATATGAAAAACGGGATGGATGTGCCAAGAAGAAGGGAGTGTCAATATCATCGCCACAGGGTTGATTACTTTGACGATAGGATAGGGACCCACGAATTTAGGTTTCAACCGGGTGTTACCCTTAATTCTCAAATGTTTAGTATCGAGCCACACTCTATCCCCCACGCTATAAGAAGGCCCTGGGGAACGTTTCCATCAGCGTAGCTTGTGTCATGGGTTTGGGCCTTGCCTAACTGAGCTTTAGCGTCCTGTAAAACTGTTCGGAGATGTACATGGTGTTCCTGAATGGTAGGGTGTCTGGATTGCACAGGGCATTCAAAGGGCAGCATGTTTGGGTGGTATCCTATTAGGCAAAAGAAAGGGGAATACCCCAGAGAGGAATGCTCTGCATTATTGTATGCGAATTCAGCCATCCACAGAAGCGTGCTCCATTCCTCTTTGTGTTGTAGCGTAAAGCATCTGAGATACTGTTCCAGCGTTTGGTTCAGTCTTTCGGTTTTGCCGTCTGTCTGTGGATGGTAGCTGGTGGAGAGGCGAGCATCTACTTTCATAACTTCACATAGCGCCTTCCAAAATCGTGAAGTAAACTGGGTTCCTCTGTCTGTAATGAGAACTGCTGGGATTCCATGAGAACGCACAATATGCTGCAAAAACACCTGGGCCAATTCCACCGAGGTTGGTAGTTTTGTCATGGCAATAAAGTGTCCCATCTTGGTCAAATGATCGATGACGACCAGTATGGTATTATAACCTGAACTAGGAGGCATATCCACAATGAAATCCATGGCAAGCGTATGCCAAGGTATCGGAGGTATGGGTATGGGTCGAAGTAATCTACAGGGTTTTGTATGTTGGGCCTTACCTTGGGTACAAATGGCACATTCCGAAACGTATTTGGGGGTGTCTGCCTGCAACGTCACCCACCAGAAATGCCTTTTCATAGCCTGAACAGTTTTCTGAATCCCCAAGTGTCCACCCAGTGTAGAGTCATGGATCCATCGCAAAGCTTGTTGTTGTAAAGGACCATTTGGTACATACAGTCTGTTATCGTGGTATAGTGTTTCATTAATGGCCGACCGTTTTTCGGGTTCTTCGTTTATCCATACCTGGATATTTATTCCTGCTAGTTGTTTTTTCACCTCAGCCACAAAGTCTTGTGTAGTTGTCAAGGCTAGGATCTGTTCAGGGAAGGATGCTTTATGCAATATTACAGGAGGTTCGTCCACTGGGACTTGACTGGATTCCAAAGACGGAGACGGCCTTGACAGTGCATCTGCCTTGCCGTTTTATGGTCCGGGGCGATATTTGATCACGAAGTCAAAGTCAGAAAAGAATAGCAACCAGCGGAGTTGTCTAGGTGTTAATGCTCTGGCGGTCTTAAGAAATAGCAGGTTCCGGTGATCGGTGAATATCTCCACGGTGTGCTTAGCCCCCAATAGGTAGTGCCTCCACTCTTCATACACCCTCTTTATAGCCAGGAGTTCTTTATCCGTAATACTATAGTTGACCTCACAGGATGACAACTTCTTGGAAAAGTAGGCCACAGGATGGAGTTGGCCAGTGTCCGGATGTCTTTGGGATAGGATGCCTCCAATGGCGTAATGGGATGCGTCCGTCTCTACCACAAAGGGAAGAGTGGCATCTGGATGTCTCAGTACTGGTGCTTGTGTGAAGCGGTTCTTGGGAGTCTGGAAGGCCTGTTCTGCTGAGTCCGTCCAGAGAAACTTAGCTCCTTTCTTCAACAGGTGTGTTAATGGTTGTATAATCCGGGAGAACTCTTTTATAAACCTTCGATAAAAGTTTGCAAAGCCTAGAAAGCTCTGTAACGTCTTTACACTGGAGGGCGATTCCCACTGAATAATAGCCTGAATCTTCTTGTTATCCATACATAGACCGTTTGGTCCTATGATGTACCCTAGAAATTCCACTTCAGTGGCTTGGAAGAGGCACTTCTCCAACTTGGCATAAAGAGTGTACTATTGCAAACGTTCCAGTACTGCAGTCACATGACATACATGTTCTTCTTTGGATGCTGAGTAAATCAGAATGTCGTCGATATAGACGATGCAGAACACGTCCAACAGGCCTCGCAGTACTTCATCCATAAAGAACTGAAAAGCGGCGGGTGCGTTGCAGAGTCCGAATGGCATTACCTGATATTCGTATAACCCAAACTTCGTCCGAAAAGCTGTCTTCCATTTCGTCACCACGCCGCACCCGCACTAGATGGTACGCACCTCTTAGGTCCAGTTTGGTGAATATCTTGGCTACCTTCAACTGGTCCAATAAAGCAGGTATTAAGGGCAGTGGATACCTGTTCTTTATGGTCACTCTGTTAATGGCTCTATAGTCTATGCAAGCCCTTAAGCCACCTTCCTTCTTAGGTATGAAGAAGAGTGGCGAGGAAGCCGGGGAGGAAGAAGGGCATATGAAGCCGGAGGACAGCAACTCATCAAGATACTGTTGTAGATATGTAGTCTTGGCCTCCGTAAGAGCGTAAACACGACTGCATGGAATGAAGGCTCCTGGCTCCAGGTCGATCACACAATCATAGTCCCTATGAGGGGGCAGCTTCCCTGCGTCCTGCTCACTGAATATGGAATGGAACCGTTCATATTCCGCAGGTAGTGTGGAAACACAACACAAGACCTTTTCGTTGTATCCTAAAGCGAGCAGGCCAGCAGGATTCACAGCAACTTCAGCGTTTTGTACCTTGTCTCTGGTGCAGTGTTCTTTACAGAATGAGGAGTTCATGGAGATGGTGCGCGCTGCCCATTGTACCAAAGGATCATGATAAGTCAGCCAGGGCATTCCCAATATAAGTTGAGGTGGGGAGCATCAATCAGGTCGAACTGGATATATTCAAAGTGGTGCACCCCTACTTGCATCAGAATCAATTGTGTATGGAAACATACAGGCCCTGATGTTAACGATGTACCATCTGCCGCCTTCACTGGTTCGGGTGTTTTCTTTTTTATACAGGGGCTCCTATTTCCTGGGCATACTGCTGATCAATGAAATTGATGAAATTGCCAGTGGCTCCGGAGTCCAACAATGCATGGACCACAACAGGTTACCCATTGGGCAGTTCCAGTGAAACGCACTAGTTCATATGAGCCACGGCGGTTTGTATGGTGTTAGCTGAAGAGACCACTTCCTTCATGGGCCTCAAACAAGGGGTCTTGGTCTTGTGTGAGTACGTCAGTTTCCCGAATTCTCTGTGGCGTAGTCTACCACGGTGAGGTTTTGAGCTCTGGGGTTTGCCTTATTCACGAACTTGGATCGGTTCTTATATTCCTTGATGAAATGTCCGGGTTTCCCGCAGTACATGCACAATCTCTGTCTTCTTCTTTTTTCTCTTTCCTCTTGGCTTAAGGGTCCTCGTATTCCACTGATTTGCATAGGTTCCGTTCCATCGGTGGTATGCGAGTGTTCTTCCTGGACTGGCTTAGGGCGAGGTAGGTAGACCTTTGCTTCTGTTCGGTATTTGTCTCCTTTCCATTCTTGGAGTCTATGATCCAACTGAACCGTGGGGTCTATGAGTTCCTCGCAGTTATTAGGTATATGCACAACTTGTGCCAATACATCTTTCAATTCCCCTTTTAATCCTTGATAGAACATGGATGTTCTTTTTTCCACCGGCCAATTGGTTTCAACAAGGAGTCTGTTGAAGGTTGTGATATATGTGAGCAAGTCTTGTGTGCCCTGTTTGAGGGTGATGAATTCCCTGTCTAAAGATAGTTGATGCGCTTTTCTGTCAAACAGCTTGCGCATTTCAATGCAGAAATCCGAAAAGTTATACAGGACAGGATCATCTCTCTCTGTCAGAGAGAAAGACCAGCTAGCCAAGTTACCACCCAAATAGGACATGACAAAGGCCGTCTTGGACTGGTCATTAGGAAACACAGCAGGTTTGCACATGAAATGTAGGCTACACTAACCCAAAAATATCCCAAACTTCTTGGGGTCCCCGAAGAATCTTTCAGGAGGGGCAAGGGGCAGCTGCATGGGCTATATCAAATGTACGGAAGAGGGTCCTGCTTGGGAGGAGTTGGAAAAAGAGGAGGTAAAGGGCCCAGCACCATGTGTACCCCCTCCTTGTGCTTGATCCGTGCGACTGGAATCAGTGTTATGGGAAGTTAAAGGAGGTGGTAGCGTCCAGTCCTTAATATAAGTGCCGCTCCCCCTAACACCGGAAGGGCTCACACGAGATAGACCCGCTACCTCACGCCTCATACTGCCCATCTCGTTTCTCAATTCTAAATTCTCCCCACGGAAGGCATCTACCTCCATCCGCAACGCGGTTAAGGTCTCCAACACTGAGGTAAGTACAGTGTAAGTATCCATCGCTCAGGCCGTAGGTAACCGTGGGCTTGTCAATCTGTCAGACCACCGACAGGATAACCACTAACCTTTGAAGCCGGATACAGCGGGAGGGATGAATGATGCTGCGTAACCCTATCCCCAATATGGAGTAAACTGTGAGTATGTAGTTATCACTCAGCAGACAATACCATGTCAGGGGAAAAGGAAAAAAGGGACAAAGGAAACAAAAAAGATGCGGTTGCGAAATCACACGGTGGGGAATGAACCTGGAGTTGTAGACCTCACTCCTAGTTCTGTCACTCCAGCTGACTAGCCCCGTGTTCCCTGTAATAAGACACAAGCACAACACATGTATAACAACCACAGCCTGTAGAGAGAGTAAAACATATATAGGTTATGTATTAGCACTTACGTGTTAAACCTGCCACATTCGTACTAATGAAAAAGTACAAAGTTCGAAAAATAAACCATAAAAAAATAACCAAGTTTTCAAAGAACAATATTGAGCCTGCGCCCTATCCTGTAGTAACACAGCTTCCCAGAATGAACAGAAAATAAATGTACTTAGCTGAGAAAGTCCTCTTCTGCTATGGTAGACGTGTCTTCAGAAACAGGGCTTGCTTACAGCCACCACATTATGCCAGAAGCTTGCCACGCTGATCCTGCGTGTCAAGTATTGCAAAGAAGAGTTACGGGGCAATCCTCTGAGCCTCACGACGTCTTTGAGATGCGCTCCAGCGCTCTCAAAGTGAATTAGCTCGACATCTGGAAAGAATATTGAAATGAGGGATCCGAGCCTCTCAAACGGCTCCTGGACGCGCTCCAGCGCGTTAAATAGATACGGCCCAACAAAATTCGAGAAACAATCCAAAAGATATCCAAGCCTTTCAAGCGGCTCCAGGATGCGCTCTTGCGCGTTTACTTATGTAAATGTAACAGCGGGTGAAAAGCGACTGAAATCAAGTCCGAGCCATGCAAGCGGCTCCGGGACGCGCTCCAGCGCGTTTGAATAATAACTGTCAGGAAAACACAGGTGCTGCGGAATCAATCGCGGGACGGTTCCCAGATGGCACAAGTCTTCGGAATGAAATGCAGCAGAGAGTAAGGAGAATTCCTTCTTGCAAGCACTCAAGACACGGAGTCACGAACAGATAATGAGAGTAGCTTTCAAAATTGACTAGCACCTGGCAGCTTGTAGGCGGTGCTTAAATAGGGCTCGTGGAGCAGAGCCCTTGTGTCAATCCTCACAGGATTATGGGACATGTAGTCAGTTGGATACACAAACATGTCAGACCCCATGCATACCGCGCCATGTGTGGTCCCAACCCTTCTACCTACACCTCCATGTGACACATATGTATATATATAGACATTTGATTCCATTTTTATATTTTTTACAGGTGTCTAAATAAATAAATGTATTTTAAAATTATTTCCAATTGGGTGTATTTTAAGTCTCTATCACCATTAATTTCTAATGGAAGGTGTTACAGACAATTGATGGCCATGTGCGGTGCTGGACTTACTACAGGTCTGATCTGCAGTGCATTTACTACTGTTTTTTGGCTGTAGTAACTTTAGAAGTGTAGTTTGTGAATAGCAATGCACTTACTCTTCTGTGCATGAGTACATGTCCATCCCTAAAACCATTCTTTGCGCTCCCCTGCCTACACTTTACTCCTCCCTCAGCCCTTCCCCTTTAGTAGTAAGTGTTACCCATTTTCCAACCACTTAAATGCTCCTCCCACATTTACTACTGAAATGTTGGCATACATTTGTGTTGTGTGTGTGGATATCACCACAGTCGGGTGGAGATCCCAGGACAGAAAAGGTAGGAGAATCGATGGCGAAGACCTTTGTATGTAAAATCATTTTGTTGCACGAGAGTACTACAATTGTAGTACTAAGAAACTTACTACAAAATGTAGTTTGTGCTCCAATGTAACCTGCTTTCAGAGAGAAGGATTTATTATCCTCTAATAGAATTGATGTCCATTAGCTTTTAGGAACAATAGTCATTTGCAAACACCAGTTACCATTGTACTAGCCATTTAAATGCTCAAAAAGTATACATTGGAATCTTGTGTACTTCAAATGATACGAACGTAAAGGACTGAGTCAACAGTTTAGTTGTTTGTTTCATTTTTTAGTATACCAGTTATCATAATTTTTGTTCATAAGCCTTTGAAGTTCAAGTAAATAAATTAGGATTTTGCAGAATTGGGGAACCATTGGGAAACCACAATCCATGCATATGACTCTGACATGATTACTCAGACTGATACTCAGTTCTCCCTCATGGGCACCATGTCAGTTACAGGCCATAGTGGAAAGCGGCTCGTCAGGTGGTCTGAAAAGCAACTTTCATTGGAGTTTGTTATTAGATTGAGATACTTAAAAATGTTTTTCTCAAATGTCAAAAGAAAATTTACATTAATTGCTTGCTAATTTTTTAAGTTACACAAAGCCCTTTAACTGGATCATATCACATCACTGTTAAAGCACTGATTAAAAATCTTAATTCTTATAACATAATAGTAACAAAAACAAAAATACACAAAACTTTTCCTATTTCAGATTGTTCTATGGTTTCTAAACAACAGAGTTCATGAACTTTAGCACCACATGAGTATCATAGGCTATGTTTAGTCAGGGCGCCTGTTTTTGAAGTGCTTTGTATTTTATCTGTTCTAAATGCGTCCAGCAATTCCACTTGAGACATATATTCTCATAGTGATGGCACTGTCCCATTGACTCCTTACTGCACAACATTGGTATTTTGTTTGGTACAGTATAGTATACTGTGTCTTTTACTTTCCGGTGACTTAACCCTATTTAGAAGGCAAATATATATTTTGTATCTGATCTATTATTAAATGTTTTGTGAACACCCAGGTCCTGGCAGGATAGTTATACTTTGTTTTTGTTTGCTAGTGTTGTAGATTACCTAGATGTGCCCACCTACCTATCTCTTGAGTTAGGCTTTGGACAGCTCCTCCACAACCACCCAAAGAACTCAGGACAATTAATATGGCCCAAATTGTATTGTGGACAGTGTTCATTAAATGCTGATTTCCAGGAAACCTGAGTTCCTTCTCATCCAAACAGCTCCATATAATTACCCTTTCCTTGGAACCTGGCATGGTACATATCATTTACATTTTGTGTAACGTTTACTTGTAACCCTGGGGTCCTTCTGCCCAAATGCACACTACACAGTACACCAATGACATGTAACTTTACATTAAATTCCATTGGCTCACGGTATCAGATACTTTGACTTCGCCCAAACCAAATATGGATCACTGCTATTTATTTGAACTTCAACTGTATTTATCCTCCTAAATGACCGCTCCCTCCAACCCCATCAAATTGGGCAGCAATAGATGTATGGGAGGTATTTCAGGATATAGGAGAGGCAAGCACTTGCTCCCAGGAGCCAACAATAAAAATCCTAAAACATATAATCCCTAAAAAACCCAAACACATCACAAGCCAACTACCACCTAATCCCACTTTTAAATGTTTAATTGCATAAACAAAAAACGCAACTAGTGATACACTTTCTGCCCTTAAAAGTACCCTGATATCAAAATACCTGAACATCTAAAAATCACTGATAATGAGAAATCCTTCCTGTCATATGACAAGCTAAACAGTGATAGACAAATCCTAAAATTTTCTGCAGCATTTAACTTACTAAAACTAATCCACTGTCAAACTTGGATGATGGCTGGAACATTCAAAATGTGTCCCAAACCTTTCACGCAGATATACACCATAGATGGTGAATATTACAACTCAAACATCCTTTTTATATATGCCCTACTACCAAATAAACAAAGTAGCACTTACTACGAACTCTTAAACCACATTAAAAATAAAACAAATAAATACTACCCACCAAAAAATAATCATAGACTTTGAACAAGCCATGATTCAAACCATTTTACAAGTTTACCCACTCGCAGCCGTAGAAGGCTGTTGCTACCATTTCAACCAAAGTATATGGAGATACCTCCAACAATCTTCACTAAGGGGCTTATTACATGTTTGGTGGTTCGACCGCCCAAGAACCGCATCCATGTCGTCAACGCCACCGCTGCGCCGGAAATCTATCGCCCGCAGTATTATGAGTTGTCCAGTCTGAAATGCCGACCGCGGCCATGGCGGTCTACCAGGCGGGATCGCGCCGGTCTGCAATGTCGGCAGTCATCCAACAACGCCGCCAGGTCTTCAATGCACCCGCCGAGTGTATTACGACTACACAGTCATACTCATGGTCTCACAGCGGAGGTCAACAAATTGCGGTTACCCAATGGCAGTTGACTGCCGTGGTACGCGCAAAAAAAATACAACAGTGATCAGTGGATGGATTTAAAAACTACACACCTGATGTGCTTTGGCAAGTGAACACGCCTGCAAATCACACTATAAAATAGACCCCACCCCTGATCAGCAACCTCTGCATCAAAACTGCAGCACAGCAAGACAGGCACCACCATTTACTTCATTTTTAGATAAGGCACCCCTTTTCTCATCTTCTCATTTAGCACTCTCCACCACCTGTAATATATATTTTTTTCCACAGTTTTACCTCTATCACTTTTTTGTTTTTCATTCATATACTCACTCACATTTTTTTTCACCATGCCTGGGAAAAAAACCAAGCTTCACTGAGCAAGAGTTGACAGTCATGGTGGATGAAATCATTAGAGTAGAGCCACACATTTCCAAGTCCAGCAAACTCCTCTCAGTAAGAAACATGAAATGTGGGACAGGATAGTCAACAGAGTGAATGCTGTTGATACCAACCTGCGCACACAGGGCAACATTAGGAAGAGGTGGAACAACCTCAGGCTACGTACCAAGTACAACAGCTACCACTTGGACACTCAGAGGGCTGGTGTTGGCCCTCCCAGTGCACCATTACAACTCCTACACTGGAAGGAGAAGGTCTTGGCTATCCTGCATACTGAGGGCTTGACAGGAATAGAGGGGGGAGTAAACATACCAATTGTTTGTGTGGTTATCCTTGAAGAAACTACCTATACATGTCGGTTGGTTCCATCCACCTAAAATGTATATAAAAATGTGCTACACAGAATAACAACAATTGGGGATATGCTACTTAAGTGTTTCCATCTTATGTTAACATCCTAAGAGGTTTTATATTCCTTTCTGTTTTCTGTGCCAACACAATGGCACTAAATCTACAATTGTGTTGGGTGAGTGTGTTTTGTTTTTTGTTATATGTTGTTGTTTATTATTAATGACATAGGAACTATGTTTGTATGTATTGGTTTTGTCGTAAACTGTTGTTATTTTTGTGCAGCTCTTTGTATTGTGGGTATTTATATATATGTGCATATGCCGGGAGATGCGGGACCCAAGTAGGTGAGGTTGTGGGGCAGGACCTTTGAAGAAAGTTTGACTACAAGGCTACCCCCAACAACCGCAGTCCCTTGAGACATATTAGAACCTCCTGAATAGGGCGGACTCGAAACAATACAGTACTGGATGGGAGATAAGTATACTATTTACCATTCCACGAGAGTGCAGCTATCTGCACTCTTCATTGAGAAAAAGATAGGGAAATATCTTAACTGAAGAACCAGGGAGGGAACCCCAATTCACCCGGAAGAAAGCCCAGGACCCACGTGGGCCATCCAATAGGGCTGAAACATGTTGGCATGACATTAGGGTCATAGGACCATTACTTCCTACCGACCCCCCTTTCATTCATTTTTAATATCCCCTACAACTCCACTAATAAAGGGATACCTGGAGACGTAGGAGGAGTTTTAATCTTTAGACCCACTGGCCTATCTCTCTTAAGTGCTCCCTGAAACACGGTCGAGCCCACCCTGACTTTTAGGAGTCAGGGTGAACCCGATGATGAAGCATGACACTACTAGAGTGTGTGAAGGTTATTTAACAAAAAGGAATTGCTTCCTTTTCCGCGCTTGAGCGGTTGACGCCACAAGAGTTTAGTGCTGAGCTTTCATCACACTAGGTGGGATAGCTTTGGTGAACAGTATTTATATATATGTACACCTTTTATCATATTGCAGCCCTGAAGAAGTATACATGTATGTGGATGAAATGCACTGGCTGACCCTTTTTTGATATATATTGATGAAGGAACAATAAAGAGAAGAATCTCAACTATTACTGGAATATTGTGGATATATCTGGAATTAGACTTACATTTGTAGAAGTGGTGCACCTCAGCTTGCTTTTTTTGTTTTCACCTAACCTAGGTTGGCACTCTTTGGAGAGAAGATGCTTGCAGTGTGTGCACACATTGTTATATTCAAATTATTGGATCCAACAGATTTTTGCCTTGGGAGATATCAGTTGTATGTGCGGCACCATTTTGGTCCACTGCCTGTTGCTGTTGTCTAACATTAACTCTATAGGACCCACCAGCACTTACTGTTCCCCTTTTAATAAGTAATAAAGAATATTGTCTTGCAGCTGCATTCTTAGACACATAGTACACAACAACGAAATAATCATGTCAAAATTCAATGACAGAACAGAGGAACTAGCTCAAGGCGTCTTCTCTAAGGATTTAGGACAGGTGCAGACTGGACAGAGTAGTTTAGGAAATGAAAGATAAAAAGAAAATTCCAAAAACTAGAAAGACTTAAAAAACAAGAAATGGCACGCTGGTGGGATGAAACCACCCTCCAGAAATATCTCGACAACAAAAAAATCCCAGAGGGTCTTAGAATATTGATTTTCCCGACATTTGAGGATTTAGACAAGGAGTCTTTAAAAGAGTGGGAAGACAACCTACAAAATGCACCAGTCATTATGATGCGCATTTTGATAAAACATGCGGACAAAAAAGTGAATAAACTACAAATGAATAAAGACAAATTGGAAAGGGAAATTGATACTTCAGATCTCAAAGAAGTGGTAAAAAAGAACTATGACATCTTTGATAAAATAATCGAAAATCATTAGATATACCTAGGTGATAAGAAGCTTAGAAAGATCACCGGCGGGAAGTACGGTCCGCATGCCGTTCTCAAGCGTCAGCAGAATAGGTACAGTAGAGAAGTATGGCCTTGGCGAGAGTTTGACTACAGACCGTACTTCCCGCCGGTGAAACCATGAAGCACTGGCTTCAAATCTCATATACATTCTAAGAATACAAATCCAGGTGGTATTAACTATTTATGCACCTGTGTGAGCACTCGCGAATGATGCACTTTGAAAGTTGTGTTTAGTAGAACAACTGTAGAAGTGGAATTAGGTATCAGACATTTAATACGCTAGGTCCTGATGAATAGCCGAGAGAGGTAGGCTAGAAACATGTTGACCATTAGGTATTCGGAACATTAATTCCATGAAACCTAATCTTTTCCCCTGTTTTTAACCATACCGACTAGGGGTCGGAATAAAGTAGAATTACCCACTAGCCAGGTATTTTTAAATAACACCTTCCTTTACTTCACTCTTCCCCTGAATATTAACCAGCCTCTCATAGTCAAAAACTCAGTGGTCCCGCGTAGTTCGTCTGGTCGCAGCATGCCCCTTTCCGTAGTGGAACGGGAAGGACCCTATGATGAAGCATGCCACTAAGGGGTAACCCTGGTGGGTGAGGGTTTTACGAAAAACTTTATGTTTTTCCCATGTAAAGGAACAATAATTTCTCCAAGAAAAGGTTGGGTCCTTTTGTTTTTCTGCACATACACTTATAGTGTGAATATTTTGTATTTGGGGAACCGTTGGTGGCCTTGATGATGTCCAATACAATTTTTGAAACATGAACATACACGTGTAGCCCAAGTACTTGCTAATTGGGGGACTTAGAGGCAGGTTTGATGATGGTCAATCCCCTTGGAACATGCTTTAATTTGGCTGCCCATCTCTCACGTCATAGAGTTTTTACTTTCTTTTAAACATTGTGCAATTGCTTCAGGTAATTGCATTGTATATATGTGTCGTAAGACCCTTCTCTTTTTTTCCCTGCACCTGACTATGGATATAAGGGCTTGGAATATATCCTTATTATTAATTATCTGACAATCAGAAGATTTACATCTGCTTATGTAATTACTAGGTTGATACTATTGAACTTAGATTCCCTTTATAAATCCTCCCTCACATGCTCTGAGTTAATGTCACACAGGGTGGGCGAGGATGAGTTTTTGTCTTTTTGTCTCTTATTACCTTGTTACTTGCTAATAGGGGACTTTGGCCACCCAAATTAATCTTTTTGCCCTAGTAGGAACATATTCCAATAGGGCCGTCACTCCGGTTTCATTACACCGGACTATTCATGTAATTACTAGTTGGATACTATTGAACTTAGATTCCCCTTATAAATCTTCCCTTATATGCTCTTTGTAATATCACACAGGGTGGGCGAAGGAAGGATTTTTTGTCTTTTATTTACCTTTTTACTTGCCAATCGGGGACTTTGGCCACCCAAAGTATCCATTTTTCCCCTGCTATTAGGAACATGTTCCAATATGGTCGCTGCTCTGTTTTCATTACACCTGACTCATTCGAGCAACATCACGCAATTGTCACTCTTTGGCAACGTTACTCCCTATGCGCTGCAGAGAATCTCTAGGACCTGGAAATATGTAAAACAGGCGTATCGTGGTGTGTTGCTTCTTTTGAAATCGACCGAAAGCACCTCGATCCTTTGCTTGCTCCACACCAATTGTGGTGAGTATACGTTTATTTTCTTTTTTCGTTTACCGCTATTCGGTTATATGGGATGCAGCCTTCTTATACAATTTAACTATTAGACGTAGGATTGCTCGCCACTTTTTCTTCGTGATATTGTTAGACGGGTGTTCCCCGTTGCTCTTTTCTTTTCCTCTTTTCTATTAGCATTATGGGAACTTCAGATCATTAGTGCTGTTAATTCACATTATGACTTGGCTTGGCTACTGTATAACTTTTGGGGTTTCTCGTCTTGTAATCTAGGCTAGTTAATGTCAACAGCCGTATTTACATAATTCCCCATGGCGCATAACATAGGGCTCTTTTTCCTAGATGGTTGGGCCACTCACCCCTCCTCTTTTGGGTGCCCTTGTTGCTTCTATTTTTTATATATTCGCCATGCGACAATCCTGCACGGTATAAACTTACAGATCTTATACTATACTATGATGACAGTATTTATTTGGCCTCATACCTACATGTGTATTAGGTATGCAATATTATCGTGTTTAGTTGGACATACTAGTCCAATTCCTTCGATAACCTATTATTATATTGAAGATAACTCTCCTTTTTTGTTCCCATCCATTAATGTTAGAAACAATTTGGACCTTCTATTGTCATTCAATAGGGATTAATTTGCCCACTTTTTTCCTTATATACCTATGGCTGACTCTAATGAGAAGGGAGGACTGGACAAGTCCCTCCATACCCTTTATGACAACAGTGATTGTTCTTCCTTTCTCTATTTGCAGGTGTTGGATGAGGGGCGGTTTTCTTCCCCTCCACTTTTTGATTTCTAAGGAATAAGCACTGAGACATTGTGCCTCCCATACGTATCTTAATATAGCTGGGGACTCCGAAAACTTTATGATTGTCTCTTCAAGTTTTGGGCTTAATGGGTACGTTATAACACTATTTTTGAATAGTACATTTCCTATGATTGGGTATATACCCTGTTATGTAATTTAATGTGTCTTCCCACCTTATTCCTATTAGATGAATCCCTTCTGGAGGAATTTATATATTTCCAACGATCTAAGATGAATGGACCTCAGTAATTCCTCCTCTCATGTGAGGACGGATATTCCTTATTATTTTTTGTGGTACCTACACATTATTAGTGCCTTGCCCCTTATCTATTTATGGGGCAATTGCATACCTTCCTGGACTTTTTTGGCTTTCCCTTTTATCTCTTGGGATGGGATTTCTCCCTACCTTCACCTACGTTCACCAATTATCATCTTTTGAGGCATACACGTGGGAGTATTAATTTTGCATAAAAGGACTATTCTCACTAGGTGATGTTTTTAACTGCTCAATAGAAGGAACCTTTTTTAATCCTGAAGCTTTTAACTTATCTTATTGCCTACAATGTTGCACATACCAATTGTTTGTGTAGTTATCCTTGAAGAAACTACCTATATATGTTGGTTGGTTCCATCCACACAAAATGTATATAAAATTGTGCGACACAGAATAACAACAATTGGGGATATGCATCTTAAGTGCTTCCATCTTTTGTTAACATCCTAAGTGGTTTTATATTCCTTTCTGTTTTCTGTACCAACACAATGGCACTTAATCTACAATTGTGTTGGGTGAGTGCGTTTTCTTTTTTGTTATTTGTTGTAGTGTATTTTTAATGACATAGGAACTATTGTATCGGTTTTGTCGTACACTGTTGTTATTTTTGTGCAGTTCTTTGTATTGTAGGTATTTATATATATGTACACCTTTTATCATATTGCAGCCCTGAAGAAGTCCACATGTATGTGGACGAAACGCGTTGGCTGATCCTTTTTTTGATATATATTGACGATGTAACAATAAGAGAAGAATCTCAACTATTACCAGAATATTGTGGATATATCTGGAATTAGATTTACATTTGTAGAAGTGGTGCACCTCGGCTTGCTTTGTTTTTGTTTTCACCTAACAAATAATGTGGATGTAGATACCTCACCCCCACCGTTAACAATGTTCCCTATCACTCAACAGGTAGATCCACCACTGCACCTGTACAGAAGTTGGAACCAAACAGAGTTCTTCTCCACCCCGGGACGAAGCCTTCAATGATGACACCGCTCCTCAAGAGGTGGACGTGGGTGACAGTCCTGGCCCATGTCATCAGCCCGAGCATACAGCAACAGTGGGGATCCCTGTGCCCAACACAACACCTCAACCACTGTTACAACATCACAGCCAACCACTGCCCCCTAACCTGTGCACCTAGCACAGTCAGTATTATCCTGTGCCCCCCAGTCCTTCATTCTTTGATGGATAACACCACCCCAGTCACTGAGGAACCAGGACCTAGTGGGAAGGTGCAGTCTGTGCCAAGGGCACAGGGCCGTATGGGTAGGTGTAGTGGGAGGGTATCTATGGGCCCCCAGAGTGAGCCCACTGAGGCCACGGACACCCAGGCTGCCATCACCCAAGTCCTGGGAAGCTACCAGGACTCGCAAAGTGTCATGGGACAGGTATTGGACGAAATCCGGGAAATGAAGGCGCTACATAGGGACACATACCAGGAGGTTGCTGACATCAACACTGAGGTGGCCGGCATCCACACTGAGGTGGCTGGCATCCATAGCCGGCATCCACACCGAGATGGGCAGCATTGCCACCGAGGTGTCCACCTGGTTGGGGTGCTGCGGGACATTAGCACCACTCTTTGCAGGGCTTTTCCACCTGCATCTACCCCTTCCTGTGGTCCAAGTACATCCACGCAATCAACATCTGCCGCAGCTACAGGAAGGGAGCCTCTGTCAGAGGACAACAGGCATGCATGCGCCCCTGTCTCAGCAGCTCCAGATCCCCCTCTGGAAAAAGAGGGGATGTCCATGCAAAAACCTAGGAGATCAGGATGGCAAGTCACCCACCACCGCTAGTAAGAGACCTTGACCCTAATGTCCTACTGTGTGTGCTAAACATTCACATTGTTGGACTATTCCTGCCACTTTTCTATATATATGATGGGAGGAGTATGTTGGACTTTGGACTCCTGGCCATTTGGACTCTACTACAATGGTTTCATCCACCATGACTGAATACTTCACTTTTTGTTTGCACTGCTGAATTTTAAGTTAATTTCTTTATCTTATCCTTGTTCACTTCATTAAAAACACGTCACCAAAGAATTGTATCCTGTTGTAATTCTTACATATATCAATGGGAATGTACTACCAGTTGAACTTTGGAATGTCAAAACTAGGGACTTCTGGAAGCATGGATATGTTGTATGTAAAAAATGTTCAACTCAGGATCACTACCATGTCACTATAACACATACATACTAGTGTCTGGACTGAGAACCATTGTTCAACTCATAGGCTGACATGATGTCTGAAACATAGCAAATAAGACATGACTCAGTTATTCTGGGTCAGTGATCACATAATCACTTGCAGACTTTCACAACATGGATGGAGGCAACAATACATTTCTTCCACAACATCAGCTGGAGCCATATTGCCTACCTCACAAAAGGAATCCTACATCAAATAAACAAATTAACAGACACATGTTAGTACAACAGTTTCTGACCACAGGGTCATTTCAATCCAGTGTTGCTTGCATCTGGTGGAATGTCACAAACAAAAGTGATGTGCTACAAGTACTTTGGCCTACAATGAGCAGACACATCAACGGCTCCATCCAGTTCATACACAATGAGGAATTAGCCAATGTGATGGCAGTTTAGCATGAATTGGGCACAACACAACATTGTGTTGGATCACATGATGGTACACATATTGCATTAGGACCAACACACAGAACAAGTCCAATGGAATCCAGGTAACTTCCATCCTATCACTGTGCAAGCTGTCCATCCAAACTCTGTGACAGATATTCCCAGGACAAATCCATATCCACTTTGTACGCCTGAACAGAATCATATACCTGCTAATGTCACAACTCTGAAATGTCAAAATGAAGATGCCATTGTGAAGGTACCTAAAATAGACCAACACAGAGAGATTAGCTAAGAAATCATACATGTGCCACATATCACATTGTCCACTTCTAGAGAACACAGTCCAAACATATACAGCTGAACAAAGCTACACTTATAATACAAACACCTTTCCTCAGATATTTCCAGACCCAGATATTCCTAGTATGTAGCATTATCACCCTACTCACAACATCATTACAAGAGTTGTAAGACTAGTCAGTCATCACATCTCACACCATTCTTACACTCAGGAGGAGTAGTTCTGGATAAGATCCTGACGCAAGTCATCTCCTTCCTCTTCACCACTATCATCATCTTAATTTGGCGTTTCAGTGTCCCCACCTGGTGGGTCTTCATGGCCTGCAATCTCTGCGATGTAAGGTATGTTCCGTCACAGTGCAATGTTGTGGAGTATGCAGCAGGCCACGGTGATCTTACACACCTTCCCGGGTGAGCAGAGGAGAGCTCCCCCAGTCCAGTTCAGACATCTGAATTTGGCTTTCAGGAGCCCAAAAGACCACTTCACTGGCCATCGTGTTCTTCCATGGGCCTCATTGAAGCGGACTTCCCCTGGTGTTGGTGTTGTAGGATCCCTCAGAGGTGTCAACAACCATGGCCGGTTGGGATACGCTGAGTTTCCTAGATGGAAGACAGACAGAAAGGCAACATTTAGTTACACACTTTTAGATCATACTACCTGGCATTTCCCACACAAAGTTAGGACAGATCACACTTAACAACAGGCCAGGCCATCTCCAGTAGTAGTTGTGACATCAGCTGGGGTATGGTGCTGTTCTGCAGTACAAAGGAATCATGTGCAGATCCTGGGAACCGGGCACAGACGTTTGAGATGTACAAATCCGGGAAGCAGACAACTTGAACGTTGATAGAATGGAAGTGCTTCCTGTTCCAGTAAACTTGCACCCTGTCATGTGGTGGTACTAAGCCAATATGGGTGCCAATAGATCCAATTACATGTGGAATGTGACCAAATCTATAGAAATCCGCCGTCACACTGGCTAAATCCTGACATCTGGGGAACTGGATGTAGCTGCCCACGTGTCTCAAAAGTGCTGCTAGCACCTCTGTGAGGACCCAACTGAACATAGGTTGTGACATTCTACCAGAAATAGAAACAGTGAATTGAAATGAGCCTGTGGCCAAAAAATGCAAAACTGGCATGAGTTTAACTAGTGGTGGTATTGATGTAGGATTATTGAGGTGAGGTAGGATGTCAGGCTCCAACAGGTGACATAGATCCAGGATTGCTTGCCTATTTAAACAGAAATTCATGATGATATGTCGTTCTTCCATGGTGTGTAGGTCTGGAAATGGGCGGTAGACTGGAGGCTGGCATCTCCTCCCTCTCCCAGGGTACCTTTATAAGGAGTAAATGTATCTTGGACACAGTGTGCAGAGAAACATATGTGAAGAGTAAGGCTAAAGTCATGTGTCTGAACATCATTATTGTCAGATCTTAAACATCCACCTGTCATCCCCAAGCTGGCTTTCACAGGTCTGTAACAGGCCTGGGCACATCATCAATTCAAAGAATTTTAATTACCACTATAGTGAGGGTAGCATAACATGTATTACTGCCAACCACGGTGTACAGTGGGCCGTGCATATTTTGCCTATGCACAGTTTTCCCAACCGCTAATGTGACGGATGCCTGACGTCACTAATAGAACATGTCGAAAGTACGCCGCCGGCAGTTGTCGACTACACAGTGGGCGGTCGCATGCACGGCAGTTACAGCCATAGGCTAATGTTGGGGATAGTGATGGTCGCGGGCCAATGGCTATGTGTGCCGACGCTGATGACTGTGTATATGGCATACATGTACACAGCGGTTGGAATAAAACTCACTTGCCTCCTGACACTGCTGCTATCAACACTTCCTCCATTTTAACTGTTCTTTGTCACCTCTGGGTCCTCCCCCTGTATTCTCAGCTCAATGGCTCCCTAGAGGAACGGGAAACATCCATTACAACGCAGTCATTACATCGCACTGCTTTTGCAACGCAACTGACTTTACATCGCATGCCATTACAAAGCATGCCATTACAACGCATGCCTTTACAACGCATACCATTACAACACATGCCATTACAACGCATTATAAGGTAAGTAATGGAGATTTTTTAGTTTAGGGTGGGTATGGGTTTTGGGGTAGATGGGAATAGTAATTTTTACCCCTACACTATCCAACACTTTCCCTATTGTTGCACTCACTGGAGTGGGAATAGTAATTTTTACCCCTACACTATCCAACACTTACCCTACTATTGCCCTAAAAGTATTATGCGTTGTAATGGTATGTGTTGTAAAGGTATGCATTGTAATGGAATGCGTTGTAATGGTAGTTTTCAAAAATGCATTATAATGGCATGCGTTGTAAAATCATGTGATGTAATGGTAGTTGCGATGTAAAAACCGTGTTGTAAATGCATGCGTTGTAATTGTTTGCGTTGTAACGTCATATATTCTAGAGCCGTGGTACTCACAGTACGGCCCACGGGCCGCCAGCGGCCCGGCAGGCCTTCCTTGACCGCCCGCGGACCTTGCAGGTAATGCACCCATGGCCCCCCAGAGAGAGTGGAGAGAGAGAGCGAGAGTGGAGAGAGAGGGAGAGTGGAGAGAGAGAGTGGAGAGAGAGACAGTGTAGAGAGAGACAGTGGAGAGAGAGACAGTGGAGAGAGAGAGAGGAGAGAGAGAGGAGAGAGAGTAGAGAGAGACACTGGCTGACTGAGAGACTGAGATAGAGAGAGAGACTGACTGACTGAGAGAGAGACTGACTGACCTAGAGAGAGAGAAAGCCTGACTGACAGAGAGAGAGAGAGACTGACTGACTGAGAGAGAGAGAGACTGACTGACAGAATGAGAAAGACTGACTGAGAGAGAGACTGACTGACTGACTGAGAGAGACGGACTGACTGAGAGAGAGAGACTGACTGAGACTGACTGAGAGAGAGACTGACTGACTGAGAGAGAGAGACTGGCAGAGAGAGAGAGACTGACTGACCGACTAAGAGAGAGAGAGACTGACTGACAGAGAGACTGACTGACTGACAGAGAGAGAGAGAGACTGACTGACTGACTGAGGGAGAGAGAGACTGACTGAGAGAGAGAGACTGACTGACTGAGAGAGAGAGACTGACTGACTGAGAGAGAGAGACTGACTGACTGAGAGAGAGAGACTGACTGAGAGAGAGAGAGACTGACTGAGAGAGAGAGCGAGAGAGAGACAGACTGAGAGAGAGACTGACTGACAGAAAGAGAGAGACTGACAGAGAGAGACTGACTGACTTACAGAGACTGACTGACTGACAGAGAGAGAGACTGCCTGACTGAGACTGACAGAGGGAGACTGACTGAGAGAGAGACTACTGACAGAGAGAGACTGACAGAGAGAGAGAGAGACTGACTGACTGAGAGAGAGACTGACTGACTGAGAGAGAGAGACTGACTGAGAGAGAGACTGACTGACTGAGAGAGACTGACCGACAGAGAGTGAGAGAGAGAGAGACTGACTGACTGACTGACAGAGAGAGAGAGACTGACTGACAAGAGAGAGAGACTGACTGACAGAGAGAGCGAGAGAGAGAGACTGTGATGGAATTGGGGTCAAAGTGTGTATAAAGCTATGCAATGCCTCTTAAGATTGCTATTGTCTGCTAATAAAAACTTATTATCAAAATGTGCTCTTTGTAGTTACATCTACTTTTGAAATACAGCATTGCCGCATTGGCTAATGTTTTGAAATGGGTCTGATTTTTTTTACTCTAGCCCCGCCCCCCCCACTGACCCCACCCCTCCCTGTGCGGCCCTCGGCCACAAACCACACTGTAATTTTGGCCCCCGGCAGAACGTTTGTGAGTACCCATGTTCTAGAGGAACAGGTAAGTTTTTCAAAGACATATTTAACTCAATTTCACTGCTTCCTTTCTATTCCCATAGGCTACAATGTGCCTCTGAGTGTCAGAGTGTAAGCATTATGTTGCTGGCATACATTGTGTGGCCCTCTACATAGGGGAACACATGTAATGGATTATGGGGCCCTGAATTTTTTTGAGAGAAGGCCACCATTGGAATGTGTGATGAGGGTGATGTCTACTTGTATTAAATGCATATCTCTATGCAGGGCTCAAGTTCATAGTAGCCACAATTAATTTTCAAATCGCATCATGGTATGTGTGCATTGTTATGTATAGGCTTCACACCGTTGAGCCATGTCTGTATACTGTTAGAAACATTTGAAGATTATGTTAGCCAAGTGTACCATCCCACTGATCACTCAGCCCACATCAGACTTTGTAAAACGGTTGTCTGGGAGGTAGCTATACCTCACAGACCCCTTCAGAGTGCCAAACAACCGTATGTTCACTTATGGAATGGCCAGAAGTTTGACTTTTCAGTATTAAATTGGTGGAAATGTGAGGTTTATGTGGGATAAGTAGCCTCATCCTGCAGAGAGCAAGGCCTGGCATTGATATGTGGGCAGTCTGGGCCATGGCCCAGCCTCAGCCAGAGTTACTGTGGCAGGAGAACTGATGCACAGAGTAATGTCCCTGTAGACCTGCTGATCCATGGATGTTCCCAGAAAGAGTCATCTGTCACACTAGAAGCCGTGACAGCTGTTAAATGGATAATATGAGTCATGGTAACTGAGGTGACCCCGTGACCTGATACTTCTTTCCATTGACCCACAGTGTCAATGTGTGTCTGCCACTAATGACTGTCCCCTTATTCACGCAGGTCTGTTGACACTTTTCTAATAGTGTTGCTTCCACTGTATATGCCTATTGCACATCTGAGACCTAAACAGTGTAGATAGTGGGTTACTCTTAAAGGGATTTAGAAATGTGAATCGTCTGCTTGGCTACAATAGTCCCTATCACACAACATATACAATGGTATGTCGATTGTCATCCCTGTTACCAGTGCCTAGTGTGGCTATGGCTATGGCTGGGGAGAGGAGTTGGCCTAACGGCTAGGGCGTTCGACCTCGGACCTGGGGAACTGGGTTCGAGTCTCGGTAATGACGCTGAACATCCTGTGATTCTGGGCAAATCACTTAATCTCCCCGTGCCTAACAAAAATGAATGTGTGTCCTCATGTAACGCAACTGGTGCTATGTAAAGTGCTCTGATACCCGGTTGCGGGTCAAGTTCGCGCTATATAAAACTCTGCAAAAAAAAAAAAAAAGGGGTGTCCTGTGATAGCTGTACAAACAACACAAACTTATGTTGAATTATTAGGATACTCAAAAAAGTAGTTCACATGCCCACACAGCCCACAGAGAGGTAGCTCTCAGTGTCACACATACCAGCCCTTACCTTGTGACCTTAGTCTTAGGATGTTGTGTATACTATGGTACTTGCCTTTATGGACCATATGCATCAATGCAATGGGCATGGCAGGAAATGTGTCTGGACAGGTAGTTTATCCTTCAGAAGTTCAAAATGGTGTGTTGTGTGTCATGATACCTCACATCACATTCCATGTAGGATAGGCCTGGCCTATATGATGGTAGTGGGCTGGCTCAGCCAGTGCAGGCCATGACTAGGGTTGAGGTTAGTCATCAGATGACCATAAAAGTGTGTATCCATGCTTTAGTTGTGCGTAGCATATAACATGGACACATGTAATATGTTGGCTCATGATGAAGGCTTGTGTTAGATGTCACAGTAATGTGTATCAAGCTGACAGTTCCCCTCAAGCTTCCAGTTATAATCTGTTTCTACATCTATTGCATCCATACAGGTCAACGCCCATCAGAAGAAGGCCATTTGGAGAGCTATTGCCCGGAAGGTACGAATTCGGGGGGGTCTACAACCGGTGCCCACTGCAGGAAGAGGTGGGAGAATCCTCGGCACTGGACCCGGAAGATCACGGAGGTCCAGCTGGGGAAGTTCTCCCAACATGGAAGAGGTGTGTGCCGAACCATGACCCCCCCCTGATGGCCTGCATACTGTCGGTGGCCTACCCAGACCTTGATGGGCAGTTGAGGGCCCAAGAGCAGCGACAAAGGGGCGAGTCCTGACCAGAGTCATACATGTCATATTGCCATCTTTGAGTGTTATGGACAGCCATTTCCCCAACCATATTGGTGGTGGCCCATGTGCCACACACAAGATGAGTCATTGTTAGTGTAAGTGTGGTAGTAGGTGCATGTTGCAGTGCTGTGCCTGTTGTCTTTCTGTCCTGGAAGACAGCAGAGTCCTGTCCACATCCAATTCTCTCCTTTTTAGCAGACTCCCGGCTGATTGAAGTGAGTAATCATCTAATGTTCTCAGGAAATCTGGGTGACAATTTTACCACACAGGCAACTGGTCTTGCTTGTGTGAGGAGTGATGTACCCTCGCTACTGTCTCTCATGTGATGGTGGCCCTATTGCATGTGACATGACATAGAGCTCACCGTACATGAAGTGACTTTACAACAATTCCCACTGGTAAGTGCTACCATACAGTAAAATAAAAGTGCAAACATCACTGGTGCCATCAGCATTAGTGCCTACATGTTGGCCAGTGTGCATTTGGCAGTTGATTCATCTACAATAGTGTTTCAAAACACTCATTCACTGACTGGTGACATGCATGAGGGAGTGAGATGTAGAATTGTGGGGATCCTATGTGAGTGTCTACACTGATCCTTACAAGGCAATCTGAGTATGCAATACAAAAGAGTTGTGTGATGTGCCATCCCATTGGGACTCTAGTGATGCCACATCCTCATGTCATAGATGTTCAGGGACACCAAAAACCTTAAAGATGTATTGACTTGTGGATATAAAATCTATGACTGGCGTCATCCCCTGTACCAAGCAAGATTGGGGATGTTCATATGCCATGTGCTGTATGAATTCAGAGTATCTATCTCCCAAATATTTGGACCTCAATATTTTCAGGGAACTTTATCTGCTAAATGTGATACATAGATAAACTACATGTGTGCAGCTGTCATTTGAATTTTCGGGTAGTGGACATATGATGTCATATGTAGTGCAAAAAACACATAAAATGTAGAATACCAAATAACAATGGCATAACGCTTACATAAATAATAAAATATAACATTCCCACCTAATTCCAATAAGTTAAATATGACGTACTGTAGCTGCAGATCAACCTCAATAATCAATACAATGAACTGTAATAAAAACCGTCAAACAACGCTATAACAAACCTCTAGAACTCTCCCTTTCATCCCCACTACTCTCAAAACCCTAAAAAAAACCTTTCAAAGAAGTCTTACCTGTTCCAACAAACAGCAGCATCTTCCTACGACCTGGATCCTAGAAAATAGACGACAAAATAGGAGGTAGGGGTAAAAGAAAATGGTCGCTACATGAAACTGAAAAAAGACTGGCTCCCCATTGAAATTAAAGGGAATATAAGCTACAAATGTTTAAAAAAGGTTTTCGAAATTGTAAACCATTATTAAACATGTAAAACATGTTAAACGTTTGCAAAAATATGGAAATTGTAAAGTATATATTAAATATTAGTATAAAAAATATACAATTATTCAATATATAATTAAAAAACTTATTTTAAGAATATGTATATGAAATTAATGTTAAAAAAGTTAAATAATATAGAAAAACCTGAACCACATACAATAATATTTAAATATGATTTACATTTTGCCTTTAATAATAAAAATGTATTACATTTTATTTATGAATATATAAATGTTTTCTATAACTATAATTATATATGTAAAAAATGTAAACGTATACATTAAATAAACTTTGAAAAAATCAGGAAAATTGAAAATTACATATCTTTATTCTATGAAAATTTGTAAATATTAATGTTATTTATTACAAATATACAACCAACTACTATTTTAATTATCTTTCTAATCATTAATAGTACTAATTAATTAACATGAACTTCTCCTACTACAGAGAATACATTTTTTAAAGGATTGTAACACCAAAAGGGTTAAATTAAATATTCCCAGTCCAACACAAACCATTTTGGAGCAAGTGCTGGACACTAAAGGGGTGACATTTCCTACTCCCACTCTAATCCAAAACGTTTTGGGGACATTGGTGGACACTAAAGGGGTGACATTTACTATTTCCACTCCAATGTAACCCATGTTTGGGAAGGGACTGGACACTAAAGGGGTGATATTTACTATCCCCACTCCAATCGAAACCAATTTTGGGGAGGAGTTGGACACTAAGGCGCCGATTTCAATGTCGTTGGGACCGACACCGATGAGCCCAACACCGCAGCCACCAGAAGAAAGCAGCGCCAGGGGTCATCCGACCGCCCTATTACGAGTTTACCGCGGTTCCTGCGGTGTGGCTGCAAAGATTTTGCAGTGGCTGTGATTACTTTTCCATGTGTGTCGATGCCTTTGTGAGCATTTTGACTGCATATGTGTCGAATGTACACATATGCATGATACATGTGGAAAAATACCACCTACCCATTGCTGGAGTCGGGACCATATGTGGGCAGTCTAGGCAATGGGCAGTGGCGGCTCCTCCGCTAAGGTGGAGCAGCGTTGCCCCACTGCTTTTTGCAGTGAAAAAAAGGAAAAATAAAATGATAACAACTCTACGTTATCATCATTTTATTTGTTCCCGCTGCTGTGTCTCAGCGGGGTGGGATCCTGCTGCGAAGGGTGGACCTGAAGAAAGGCTAGAAGAACAAGTAAGGAGTGAGTACGCACTCCAAATCCTTAGTTTTTGCCGACTTGAAACTGGTGGTCTCAATGGCGCGGTCAGCTCATGGAAAAGCCAACTCGTAATACGGACGGCGGTGTAACTCCCCTGTACAGCCCTATGGCAGCTGCTTTCCCCCAACCATGACTTCGGCGGTCTGTGGTGTGCTGGCGGTGTCGGTGGTTCAGCCACGGTCTTTACAAATGCATTTGGCACAACCCATAATATGGCGGTCGGACCGCCAAGCTTGCGGCATTCGAACCGCGGGTACGGCAGTCCACGGACTGCCAAACTGATAATAAGGCCCTTAATGTTTAACATTGTGCTATATCAAGCTATTTGGTTAATTTCCCATTAAAATTTATCATTCCATAACTGAGAGTTTGTATTAATTTCCTGGCTACCACTCGCAACATTGGTCCGATGTGAGAACATGTCATCTTACTTGAAAAGTAGGTGATAGATGTTAAGTACCAGGGCAATGATGATGCTACCAGTTGCGTCAGAGAGCTCACCTAATCTTTAATTTATATACCAAGGTACTTATAACTATTAGGGCGGTCTAGTGCCATGCCCTCCCTGTTCTTATTTTTTTTAATTATTTAATGGCCATAAATTACAATCTTGGTTTTATTTTTATTAATCCTTAGGTTGTTTTCCAGGCAATAAGTATTCAGTGAGTGCATTTATCTACCTCTGTAGCAGGCATCTTATCGAGGACTACCGAATTATCTGCATATTCAGTTTTTGACCTAACTACTTTGGGGAAAAGGAGTTTGAAGTGTTATCCTTATACGGAGCACCACAGGATTTTGTGCTGGCTTAAAATCCGTGCAATCTTTTATATCGCTGACTTTTAACAGATTGTGGGGCATATTAACAAGGGCCATATCGCCGCTTTCCCGGGAAGTAGCGCCGGAAAAGCGGCGATTCACACATCACACAATCATCAAGGCGGCGCTAACATGCATTAGCGCATGTTAGCTGCCGTTTACGAGACGCCTCGCATCTTAGCGATATACATCGCTAATCAGATGCAAAATAGGCGTTCCCTCAAAAACCAACATGAACAAAGTCGCCAAGGAAACACCGCGGTATTTACAACCCGGCCCCAAACACGCAAAGCGATAATTAAAGCCGTGCTAACCGCGGTTTTCG
This sequence comes from Calotriton arnoldi, assembly GCA_963921515.1. Classification (NCBI taxonomy): domain Eukaryota; kingdom Metazoa; phylum Chordata; class Amphibia; order Caudata; family Salamandridae; genus Calotriton; species Calotriton arnoldi. The sequence goes on from CAWUFW010004189.1 coordinate 1,404,538, forward strand.
CCGGATTCCTACGTCTGCAAAAATCCAGACTTAACTATAAGTTAAATGGGAGGTGGATTGCATGGTTAAGTCCACATCTCCCTATTTACAACATTCTCATTAGCGCTGTTCTTATTTCGCTGTATTCCGCCGCTATTGATGTGTATCGCCATCTATCGCCGGGTTTCATATCGCCTGTCAGCAAAGTGTTGCAAATACGCCGCTAACACGGCGATGTGAACCGGCGATAGACGGCGATAATGCAAATCGCGCTAAGCGCGATTTGCGATGATTACCACGGCCCCTTGATAATATGCCCCTGTATGTCTTCTGCAGATATACCAAAAGAAGATATTTTTATTGCAAGGTAAATCGGAGGAACATGTCACAGGAAGTCAGGAGCTTTCATGTCTTCATCGTGCAGGCATAAGTTACACCCTCCCAAGTCCCTACGAGGCATGTAATTACAAACAGACAAAGGCAGCGCCTTCCAAAGCAGCATCCAAAGGCTTGTATCCACAGTCTACGAAACCGCAGGCAGTTCCTGTCCCAGCTCTGCGTGTGGATAATTGTAGATCGCATTTAAGAAGCCGGAGACAAAAAATGAATGATCTTCAATGTAGGTCATGACCCATGATGCAGGCCGTGGGCTGGGTGGCCCGGGCTGAAAAAGACAGCCCTTCTGCTCACGTGTGATTGTTGATTGAACGAGGCAGTGAATTCGTGAGAGCTGACCAGATCAGGGTGATTTTGTCTATGAACAGTGAAAAGGGAAATTACACGTTTAGTGCCCTTCCACCCTCTTACTTAGATAACAACGTTCAATTCACGACCGGACATTATTGTGATTTTTATCTTATTTATTTATGCGTTTTTATATAGCGCGAACTTTACCCGAAGGTGTCAGGGCGATTTACAATAGAACCAGTTACATTACATGAGGAGTTCAGAGTACATGAGTTAAATAAAAGATACAAACTCTAAATTCACATAAGTATGGTAGTAAGTACATAAGTCTACTACAGATACTAGCGGTTCGAGTTACAAATATACAAGATGCAAATTCACTCAAGGTTACATTTTAAGAAAAGGTATCTTGGTATCTCTTGACCTTTTCTGCACCTCTTGGATCATCTCAGGCCTCGGTCCTGATACTACTGGGCTCAGTCAGTACAATTTGTCACACTGTGCCCCTCATCCGGACTCTACATATGCCTGGGTTGAGAGTGCTACCTTTGAATGGTGCACATAATGTGTCATCTTCCTCTCCAGAGCAGCCTTCAACATCATCACGCCTTGTAGAGTGCCACGAGGCTCTGCGCTTTCTCCTTTCTATTACAGTATGTCTAGCACTATTGGCACGGATCCGCAGGTTGGTTTCAAGTCAGTCATTAGAAACTGCAGAGGCCTTGTTAGATCAGTAATAAAAGGGCTTTCTCTGAATAAAGATGAAGGCTGATGCTGAAAGAAACTCTGTAGCAGATTTGCTAACATTATGCGTCGGGTCGAACCTGCGCAAAAATGTGCATTGGGAATTTACTTTCCAGCTTAAAATGTGTTTGTGCTTGAAATTTGCCTGAAATTAACAGTGAGCAGCGCTCTGTGCTACTCTGATTACTTTGCCTGCATACCACCCTCGTTGCCTTCAGTATAGAAATCCTACACATGATATGTTATGTTAACTGATTTTTATATAGCGCTAATCACCGGTAGGTCTCTAAGCGCTTGAGAGAGAGTTGCCAGAGATCGTCATGGGTCACAGGTGCATGGCCGCATAGTAGGCTAGTTAAGCCGTGTCTAATGCCTCCTTGAACAGGAGCGTCTTAAGCTGTTTGCTGAATGGGAGGAGTGCCAGTTCCTTGTGCAGGTAATCGGGCAGTTGGTTCCAAAGTTGAGGGAGCAGGTTGGAGAATGCTTGACCCCCGTTGGATGCAGTTTTGTATCCTGGAGTGGCCAGGCGGCAGGTCTCGGAGGACCGCAGTGTGTGGCCAGCAACATAGTTTTTCAGGCGTTCTTTAATATAGGACGAGGCTTTGCCGTGGATTGCCTTATGGGCGATACAGAGGCCCTTAAATCTAGCTCTCTGTTTGATTGGAAGCCAGTGCAATTTGCGCAGCAGGGGGGAGGCATGCGACCTTCTTGGCAACCTAAAGATCAGTCTGGCTGCGTCATTCTGACATGGGTCCGAGCACTCCTGTTGGTTCCCCATCACCTTGATGACAGATATAGGCCCCTGAGCCAGGCACAGAACTGTAAGAGACATTTTGTTCTCTGACCTACATTTCATCCCCAATTCAAGTGCTGTCCTAAAAGCGTCTTGCATCACCCGTTCTTCCTTCCCTGAATGTCTCCCGGTGCAGACCCTCTCTCAGCAGGTCACGGTGGTCCTTATGCTGCCCATAGAGGATTTATCCTATGGCACCCGTCTCAGACAGAAAAGGAAAATACCCCTTACTTAAAGCATACCTTGAATTGCGTAGAGTACACAAAGTGAACAACACAACTCTCATTACAAGAGTTACTCTCACTTTTTATCTTCCATCCCTCGATCTATCCATCCATCCATCCATTGACCATTGCATCTATTCATCTGTCCGTTCATCTGTCCATTCGTTCCCCTTTCGTCTACCCATTTTCGATCCATCCATCCTTTCATCCGTCCGGCTATCAACAGATTCACATACCCATCAATCTGTCCTTTAACCCGTCATCATTCCCTCTTTTTGATCTCTCCATTAACCCTTTCATCCATCAAACGTTTTACTCTTGCATCCAACCTTTCACCATTTCATCTATCCATCCTATCACTCTTCCGTTTATTCATTCTTCCCCCTTCTAACCTACCTTCTCTTTTTTCTTCTTTCCCTTCATGTTTCCTTCCTGTAACCCATCCTTTCTCCTCTCGTATTTTCTTACCGTTTGCTATCTACCCATCTTTTTTCTTTCATCCTTACTTTTTTAGGTCGAACCTGTAGCGGCAGCGGGCATGCGCTGCTCGCTTTGCGAGGCATGCAGTAATCAAGTATGGAGTGGAAGCTCCGTGGAAGCTCCGCCCATGTTTTTAATTGGCTCGTGTCATTGTCTTTCGTAAATGCAGCCGTCTGATTGAATATGAGGCTTGTTAGTCCCTCCTTATTAAGGCCATGTCATCATTTGTACCCTCCCATAGCTACTGGCCCCTTTACTTACAGTGTTACACAGTACAGTAGGTGTTATTTAGACTGTGAGCACTACTTTGCCTTCTCGCCCCCTTCTCACCCCTCCTTGTATCTGCATGCTGAGCGCAGCGCCCGCTTTAGGGACACCGCGCTCAGTTTTTTTTTTGTTTTGCTCACTTTAATTCTTTTCTTGAAGCCGATAACATAAGCACCATTTGCTTGGCTTAATGATAAAACCATGTATTTACAAAAGTAGGCGCTGTGTACCTACATGCAGTACATAAATCGTTTTATGCAAAAACAGTGGCTTAGAGAGGCAGCGCATTTTGAGATACCGAGAAAGCCGAGCTACTCAATACGCAACATTCGTCGCTGTGCGCAGGTTCGAATGCGAGCGCAGCTGGCTCCGCTTTTCAACATTTTCACATCGTTATAACGGGTGCCATTTAGTTGAGATACCAGAATATTTATGACCCGCATTATGCCCACCGTGCGCGCTACATTTGAATGCGTGTAGCTAGTAAAGGAACACTCGGTCCCGAAAGTCTCTCCCGTACGCAGCAGTACTGATGTTTTAAGGTAGCCCTGCGTGCCTGTCAGTGTGCAGTGGTTTCGATTCAGTGGATGAAATAACTGCAAGCTTTCTGGAGCGAGCTGCACCGGGGAAGCCTAGGCCCGCCTTCGTGTGTGCGAGACCGCGTCTTGCTGATGACACTCTGATAGCTTCCCTCTTCCCCAACCAGGGGTGTAGGAGACACTAAATTTCTGGGGGGGACAGGGACAACCTTTTGGACTTTCCAGTGTCCCGATACAAATCGACCATTGTCTGAGAACCGTACACTCCGTTAAAAGAATACAATTGCATAGTTTTGTAGTGAAACATTGATAAAGGCAGGCATGTAGTCACAGTTTGCAAGTATGCTTCAATTGTTATTTACATTCACAAAGTAATTAGACCAAATGTGAAAAAACATGTTTTTGAATCTTACATCTTCATGCACCAAGCAAACAAATGTGGGACGAAAAAGGAAGAATAAACTAAATGCTCATTGCGACATGTGCATGATTGTGAGGGACTGTACAATTTACTTGTGAGGAAGCACATCCTTAACAATTGTCAAAATCAACAACTGCACCAGTACATGGTGGACTCAGATCTGACCTCTCCCCAAGTATTGGGAAAGAAGGCAGAGGAGTGGGTCCGCACCAGGGTGAAACAAAAGTCTCATGGTGGTGCTGACCAGAAGAAGCAAGATTATTCTAAGGCCCAAGAGAAAGGTTGGGAGAAATCTAAAGAAAAGAAATAGTCTACTGAAGGTCCTCAGAAACCTTCCTCTGGGGGTAGGTCCCATTCCTCTTCCTACTCTAACAAGAAACCCTGGTGCTATTTTTGTAAGGAAAAAGGTAAAAGGGCAAATTAAGCCAATTGCTGTAAGTCTAGCACCAATAATACTACTACTACTCCTAAACCTCCTGGCGCCCCTAGCAATAGCACTGGTAGTAGTAGGGCCCCCAAGAGTTTAGCTGGGTTAACCTTGTGTACTAAAGTGGGTTCTGGCCTAGTCAGGACACCCACTCAGGCTGTTTTAGTCTGTGATGGTGGCACTGAGCTCGCCACCCTTATTGTAAGTCCCACTAACTTGGGCAAATACAGACAACAACCTCTCATCAATGGTCAGGAAGCTGTGGCATACAGGGACACAGGGGCCAGTGTCACTATGGTGACAGAAAAACTTGTGTCTCCTGAGCAGATTCTATTTGGTCAGATTTACCAAGTGACCAATGCTAACAATACCAGGACAGATCATTCCATGGCAGTTGTCAATCTCAGCTGAGGAGGGGTAACTGGCTCCAAGAGAGTTGTGGCATCCCCCGACCTACCTGTGGACTGTCTACTGGGTAATCATTTGGAAACTTCAGCCTGGTCTGAAGTGGAGTTCAGGACTCATGCAGAAATGATGGGAATTTCAGCTAGTGTCTTTGCTGTCACTAGGGCTGAGGCCAAGAAGTTAGGCACTGAGGGAGCCCTGGATCCTGAAGAAATGGACCAGCCAGCTCCCAAGAGAAGGAGCAAGAAGGATAAAGATGTATCCTCCTCTCAGACTTCCAATGAGAATCAGCCTCTTGAGGGAGATGATCTCAGTACCTGTGAAAGAACTGTACCAGAGGAGCTTGGGCCTGACAAGGCAGAGCAAATAGGGGCAGGGGTACTTCAAGGGAAGACTTCAGTCTGGAGCAGAAGGCCTGCCCCTCTCTTGAACAACTCAGACATCAAGCTGCTGCTGAGGAAGCTGGAAATGTCAGTGGGTCCCACAGGACTTATCAGGAAGAAGGGCTCCTGTTTTCTGAAAGTAGAGACCCCAAGCCTGGTGCCACCAGAAGGTTGGTCATACCTCATAGGTTCAGGGGTTTCTTATTGACCCTGGCACACAACAGTCCCCTTGCAGAACATCTTGGGCAAAGCAAGAATTGGTGCAGGCTTGTCCCTCACTTTCACTGGCACCACATGTCTGAAGACACCAAGGAGTTTTGTCAGTCCTATGTCACCTGCTAAGCCAGTGGTAAGTCAGGTGGCACTACAAAGGCCCCCTTAATCCCACTACCAGTGGTTGGGGTTCCCTTTGAGAGGGTAGGGATAGACATTGCCGGTCCCTTAAACCCTCCAACAGCATCTGGACATAGTTTTATCTTAGTGGTGGTGGACCATGCCACTAGATATCCAGAGGCTATTCCCCTTAGGACCACTACAGCTCCTGTAGTGGCCAGGGCTCTCCTGGGAATCTTTTTCAGAGTTGGGTTCCGTAAGGAAGTCTTGTCAGACAGAAGTACTAACTTCATGTCTAGCTACATCACTGCTATGTTGAAAGAGTGCGGTGTTAACTATAAGTTTACCACATCCTACCATCCACAGGGCAATGGGGTTGTTCAAAGGTTCAACAAGACCCTCAAAGGTATGATCATGGGACTCCTAGAAAAGCTGATGTAAAAATGGGATGTCTTACTACCTTGCCTTCTCTTTCCCTACAGAGAAGTTCCTCAGAAGGGGTGGGCCACATCCCATTTGAACTTCTGTTTGGACATCCAGTTAGGGGTCCATTATGTCTGGTCAAAGAAGGATGGGCGCAACCTCTCAAGCCTCCTAAACAGGACATAGTGGACTATGTTCTGGGCCTTCGTTCCCAGATGGCTGAGCATATGAAGGCGGCCAGCAATAACCTTGAGGTCAGCCAGGAGCTTCAGAAAGCTTGACATGACCAAAAGGCTGTACTTACTGTTTACCAGCCAGGACAGAAAGTGTGGGTCTTGTAGCCTGTGGTCCCAGCAGCTCTCTAAGGCAAGTGGAGTGGCCCCCAAACTATACTGGAAAAGAAAGATGATGTCACCTACAGAGTCCTTCATGTGATTCGCCCGAAACCTTTTGTTAACAGGCTGACATGAGCTGACATGAGCTTGCTCATGGCCACTGATGAGGGACAGGAGTAATAAAGTGATCCTCTCCCTAATCTCCACTCTCAGGGCCCTGTTGATGGATCAGTTGAAGGAGTAGCCTTGGCAGACAACCTCACTGATCAACAGCAAGCTGATTGTAGACAGGTTCTCAGTTTTCTGGTCTCTTTTCTTTGACACCCAGTCAAACCACCTGCTGTACCCATGAAGTGGACACAGGTGACAGCCTGCCTGTGAAGAGTAAAATTTACAGACAGCCTGACCATGTCAGAGATTGCATCAGGACAGAGGTCCAAAAGATGCCAGAGTTTGGAGTTATTGAGGCTTCAGATAGCCCTTGGGCTAGCATGTAGTCCTTGTACCAAAACCTCACAGCTAGGATGGTAAGAAAGAGATGAGTTTTTGTGTTGACTATAGAGGACTCAATGCAGTCACTAGGGCTATTGCCCATCCAATTCCAAGGGCAAATGAACTGATTGATACTTTGGCCCCTGCCAAATATCTCAGTACATTTGACCTGACTGCTGGTTATTTGCAAATCAGACTCAATGAGGATGCCAAACCTAAAACAGCATTTTCAACCCCCAGTGGGCATTATCAATTTATTGTGATGCCTTTTGGTTTAAAAAATGCACCTACCACATTTCAGAGGCTGGTCAATAAAGTCTTAACAGGTCTGGAAGCCTATAGTGCCGCATATCTAGCATTTAGCTGTCAGAAGGCATTTGATAACCTGAAGCAAGCAATGTGCTCTGCTCCAATTCTGCAAAGTCCTGACTACGCCAAACCATTCATTGTCCATACAGATGCTTCTGAGAGAAGGATAGGTGCAGTATCACAGCTTAATGCAGAGGGCCAGGATCAACCAGTAGCTTTTATAAGCAGAAAGTTGACCCCCATGGAGAAGCGTTGGTCAGCTTCTGAGAGAGAGGGCTTTGCTGTGGTCTGGACCTTGAAGAAGTTGAGGCCATACCTGTTTGGCACTCACTTCATTGTTCAGACAGACCATAATCCCATCCTATGTCTTAAACAGATGTAGGGTGAAAAACTCAAACTTTTGAGGTGGTCCATTTCCCTACAGGGGCTGGACTTTTCAGTGGAACATAGACCTGGGAGTACTCATGCCAACAAAGATGGACTTTACAGATATTTCCATTAAGAAAATGAAGCCTCAAATGGGCAAGGTTAGCCTCATCCTTACGTTTTGGGAGGGGGGGGTGTAGAAAAGTAGGATCTGCTTTCATGGTTACCCCCACTTTTTGCCTGGTGTCAGTGTGTTTTGACTGTAGTCTGCTGGGATCCTGCTAATCAGGAAACCAGCAACTGTGCTCTCTCCCCTAAATTGGCTCTGGTAAGAACTTTGGTACATCCACAATTGGCTACTGGTGTACCATTATACGTCGCTAGTATATACCACTAAGGTACCCAGGGCATAGGTACACCAGAGGCTCCAATGGGCTGCAGCATGTATTTTGCCACCCATGGGAGTCCACTTAAACTTGACTACAGGCCTGCCATTGCAGCCTGTGTGAGATGGTGCTTGCACCTCTCACAACAGCTATAAGTTCCTTATATCTGAGGTCACTGCACTTAAAAACTGTAAGTCACCCCTATGGTAGGCAGGGTGCTTGGTTACAAATGTGAGGGTCTCCCTGCATGAGCAGGACATCCCTACAGACCCTGGAGTTGATTCTACAGGCTTTGTAAGAGCGATCAGCCATTTTAAGGTATATAGTGGACATCAGTTATTCCGAGATGTCTAACTAAATAATGGCTGCGCTGGACCTGGTCATGTTTTGTATCAAACATGTTGGAATCATACGCCAACACTGACTCTGGTCAGAAGAATGATCCCAAGTACTGGGGGGCTCCTTAGCTGACCCCCCTGTACTCCAAGTAACAGCCTTTCAGGGTCTGCCAGCAACCTAGTGCTGCTGCCGACCACAGACACGATTCTGCCCTCCTGCTGCTGAGCTGAGCTTGAGCAGAGGAAGGTAGAACAATAGGTTTCCTGTCACAGGGAGGTGTGACCACCTCCCAGACAGGACTTAGTGTATTGGGCTGGGGTGGGGGCGCTTGCCAGTGGCACCAGACTGCTTTGAAGGGCAAATTTTGTGCCTTCCTTGCATACTTCTGTTTGAGACAGTTCAGGAACCCCTGGTTTCCACTCTGGGGCGAAACTGGACAAAGAATAGGGGAGTATCCTCCCCTCTGTCCAGCCCCTCCTCTGGGAGGGACCCCCGAGTTGTTCCAACCCTTTCCCTAGCATATTTAAGGGCTCCCTGTGGGTAGGTCCTCAGATTCTTCTTGGAACAAGACTCACCTCTGAAACCAAGACACTCTTCGACCGTTTGGACACTTGGACTTCGTCGGACTTTGACTGGACCCGAGACTGCATCAAGGAAGGCTCCTGCTGCTCCTGGTCTCGCTGTTCTTCAAGTCTTTTGCGTCGTCTGTGTCTGTGCATCATCCAAGTTCTCCAGAAGGCCTGTGGGCATCAAGGACATCCGAAGTAATCTCCCTTGGCGTGAAGGAGTCACTCCCCTGCATGTACAGGCACCTCAACAAAGCTGACCGGTCTGCTGCTCCTGTCATCCAATGGACTTCACGCGGCCCAGCAACACAGGTTGTGGTTCTACAGCTCCCTAGAGGCCTGATCTGTATTCTCTGCAATTTTGAGGACAGTATAGCTCATCGAAGCCGCTGGGACCAAACCCATGTGCACTGCGTTGAATTGCCATTGCCAAGGCTTGTTGGCTCTGCACCCCAGAGATCTTTGGGCTACAAGACGATTTACCCTGTAGCACCTCATCCCTCAAAGATCAGCATCCTCACTGCATCCTCTGCACTGTGGGCCTCCATCTTTTGTGAGCTGCCTGAGGTCCTCTTGCGACTCCTGTGCCTTCGGCATGTGGGTCATCTCGAGGGTCTTCCTTTGCTTCAGTGGGCTCCCCTGCTTGCTCAGGGCCTGCTCTGACTCTCCTGCACTTGGTGAGTCGCTTGGATCTTACTGGTCCCAATGTTTGCATATTTTTGCTTTCCACGCCAGTTGCGGCTACCATGGCTTGTTGGTCCTCCGGCTAGACACCGACCACCTGAACACCAACACCCAATATGGGACAGCTCGTGCATGGCTCCTGGTCTTCCTTAGCATCTCCTGGTCCTCGCAGCTGCAGCAACAAGGTCATCGTCTTCAGTCTTGAACCTCCCAACATCGGTGGGGATTGTGCTTCCGTGCCTCCTAGTCACTTCCGAGTGACATAGACTCTGTCCCCTCTGCTTGCAGGTTCTCTTCTTCAAGAATCCACTCTTGGATTCCACCGGACTCCTTCACATGCTTCTTCAGAGGCATCTTCTTTGAAGTCTTCCATTGCCGTCTACGGCAGGTTCCGACGCAATTCACCCCTATGCACCCGGCTTCCCTGGTGCAGGTAACTTGGTTCCTGGGGCATCCATGGGTGGGGTGACTCTCCAACCTCCAGTCTTCCAAAGGGTTTCTTCGGGGTCCTCTGGGAAGGGTCCTTCTTCTGTAAAACTGCAACCGCGACTTCTCCATTGACTTCCATCGGGCATGCAGCTGTGTTTCTACTCTGCACACAGCCCCCTTGGGGTTCCTGGGTACTTACCTTGGGTAGTTCCTTGTGTCCCCATCTCCTATGAGTCTTCTGGTCCAAGTCCTGTTCTCCTTGAAGTTTGCATTCCACTTTCTTAGTATATGGTTTGGTCTTCCCCTGGACACCAGTGTATATTTGTGCTACTTACCTAATTATTTTGAAGTATTCTTGTGTGTATTGTTGATATCTCCAGGTAGGAGATATACCAATGTGTTAGTGATTGTGTTGCATAATAAATAGCCTTATTTTTATAAACACTGTGTGGTTCTTTTTCATCTAATCTACACTGTTGATTAAATGTGGTAAAACAAGCTGCTTTACACTCCTTCAAGATAAACCTGAAGGCTGCTCTCCACAGCTACCACTTTGAGAGCTTTATATGGTTATCAAAGACCACTAAAATCACCATAAGGGTTGCCTGGATTAGTGCAAGGTGCATCACTCCTGAGAGTGTGCACCATATCCTAAGCCAGCCTACTACAACCACCAACATCAGTTCTCCAATATACTTCTCCCACCAGGGCACAAGTCCTAAAAAAAAGAAGTGGGGCACTAACCAAGTTAGTCAGTATGTAAGGGACATCACAGCGCATGATATCGCACGTGACATCACAACCCATGACCTCACAGGAAATGATATCACAACAAATCACATCAGATTCTAAGACCTTGCATATGTTAAGCAGGTCTATCATGAGTACATTCAAGCGCATTACAATCTTTAACAAATTAGAGTCTGCATCGGAGTAGTGCCAAAAAAGTGATGCAACCCCGGTGCAAGATCTAGGTATCCACTTATACATTTATTTATTAAAACTCTGCCAGAAAGAAATTGGCAACAAGGAGAAACGTGGCAGTATATCTGTTCTGCTTAATTGGTTAGAAAGTCTGCATTTTTAAATATCTTATGGGGTTAAGGCACCTGCTGCATAGATCTTTATGTACCCAGTAACTCTCAGGAAATAATGATAATAATGGTAAGATAACTCTGGAGGTGAATGCTCTTGCTGGAGAGACAGGTTTTTTTGTCTAGTCCCAGTTTTGAATCAATGTAGCATAGAGGGTTAATATGTCTCACGCAAAGCACATCATGTGATATATAGATGACAGATTTTTATTTTATTTAGATGGGTAAGTGGGTTATTGATTTTAACACAGAGATCCTTTAGTTACTTGCAGTTCATAAATTGTAATCCTTATAATATAGCACAGCGAATTATAAAGGAAAAGACGTGACTCCTACACCTTGTAACCCTCACTATCTTATGTAACACATCCTGTAAATTGATTTACACACATATGGTTTATTGTCAATGTATAATGTGTATGTGTGATTTAAAGCGCTCCAACACCCTGGATTGGGTTGGGTAGCGCTATAAAAGAAATAAGACAAAATAGTGGTATTTAAATAGTTATTTGTGTAAATATTAGGACAGACCAACACATCTGACACAACATAATGCAAGATAGCTTAGACTATGTCTGATGCTAATTGTTCTCATGTTCCAGGGCGAGGTTCAACTGCTCAAAATAAACATTCCAACAAAACATTAGGCTTTGAGTGGCTGAATTGCGCAGTGTGAAACAGTCAAATGAGGAAGGGTCCGGGTTGAGGAGGGGCAGGATGAAGTCAGCAATCAACAAACTACCTCTCTTCCTTTGTGCTGGAAGTGCAGACTGCAGGCAGTGGTGGCGGTGAGGGCGAGGTGTGAAAACATTCCTGGAGCTTTTGCACACAACAAAAGGGAAGGTCACAAGTCAAGTGCAGGGCCATTAGCACGTCAAAGCACTCGCGCTTTGACACCAATGGCCCTGCCACAGACAGAAGAGAGGGGATATTCTTTCATCCCCTCGTCCCCCCCACCCTTGTCCCCCGCGTCCCCCCCACTACAAAATCTGGGGGGTTATGTCCCCCGTGTCCCCCACACTTCCTACGCCCATGTCCCCAGCCACCAGTGCTCTCCACCTCCTCGTTGGCTTGGTGGGCAGAGAGCCGCTGGCATTGGCGGGCAGGGCACGGGTGGCAGAGCTCCCAGGTCTGACTTCCTGCGGGAAAAGGTAGGTGTCCTGCTGTCTGTTTTTTTCATCTAAAGCATAGCTGCCAAGGTTTCAGATTGCTACGTGTGACATTTTCGTAATGTCAGTGCAATTGTGAGTGACATTTCAACGGCTATGAGTGACACTTCCTCACGATCAAAATCAAACAATGAAGATGAGGGAAATATATAAATATCTGAAATTAAACAGATTTGAGCAACTAGAAACTCTAAGACTTTAAAACTGGTGCAAAGTACCAGAAATGGAAGGGCACTAAGGTGTGAATGCGCGAGGCGCTCTGATTCTAAACACCTCGCACCACTCCCCCCACCCCCCACCCTAGGTTCTGGGGCGCTCCCACCACCCTATCATGATTCTCTTATGCACCAGGAGGACACCCAGGCTGCAGACACACTTTAGAACAAATGTAGGGTCGTGCCACATATGTAAATGTGCGAGGAGCTCTGCTTCTAAACGCACTGTTGCCCCCAGGACCTCCAGCCCTCCCTGGGGTTTGAGGTGCTCCGTCTGCCCTACCATGCCTCTCACACTTGTAAGAGGACGCCCAGGCTTCAGGCACAGAGAGCACGTGCAGCCTCGTGTTACAGGTGTGAATGTGCGAGGCGCTCTGCTTCTAAGCACCGCATGACACTGCCCCCCAGGACCTGTGGCCCTTGCCGAATCGAATCCCGGCTGTGCTAATCAACGTACAACTTGCAGAGGAGATAAAATGAGTATGAAAGTATCACCTTTACAGTGACTCGAAACTGCGAAACTATAATGCTCCATATTGTTCAAATATATCATTACTTAGATACCGGGACGCGCATTTCTCCTCATTTAACATATTGCTTTTCTCATCTATACAGCACTCCAAATTTAATATTTGAATATCATTTCACCAAATTGAAAATTTCTACGTAAAACAGTTAAGTGTGGACAATCAGAGAATGATGTAGAGGAGATGGTCTGTAGAGAAGTGTCAGAGGCTGAGCCTCTCAACAAATTAAAGTACGGGTTATGTTAGCTGTTCCTCTAGTGCTTATAGACTAGCCCAAACAATCTAGGTGCTCGGCACGGACAGAACTTTGCCTAGGAGCACCTAATACTTGTAATGTGCTGCTTGCCTCTCTACAAAGGCACACCACACCGATGTTGGCGTAAGGCTGTTTATTTAATTACTTCTTTAATAGCAGAAGAGCGCCGGGAAACACGTCCGTACCGCTCCGATATCGGGCGCTGAATCGCACCCAAAATGGCGGCCGCGCTCTACGTCATCGCGCCTCCGCGCAACCACTAGAGCGCGACACTACATATCTCCCTTCTTTACAAAACACACAAAACATTAACATATTGAAGATAGTCCCAGAGTCTCTCGGCCTGAAGTTACTTCACTTCTCCCAAATCATAGTCTCTGTATTTGGCTGGCCTTACCACAGTTCTCCCTGCCCGTGTACGTCTTACCGGAGTGGAGGTGGAACCTTCCACCCTTCCCTCTGCTCGGCTTGCCAGTGTTTCTCCAAGTCCTTTAGGGCTCTCTCTCCCCGGAGTCTTGCTTTTGTCCTCCTGCCGTTCCTCTGCGATTAGATTTTCTTCCTCTTCCTGCTCCACCCTATTACCTTCTACCCCAAGGTCCTTCTCACCTTCTCCTGGGGCTGCGTTTCCTGCAGGTGAACTTGGTTTCTCTTGTGTCCTTGATCTTTCCTCACTGTCCCACTGCAGTATCTTATTGCACTTGGACATGCGATCTTGTGACCAGACGTTCCCGTCACTTAGTAAGGCAGCTCTGTTGTACACCTGTTCGACTTTCATGGGCAAGCTGTATTTGCTGTCTCCTTTCCTCCTTAATTGGGCAAGTTTGACTCTGACCCACTCCCCTTTTTCCAGGGACGTCCCCATCACATTGCGTCTCTTATTGTACTGCTCTGTGTATGTTCTCTGGGCTCTCTCCAAGTTGTGGTGAACGACTGCCGGGGACCATTTACTCGTGACAGTCTTTTCTTTCCACGCTAGATTGTCCTTAGTGAACGGTTCACGTCCCCATAGGATTTGGAACGGGCTGTATCCTGTGCCAGTCGGTGTGATTCGGTAGGCCCACAGCATACTTCTCACTTCCTTCTCCCAGTCCTTCCCCACTCCTATGGCTGATTGGATGGAACCCATTATTACTCGGTTAAACCTTTTGGCAAGACCATTCCCCGCCGGATGGTAGACCGATGTGTGTTTGATTTGGATGCCATTTCGTTCCATGTAACGGCTCCACTTATCTGATTTGAATTGAGGTCCATTGTCACTCAAGATGGAACGGGGAATGCCCTCTCTGAGGAAGGTAGCTGTGAGAAACTTCAGCACTGTCTCTGTGTCCATCACCTCCTGTATATCCAGTTCGGGCCACTTTGAATACCGATCTATGAGAACTACTACGTATTTCGGGGTTCCCTCAGCATCCAACACCGGACCAAGAATGTCTATCGACAGTTCCTCCCAAGGGTTGGCTGGGTTGTCGAACTTCCCTAGTGACGGGCGGAGTAACGTTTGTGATTTATCCGCTCTTTGGCACTGATCACATTCTCTAACATGCTTCTCGATATGACTATCCATTGCGGGCCACCAGTACATCTGTTTGGTTCTCAACTTCGTTTTTACGATGCCCAAGTGCCCTTCGTGCAACACTGCTAGTAGGTGTGGTATCAACGACCCGGGGGGAACTACTCTCTCTCCTCTAAACAGGAAAGTTACCTGGTCTCCTACGGATAACTCCTCCCTCACTTCGAAGAATTTCCTTTGTTCCGCTTTCAGGTGCCTTTTCTCTGGCCACCCTTGTAGTATGAATACCTTGATATCCTCGAGGTCCTTGTCCCTTTCATAGGCTTGTTTCCATTCCTGACCACTTATCACTATTTCGTGATCTTCCGTGAATGCCACCCTGACTTCGTCCTCGTCCGTACTTGCAGGAGCTTCCTCCATGGCTGAAGCTCGGCTGAGGTAATCTGCCACTTTATTCTTGGCTCCTGGGATGTATTCCACATCATACCTGCAGTCTAACAATTTCAAGGTCATTTTTGCGATGCGGGGTGTGGCGCTCGCGTGCCCGCAGGACGTTAGTACTTTGACTAGGGGTTTGTGGTCCGTTTTGAGTTGGAATCTTGTGCCCCATAGAAATTGGCGGAATTTCGACATGGCCCATACCACAGCCAGCATCTCTTTTTCTATCACGCTGAACTTCTGTTCTGTTGGTGACAATGATCTTGATGCAAAGCTGATGGTCGCCAGCTCTCCGTTCTTCCTTTCCTGCATGAGAACTGCCCCTAGGCCTTTGTCGCTCGCGTCTGTGGTCAAAATGGACTCTCCATGCGGATCAAATCCTTGCAGGGGGACTGCTTTGCTGATATCCTCCTTGATTTTCTGAAACTCTCCTTGCGCTTCCTCTGTCCACCTGAAGGCAGTTTTGTCTCGAACGAGTAGTCGCAGGTGATGTGTCTTGGTGGCGAAGTGTTGCCCAAATTTGCTATAATATTCGGCCATCCCTAAGAATGATCTCACTTCTTCCTTGCTCGTTGGTGCAGGTGCTTCACATATTGCTATGACATTGGCGTGTTTGGGCGTGATGCCTTGGTCACTGATCTCATGACCCAAGTATGTGACCAACGCCATTCCAAGCCTGCACTTCTCCCATTCTGCTGTCAGGCCATTCCTTTCCAAGATTTGTAACACCGTCGCTAGCTTTGTGTTGTGGTCAGCTTGGTCTTTGCCCATTACCAAGATGTCATCTTGGAAGTATTGTACTCCCTCTATGTCCTTGAATAGTTTGTGCATCAGCTTCTGGAATATCTCCGCTGCTGATGCCAGGCCAAACGGCATCCTGCGGAATTGGTAGCATCCAAATGGTGTTATGAAGGATGTAAGTTTCTGGCTCGTGTGATGCAGTGCTATTTGATGATATGCTGAGGCGAGATCCACGGTAGAAAACCATTTTATACCTTTCGTCTTTGCCAGCATTTCGTCTATTCTGGGTAATGGGAATTTTTCCACTACTATGCACTTGTTCAATTCGCGCAGGTCCACACACAACCGAACTTTGCCATTGGGTTTCCTCGCTACCACCAACGGGGCCAGCCATTCCAAACTGTTTATTGGTTCGATGATCCCTTCATCTTCCAATCTTTGTAGCTCTTGTTGTACTGCTTCCCTGATTGCTAGCGGTATGTTCCTCACCTTGTGGGATACTGGTTTGGCGTTTTCCTTAAGTTCAATTCTATGTGTGAATTTCGTTAGTTTTCCCACTCTGCCTCCGAATACTGTGGGGAATTCGCCTTTCATCTTTTCTAAGTTCGATTGGTTGTCTGCTCTGGTCATCAGGATTTGCGTGTCCCCTCCTGGGTTCAATTGTATGCCCAACTCGCCCTGGTCCATCCATCCAAGAACAGAAGGCCCTTTTTCTGCCACGTATAATTTGCACTCCGCGCTGCGATTCTTGAACTCAAATCTCAGGACTCGATATCCCACCATCGGGATGGGTTCCCCTGTGAATGTGACCGGACGTATGTCTAGGGGTTCGAGGTGTGATCCCAGGCTGGGTTTGAAGTTCTCGCTCCAGACCGTCCGTTGAATGATGGTATACGGAGAGCCGGAGTCCGCCACCATCTTGATCCGAACACCTCCCACTACCATGTCGCATTGTGGTTTCTTGGAGCGACTGCCTTCAATGTCTAGTACTTGTCCTTCGATGCACAACACATTATCTTCCTCTTCTTCTCCTTCTTCACCTCCCCCGTCGTGTGCTACGTACTTGACTGTTGACCTCTTCACCTTGCGGCGACACACTTTTTCATAGTGTCCGACGATTCCGCAGTACATACATTTGGCTCGGAAGGCCAGACATCGTTTGTCATATGCCGCATGGGACGGACTGCCGCACCTGTAGCACGTGGTCGCGCCCTCCTTGTTCGGTTTCTGTGCCTGTGTGGATCGTGGAGTCCATCTGTTCTGTGCTCTCCCTTCCGCCGCCATCTTTTTTCCTCTATCCGGCGGTTCTAATTCCGTGACTCTATTGACCATGGGCCGCTCTGTATTTTCTTTTTTTGCTGCCTCTGCACATCTCTTCGATTGTTCCGCCTTTTTCACCATGGCAATGACGTCCTTCAGTGTGGTGTCCCATTCACCCACAGTTTGTCTTGGATCGCGGTGTTCTTCGTGTGCATGACAATTTGGTCTTTGATAAATTCGTCGTGCAAGGCGCCAAATTTGCATGTGATCGCTAACTTCTTTAACGCTGCCACGTAGTCGTCTATGGACTCATCTCCCGCTTGTTTCCTCTGTTGGAAGTTGTATCTGTCAATGGACGTGCACACTGCCGGTCTGTAATGGTTGTTTAGGTCTTCAATCGCGTGTTGGAATACGTCGTCGTCTGCGTCCGGCCGTTGCGTGGGGACCAGGTTCTGAAAGACTCTGATTCCTTCCGGGCCTAAGTTGTGGAGTAATATTCTTTTCTTCCTCTTGCTGGGGAATGCTTCTCCACTTTCGTCTTCTATGGCCTCTAGGTAGTTCATGAAGTACGCCCTCCAATCTTCCCATTTCATCAGTGGTTCGCCTGGTTTTGGTAGGAAGGGTATAGGTGTCGTGAGTGAAGACGCCTGCGCGCACATTGCGGCGTTTCTTTCCAGTACCTCTTCGTTTCCCCTTGGACTGCCCGGTGTGCCCGTGCTTCTGGGAGGTGTGTGGTCTTGATGGGGCCCTGAGGCTCCCCCGTCGCTGTGCTGCACCACTTCCGCCAGGGCCCTGGATGTCCTATAGGAGGATCTGGAAGGGTGGCTTCCCGCTTCCCTGTGTTTTCTACCCTCCTATATTGGGGTTGTGTGCTCTCTCTTGATTGCAACTACCTGTTCCGTGGGTGCTGGCTTGCGGTAGTGCCGTCCTCTGCCACGCTCTCCTGCTATGTCACGTCCCTTTGCCAGTGGTCTTCGTGGTCTGCCTGTTGAGTGCTTCGGTGGGTCCTAGTGTGTCTCTCCTCGTTATTTATATATGTTGTAGATTTGTATATTTATTTATTTATTTTTTTCATCCCAGTCTCGTTGCCACTGTAATGTGCTGCTTTCCTCTCTACAAAGGCACACCACACCGATGTTGGCGTAAGGCTGTTTATTTAATGACTTCTTTAATAGCAGAAGAGCGCCGGGAAACACGTCCGTACCGCTCCGATATCGGACGCTGAATCGCACCCAAAATGGCGGCCGCGCTGTACGTCATCGCGCCTCCGCGCAACCACTAGAGCGCGACACTACAATACTCACTGCATAATGTGCTAGCTGACGTCAAGACCTAAGTTACTCTTGAGTTGCACCCGGCGACAGCTCACAAGGGACTTGCCATCCTTGAAATGGATGTCAACTACCAACTAAGCTTCCTAGTACTAAGGCCAGACAACCTACATACTCCGTAACGCTACGGACACAAAACGAGGGACAAAAGGTAAACTGCACATAGCCGTAGACAACAGACGATCGTCTAGCTACTAGAATGTGCCAGCAGTGGGCGTTACTGTGAGTGCAGGACGAAACAGGTTTAGAAACCTTCGATTTCATATACGCAAGGCTGTGTTTGAGGGCGAAAATTAATGTAATCTACGCTGTTACTGTTTTAGAAGCAAGGGAAGACCCGAGAAAGTCAGTGGCTTTATCTTTCGTTCTTTATTTACACAATTTTTTATAGTGCAAACATTGCCTGAATTAAAGCAGTTTACAACAAAACCAAGTTACAAATGGTACTGAAAATCGCTCCCAAAATTGTGGGATAAATCGAATAAATGAGTCCAATCTGCGGCAACAAGAAACGGAACAAGGGTACGATACATACATAAACAGCATTGATTAACTAGGTTGAACAGCATTCCAAGACTTTTTACAGGACGTGATGTGCCCCAAGCCTGCAGGAGCAGCGTGCGCACGTCATGTGCTGTCAGCCACTCCAGTTTGCTTTAGGTAGCGCTAACGGTTTGACAGCCAGGCGCTATGCCTATAATCCGTGACAATGCATTTCAGTGCGGTGATGCGGAGCACCACAATGGAATGCGTTAGTCTAACGCCTGATGCGTGCTACTTGGCAGGACTGCTAAAGCCGTTTTATTTCCAAACCGCGGATTATGTACTTTTGCTGCTGCCGGAGCCGTCTTCATGAGATTCCTGGACTCGGGCAGTCGCGGAGGTGTTGCAAGCACCAAGGCAGCTGCTCAGCACATCGCGGTCTGCCGTCACAGCGTGGCGCTGAGTCGTGAGGGCAGTTTGTAAGCAAGTGGAGGTGTGGAGGAGACGTGCTTCAGAAACTAGATTGTGAACATACATCTGAGCTAATCCTGGCGTCTCCGCTACACAATAATGTGTGACGCTGGGCAAATAGCTCGATGTCCCAGTGACCCAGTACCCCTTTGTGCCCGCGCTCAGAAATAGGTTGCCCAGCATTAAGCATAGTGTAAAAAACACATAGTGATATTGTCTATAACTTATTTATTTTAAAGGCATGTGGTTTTAATCTATGATTGGAGGAACGCATTTGGCAAGGGCACTGCGAGCTTGTTGCTTTACACCTGCACTCACTCTAACGCCAGGTTGCAGGAACAGACTCACCACTATAAAAATGCAATAGTTACCATCTGTGGGCAATCAGTGTGATCAGCCGTTTCAGGTGCAGGCAGTGTGTATCAACGGGCAGTGCACATGCGTGCGAGTGCTCTCAAGGTCTTCCAGGTACTACAGCATACCTAGCTCGGAGCGTGCCAGGCCCCTAGGGCGGTGGCCAGGTCATGTTATTTTGCAAGGGGAGTGTCTGAAAGGAGCAGGTTTGCTCCTTCTGCCCTGATATATGTTGCCACAAGGAAATAAATTTGCGGGGGCCAGGAATCTCTCTGTTATCACCGCACCTGACAACACACAGTAACGCCTGTCTGTTTTCAATTGTGTGTGGGGATGCTGAGCGTCAGTGTGAGAGGCGAGAGCTTGCGCAGCGGGATGTTGTCACACCCCCCACCAGAGAGGCTCAGACATGTGAAAGTGATGCACTTCTCAAGATCTGAGAAATAAAGCATATTGTGATCATTTTGAAGCTGAGTGAAAGGTGTGCAGAGAGACAGTGAGAGGCAGCAGAGATTGATAAAAGTTGTGATGCATCATGTCTTCTGGTTAGATGAGGAAAAAATAAAATTCTGGTAAATGACCCTTATCTGGTACACGATGTTAGTTCAGGTGAATAATAATGACACTGCTGTCAAGAGTCGTTCACCCATCCCGAGAGAGTTTTCTTTGCATTCTGCTTTTTATTGTCGTGCTTTTCTAATTATACATTTAGGATTACAAGGAAGCTCATTAAAAACCAGAGTGGATGAAGCTCCTCACGTGTGGATGCCAGAATCTTTAGACTTCTATAATTGTAGTAAAAATTTCCATTTATATACAATTCAACCGTAGCTGGGTTGTGTCTTAAATGTTAATCATGTGTGTTTATTACTACCCAACTAGGTGCTCAATCTAGTTCCCTCAGCAAAATAGCAGCTATAGTGACCCCTCAGGGATTGAGACGTATGCTATAATTATAATATGCACATACTGCTGTGGGAGCATAAACCACAAAGCGGTCTCTCCAGGATTGAAACGTATAATCTGCAGGTTACACCGGAATCTCTGCAAAAAGCACTTGGACATTCTGAGCTCTCCTATTAGGATTCAGAGCTGTGACTTGCAGCTTATACACTGTTCCTTGGAGCCACATTAACACCTATTTACAGTTCTGTAAAACTGCTGCACTCTGGTAATGAGTGGTGTGTTCAGTACAAATGCGTGCACGGCTGTATTTACATGTGTTGTTGTGTGTGGGCGTGTTGTTTATAGGCATGGAAAAGAAAGTGACACTTTTTAGGTCGAGCCTAGCGGCAGCGCGCAAGCGCTACTCGCTCTGCGAGGCATGCTGTATTAGGGTATGCACTAGCAGCCATGGCCACTCTCTGCCCATATTTATCATTGGCTTTGTGTCATTGTCCTTTTTAAATAGTGCCTTCTAAAACGTAAATAGACTTGTTAGTCCCGCCTTGGTACCGCCTTGTCTCCATTTGTTACCGTCCATAACGAATGGACCTTTTACTTGGCTTGTTACACGGTCGGCTTTATGTAGTGGGTGAGCACTATTTTGTTTTAGGACACTGATGGGGACAATGGCGCCTGCTTTTTTTTGTTTTTGTATTTGCCTGCTGAGCGCGGTGCCCGCTTTAGGGACACCAGGCTCTGTTTCATTTATTTATTTTTTTAAATTTAATACAGAGGACACCGCACTCTGTTTATTTTTTTTTTTTTTTAAATGTAATACCGAGCGCAATGCCCGCTTCAGGGACACCGCACTCTATTTATTTATTTTTTAATTTAATACTGAGCGAGGCACCTGCTTCAGGGACACCGCGCTCTGTTTATTTCATTATTTTTTTATTAACTTTAGTCATGAGCGCGGCGCCCGCTTCAGAAACACCATGCTCTCTCTTTTTTTTTTTTTTTACTTTAATGAGCGCGGCACCCGCTTCACGGACACCGCGCTCTGCAATGCAATAGGTGTTGCTTTTGGTATTGTAAATGACAATGCCTTTTAATTTTAATCCCTATGGCGGTGCCTGACAGGCACCACCGCCATTTTGGGACTACATGGAGGTCCAACAGGCAGTCAGAAAAAGGCTGCCTGCCGGTACCATGGCGGTCAGTGTTTCCGACCGCCACCCGTCCAGAAGCCATTGTAATATGGCGGACAGAGATCCCTGTTACGATGGCCGAGGGACTACCACTGACAGCCTGTCAGTGGCGGTCCCTTGGCCATCGTAATCAGGCCCTATCTTCAGTGTATCATAAGTCATTGAGGTTGAACTTCAAGTTCTAGAAATATGTTCAGCATGTGATGTTTCTTTGTTAACTCCTACTCCGATTTCAGCTAGTGGCAGGGCCATTAATTTTTAAAGGACTTATGGTCCCTGCTACAATGTGACACCTTACTTGCAACTGTCCACCCACTCGTGGCTTCCCACCCCCAGGTATACTGGTTGCTTCTCTGCCTCGTGAGACTATGTCTCCTGGTGAGAAGTACTAGGGAGCTATCCACATTAGGTCATGAGCCTGGCTATTGGGTTAGAATATAAGGGCCAGATGTACAAAAAAGTCAGTCTGCGTCTTCCTAATTGCGAATTTTTGCAATTCGTAATTAGGAAATCGCTAACAGCTATATACAACAGTGTCTCAGACACTGTTTGCAATTCCCAATGGGTCGCATTTGATCTGCCTCATCTGAGGCAGATCTCAATTTGCGACACATTGGGAATGGCTACAATCACAAGGATGTCACAAGGATGCTGGGGTCAGCAGACCACCATGTCTGTGATTGCTTTTTAAATAAAGCAATATTTTTTTTTTGGTTGTTGTAATGCAGCCTTCCTTAAAGGGAAATGGGCTGCATTACAAAAATAAAAATGAAAATTTTTCTTTTCATTTTTTAAGAGTAGGCAGTGGTCCCCCTGGGGCCAGATCGCCTTGGTTTTTTGGCGTTTCTGGCCCCAGGGCGGGCAGAAAAGCCCACTAGAGCCAGGGATCTTTTTTTTTAAAAAAATGGAAGCGACCCCTTGGGGAAGGGTCGCTTCCAGGGGCCTCATTTTTTTAAAATGTGTATTCTGCCCCCCCTGGGGGCAGATCGGCCCGTGTATTTGGCCTTTCTGCCCCCAGGGGGGGGGGCAGAATATCCCAGTAGACACCAGGAGTTCTTTAAAGTTTAAATGGAAGCGACCCCTTGGGCAAGGGTCGCTTCCGGAGAGGGCATTTATTTTTAATGTGTATTCTGCCCCCTGGGGGCAGATCAGCCCTTGTTTTGGCAGAAAACCCCACTAGACACCAGGGACTTATTTGAAATTAAAATGGAAGCGACCCCTTGGGCAAGGGTCGCTTCCAGGGGGCAGATTTTTTAAATAAATTTGGTTAATGTTTTTACTGCCCCTCCTGGGGACAGATCTGCCCCTTTTTTTTGGCCTTTTTGCCCTAGGCGGGAGGGGGGAGGCAGAAAATCCTACTAGGCACCAGGGATTTATTTCTTTTGCAAGGGGGGCACATTTCTAGCTGCTGTTTTCTGCCCCACCCTCAGACAAGCTCACCCGATCCCTTGGGCAAGTTCACCCCCCATTTTTGCACAGCCCTATTTGAAGGCCCATCTGGCAGATTGACCATTTGGGTAGTGACAATGGGGCCGATTCCGATCTCGGTCGGAGGCGCACCCAATACCATTCGGTCGGGAAAAAAGCCATGCGAAAGCCTGTTTCCCGACCGAACCGTACGCGGGTCCGGCCGAGCGAGTACGATGCGGAGTCGCCGACCGACTCGTCCGGGCGTCCCGACAGCTCCGACCGACTCGCTCGGACTCGAACCGCTCCGACCGACTCGCTCGGACCCGATTCGCACCGCGCAATGGAGACGTTTTCCGGCCGGGTAAGTACGATGCGCACCTCGACCGCTCCGACCGACTCGCGCCGTCCGACTCGAACTCGCTGTCGGAGCCGTACTTTGGGGGTCCGTGTCGGACCCCCTGTACGCGTACCCGTGCGAGGCGCACACAGGGGGACCCAAGGGTCCCCCTACCTGTGCGTGTACGCCGCGAGCGCTCGCGGCGTACTCGCTGTAGGAGGCGCCCTTGTCCGCCTCGCACCCATTGAGGCAATGGGAGCCCGCGTACGCGTTGTACGACCGGCTCCCATTGAGTTCAATGGGAGTCCGACCGACTCGTGTCCGATAACATACGGACGCATCGTACTCGTTCGGTCGGACTGCACGGGTCCGATTCGGTCGGAAATCTCTCCGGGTCCGGCTCGGTCGGAGAGATTTCCGGCCCGAATCGGAATCGACCCCATAGTGTGTTATAATGTTAATTGTTTTATTTCTTGTGAATTGCAATAGTAATGCTTTATTTCTCCCTTTTTGTTCTAGTTGAAAGCTTTTGCTCTTTAGACTGTTCCAGGTTGCGGTTTCGTTACTTTTGGTTCTGCTGTTTGTGTAGTTGCTTGTGTTTGGTAAGAGACCTTTTTTTGTACAATGTAAATGTTTTTCGTTTCTCTGCATGAATGTGTTTTTTGCAAATGGTGTAATAATAGTAGTATGTTTGGCTTCTGTTTTTTGAGTGTCAAAAACATTTTGCATTTGTGCTCGATGTGTATTTTGTTGTCTTGTGAGTAATTGGTTTTGTTTTTTTTCTTTCTAGTGGGATATCGTTTTTGCTGTCTCTCTGCAGAGTAGGTGCTGGTGAGTGTAGCGGTCTCTTGCAAATGAATCGTATAGTTTTTGAGTATATAGATCTTTGTGATAAAGGCACACATTTTTTTTACTTACTTATTTTGCACAGTGTTGGTTGTTGTTGACTTGTTTGTGCAGTCTCCTTTCTTAGTAAGGATAATGGCTAGCCACAGGATTACTGCTCAGCAGGTTGTTGGTATGCTTTTTGAGTCTTCCTCTGACCATAGTTCAGAGTCTGACTCTGCATCTGAGGCAGAGGAGGCAGGGGAAGATTCAGGCAGTGAGTTTTCTCTCCACATGGCATCATCGGATGATGAAGCTACTCTCAGTGCGAATGAAGCTACTCTTAGTGCAGATGAAGTGCCTGTGTTAGAGGAGGACATTGATGTGCCGATAGTGCGGCAAGAGGCATCTGGGTTGCAGCCTGGGGCTGCAAGGCTTCCAGTTGGTAGTGATGACCTCTGGGTTGCCCCAGGCATGGTGCAGCCGGCATTGCCAGACTTTACTGGTGTTCCAGGGTGTAGAGTGAATACAGAAAACTTTTTTGCCGATAAATTTTTTTCAGTTGTTTATGGACGATGTGTTTTTGGCAGAGATTGTTGAGCAGACTAATTTGTATGCCGAACAGTTTTTGAGGGACAACAGTGCCAGCCTTTAGCACCATTCTAGAGCTACCCGGTGGACTCCCACAAATCTGGAAGAGATGAAGAAGTTCTTGGGTTTAACTTTTTTGATGGGCTTGCTAAGGAAGCCATCAATGTCTTCATGTTGGTCTACTAGTCCCTTGATGTCAACGGCTATATTTCCGGCAGTCATGAGTCGTGATAGGTATTTGCTTCTGCTTCGGATGCTGCATTTTGTCGATAATGGTTTAGCGTTGCCACGAGATCACCCTGAGTGCGACCGTCTTTTTAAGATTCAGCCTGTCATTGATCACTTTGTAGATCTATTTTCTGAGATCTATGCTCCAGGGAAAGAAATAGCAGTGGATGATTCTTTGGTCTTGTTCAAGGGCCGCTTGGTTTTTAGGCAATACATTCCTAGTAAGAGGGCATGCTATGGAATTAAGCTGTATATGCTGTGTGACAGTAGGACTGGATATGTCTCTAATTTCAGGGTGTACACCGGTAAGGAATCCAAGATTAACCCCCCTGGTTGTCCGTCCACTTTTGGAGTGACTGAGAAAATTGTGTGGGAACTTGGTAGAGAACTTTTTAACAAAGGCCACCATTTATATGTAGATAACTTCTACACTGGTGTGTGGTTGTTCAGGGAATTGGCCAAAGTGGACACTGTTGCTTGTGGCACAATCCGCTCTAACCGTAAAGGGTTCCCAAAAGAACTTGTTTGTCAAAAGCTTGTGCGGGGACAGTGCAGTGCGTTGCGTTGCGAGGAGCTTCTAGCTGTGAAGTTTTCAGACAGGAGAGATGTCTACATGCTGACTACCATCCATGATGAAAGCACTTCACCTGTGACTGTTTGGGGTCAGGTTGCTGAAGCGCGCAAACCTGTGTGCATTTTAGACTATAATAGGCACATGGGTGGAGTTGATAGAGTAGATCAGAGGTTGGAACCTTACGCTGCTCTTCGTAAGGCTTACATTTGGTATAAGAAGTTGGCTATCTATCTTTTCCACTTTGCAACCTTTAATGCTTTTGTTGTATTCAAGGATTCTTGTCCTGAGTCAAAGATGACTTTTGCTAAGTTTCAGGAGTTTGTAATAGGCAGCCTTGTTTTAGTGGAACAGGCAAGTGTTCCTTGAGTTGGAGTGGTGGAGGATGTGGCTAGATTGAAAGATCACCACTTTCCTGATCACATTCCTCCCACACCCTCAAAAGACTTTCCCAGTAGGAAATGTAGAGTCTGTTGGCGAAGAGGTACGCGGAAGGAGACTCGTATGTACTGCCCCGAGTGTCCTTCTAACCCTAGGCTGTGTGTGCCTGCTTGTTTTAGAATGTACCACTCGCAAAAGAATTTTTGGGAGCATCCATGAGTGGTAAAGTGAACTGCCTGGCCTCTATTGTTTAATATTTTTTGTTCAGTTTCAAGGTTGGCATTTGTGTAGTGTATTTAGTTTCAGATTTTGTGTTAGTAGATTTGTATCTATTTGCAATTTGTTTGTGTTTTCTTATTTGTATAAAAAAAATCCTAAATGTGATGGCGGTGTGCGTGGAGTGGCGCTTGTCTGGCGGTGTGCGTGGACTGGCGCTTGGCTGGTGGTGTGCGTGGACTGGCACTTGGCTGGCGGTGTGTTTGGATTGGCACTTGGCTGACGGTGTGCGTGGACTGGCGCTTGGCTGGCGGTGTGTCTGGACTGGCGCTTGGCTGATGGTGTGCGTGGACTGGCGCTTGGCTGGCGGTGTGCGTGGACTGGTGGTTGGCTGGCGGTGTGCGTTGACTGGTGCTTGGCTGGCGGTGTGCGTGGACTGGCGCTTGACTGGCTGTGTGCGTGGACTGGCGCTTGGCTGGCGGTGTGTGTGGACTGGCATCTGGCTGGCGGTGTGTGCGTACTGGCGCTTGGCTGGCGGTGTGTGTGGACTGGTGCTTGGCTGGCGGTGTGCGTGGACTGGCGCTCGGCTGGCGGTGTATGTGGACTAGCGCTTGGCTGGTGGTGTGTGAGTAGTGACTAGCTGATGGTCACTACACACACTGCTAGCCAAACGCCACTCCACGCAATCCGTGAGCTGGTGTGGTTGCTGTGTCAGGAATGTGGGCATGTGAAAGTGATAGGCGCTTGAATGGCGCTGTCTGCTGGTGTGAGTGTTGTAATGTGCTGGGCCCGCGGCTGGCGGTGTGAATGGTTTTGTTTGTCACACGTATGAAAGGTGTATGAATGGCCTGTAAAGAGGTTGGTGCCTTGTCGTGGCTTTACAGCTGACTAGCTGTGAGTCAATGGTTCAGTTTCTCGTCCTTTCAATTATTGACAGTGCATTTCATTTTTGTGAAATCTCTTGTTAATAAAATTTTATATACTGAACCATCACTCGCCCTCGTGCCAAATCCAACCACTATGTGTGTGTGCTTGAGGAATAGATGGCTGTGCAGTAATCTTTGTCTTTTTTGTCTCTCTGCTAAGGTGTACATTTCATCTTAGAATAACCTACCAACTGTAGATTTTGTCGTAAACTAAACACCCATGGGAGTACATGGTGATGTCTCTCTTGTGGATCTCAACAAGTTATCTTACCCACAATGTCCTGCAAACCTCAAAATGTCTGTCACATTTTCCTTGCAATATTGTGCCAAAATTTTCACGCTGCAGAAAGAAACAACAAATTTCCTACCCCTTCGCCTTTCTCCAAGTATCCCAATAGATATGGTACCTCACTCGCGTGGGTGGGTCAAGGACTCGTGACAGGCAACGGCCCAAAACCTTCTGAGGAGACATCAAAATTGCCTATCACAAAACAACCTGGTTTTGCAAGGGGGAAGTCACCTGGGTTTTTGGCCCTGTGCTCGGCGGCCAGCAAGGGAAACCTACCAAACCCACACATTTCTGAAAGCTAGACACCCGGGGGATTACAGGGAGGTATGGCTTGCGTGGATCCCCCAACGTTTTCTTACCCAAAATCCCCTGCAAACCTCAATTTTAGCTGCAAAAATCACTTTTTTCACACATTTCTGTGTGGGAAAGTTGTGGCATCACCGGGCTGACACAAATTTCCTACCACCCAGCGTTCCCCAGGGTCTCCCGATAAAAATTGTGCCTCACTCGTGTGGGAGGCCCAAGTACCCGCGACAGGCAAGGTCCCAAAACGTTTTGAGGTGACATCAAAATTGCCTATCTCAAAATGACCTGGTTTTGCAAGGGGGGGGTCACCTGGGTTTTTGGCCTCGTGCTCGGCGGCCATCTAGGGAAACCTACCAAACCCACACATTTCTGAAAACTAGAAACCCGGGGGATTCCAGGGAGGTATGGCTTGCGTGGATCCCCCAACGTTTCTTTACCCAGAATCCCCTGCAAACCTGTATTCGTGCTGAAAAAAATCACTTTTTCCACACATTTTTGTGTGGGAAAGTTGTGGCATCAATGGGCTGACACAAATTTCCTACCACCCAGCATTCCCCCGGGTCTCCCGATAAAAATGGTGCCTCACTCGTGAGGGAGGCCCAAGTACCCGCGACAGGCAAGGGCCCAAAACGTATTGAGGCGACATCAAAATTGCCTATCACAAAATGTTTTGGGCCCTTGCCTGTCGCGGGTACTTGGGCCTCCCGCACGAGTGAGGCACCATTTTTATCGGGAGACCTGGGGGAATGCTGGGTGATAGGAAATTTGTGTGAGCCCGGTGATGCCACAACTTTCCCACACAAAAATATGTGAAAAAAGTGAATTCTTCAGCTAAAATTGAAGTTTGCAGGGGATTCTGGGTAAGGAAACGTTGGGGGATCCACGCAAGCCATACCTCCTTGGAATCCCCCGGGTATCTACTTTTCAGAAATGTGTGGGTTTGGTAGGTTTCCCTAGATGGCCGCCGAGCACGGGGACAAAAACCCAGGTGACTCCCCTTGCTAAACCAGGTTGTTTTGTGATAGGCAATTCTGATGTCGCCTCAATATGTTTTGGGCCCTTGCCTGTCGCGGAAACTTGGGCCTCCAACACGAGTGAGGCACCATATTTATTGGGAGACCCTGGGGAATGCTGGGTGGTAGGAAATTTGTGTCAGCCCGGTGATGCCACAACTTTCCCACACAAAAATGTGTGAAAAAAGTGATTTTTTCAGCTAAAATTGAGGTTTGCAGGGATTCTGGGTAAGGAAACGTTGGGGGATCCACGCAAGCCATACCTCCCTGGAATCCCCGGGTGTCTAGTTTTCAGAAATGTGTGGGTTTGGTAGGTTTCCCTAGATGGCCGCCGAGCACGGGGCCAAAACCCAGGTGACCCCCTTGCAAAACCAGGTCATTTTGAGATAGGCAATTTTGATGTCGCCTCAAAATGTTTTGGGCCCTTGCCTGTCGCGGGTATTTGGGCCTCCCACACGAGTGAGGCACCATTTTTATTGGGAGACCCTGGGGGACGTTGGGTGGTAGGAAATTTGTTTCAGCCCGGTGATGCCACTACTTTCCCACACAAAAATGTGTGGAAAAAGTGATATTTTCAGCTAAAATTGAGGTTTGCAGGGGATTCTGGGTAAGGAAACGTTGGGGGATCCACGCAAGCCATACCTCCCTAGAATTCCCCGGGTGTCTAGTTTTGAGAAATGTGTGGGTTTGGTAGGTTTCCCTAGATGGCCGCCGAGCACAGGGACAAAAACCCAGGTGACCCCCTTGCAAAACCAGGTCATTTTGGGATGGGCAATTTTGATGTTGCCTCAAAACGTTTTGGGCCCTTGCCTGTCGCGGGTACTTGGGCCTCCCACACGAGTGAGGCACCATTTTTATCGGGAGACGCTGGGTGGTAGGAAATTTGTTTCAGCCTGGTGATGCCACTACTTTCCCAAACAAAAATGTGTGGAAAAAGTGATATTTTCAGCTAAAATTGAGGTTTGCAGGGAATTCTGGGTAAGGAAACGTTGGGGGATCCACGCAAGCCATACCTCCCTAGAATTCCCCGGGTGTCTAGTTTTCAGAAATGTGTGGGTTTGGTGGGTTTCCCTAGATGGCCGCCGAGCACAGGGACAAAAACCCAGGTGACCCCCCTTGCAAAACCAGGTCATTTTGAGATAGGCAATTTTGATGTCGCCTCAATACGTTTTGGGCCCTTGTCTGCCGCGTGTACTTGGGCCTCCCACACGAGTGAGGCACCATTTTTATCGGGAGACCCGGGGGAACGCTGGGTGGTAGGAAATTTGTGTCAGCCCGGTGATGCCACAACTTTCCCACACAACAATGTGTGGAAAAAGTGATTTTGTCTGCTAAATTTGAGGTTTGCAGGGGATTCTGGGTAAGGAAACGTTGGGGGATCCATGCAAGCCATCCCTCCCTGGAATACCCCGGGTGTCTAGTTTTCAAAAATGTATAGGTTTGCTAGGTTTCCCTAGGTGCCGGCAGAGCTAGGGTTCAAAAAGTACAGCTAGGCACTTTGCCAAAAAAGGGTCATTTTGCACTGTGAAATTGTGTTGTGTCCACATTGCGTTTTGCGCCGTTTCTTGTCGCAGGCACTAGGCCTACCCACACAAGTGAGGTATCATTTTTGTCGGAAGACTTTGGGGAACGCGGGGTGGGTGGAAATTTCTGGATCCACACAGATTCCAGAACTTTCCACCACAGAAATGTGAGGAAAATGTTTTTTTGACAATCTTTTAGGTTTGCAAGGGATTGTGGGTAACAGAACCTGGTGAGAGGTAGTCGAGTCACCCCATCCTGGATTCCCCTGCGTGTCTAGTTTTAAAAAATGTTTGCTAGGTTTCCCTAGGTGCCGGTAGAGCTAGGGTTCAAAAACTACAGCTAGGCACTTTGCCAAAAAAGGGTCATTTTTCACTGTGAAATTGTGTTGTGTCCACATTGCGTTTTGCGCAGTTTCCTGTCGCAGGCACAAGGCCTACCCACACAAGTGAGGTACCATTTTTCTCGGAAGACTTTGGGGAATGCGGGGTGGGTGGAAATTTGTGGATCCACGCAGATTCCAGAACTTTCCACCACAGAAATGTGAGGAAAATGAGGTGTTTTTTACATTTCTTTAGGTTTGCAAGGGATTCTGGGTGACAGAACCTGGTGAGAGGCAGTTGAGTCACCCCATCCTGGATTCCTCTGGGTGTCTAGTTTTCAAAAATGTATAGGTTCGCTAGGTTTCCCTAGGTGCCGGCAGAGCTAGGATTCAAAAACTACAGCTAGGCACTTTGCCAAAAAAGGGTCATTTTTCACTGTGAAATTGTGGTGTGTCCACGTTGCGTTTTGCGCCGTTTCCTGTCGCGGGCACTAGGCCTACCCACACAAGTGAGGTACCATTTTTCTCGGAAGACTTTGGGGAACACGGAGTGGGTGGAAATTTGTGGATCCACGCAGATTCCAGAACTTTCCACCACAGAAATGTGAGGAAAATGTGGTTTTTTGGACAATTTTTTAGGTTTGCAAGGGATTCTGGGTAACAGAACCTGGTGAGAGGCAGTCAAGTCACCCCAGCCTGGATTCCCCTGGGTGTCTAGTTTTCAAACATGTATAGGTTTGCTAGGCTTCCCTAGGTGCCGGCAGAGCTAGGGTTAAAAAACTACAGCTAAGCAGTTTGCCAAAAAAGGGTAATTTTTCACTGTGAAATTGTGGTGTGTCCACGTTGCGTTTTGCACCGTTTCCTGTCGCGGGCACTAGGCCTACCCACACAAGTGAGGTACCATTTTTCTCGTAAGACTTTGGGAAACGTGGGGTGGGTGGAAATTTGTGGATCCATGCAGATTCCAGAACGTTCCACCACAGAAATGTGTTTTTTTTTACAATTGTTTAGGTTTGCAAGGGATTCTGGGTAACAGAACCTGGTGGGAGCCAGTCAAGTCACCCCATCCTGGATTCCCCTGGGTGTCTATTTTTCAAAAATGTATAGGTTTGCTAGGTTTCCCTAGGTGCCGGCAGAGCTAGGGTTCAAAAACTACAGCTAGGCACTTTGCCAAAAAAGGGTCATTTTTCACTGTGAAATTATTGTGTACACGTTGCGTTTTGTTCCGTTTCATGTCGCGGGACTAGGCCTACCCACACAAGTGAGGTACCATTTTTCTCGGAAGACTTTGGGGAACGCGGGGTGGGTGGAAATTTGTGGATCCACGCAGATTCCAGAACTTTCCACCACAGAAATGTGAGGAAAATGTGGTTTTTTGGACAATTGTTTAGGTTTGCAAGGGATTCTGGGTAACAGAACCTGGTGGGAGCCAGTCAAGTCACCCCATCCTGGATTCCCCTGGGTGTCTAGTTTTTCAAAATGTATAGGTTTGCTAGGTTTCCTTAGGTGCCGGCAGAGCTAGGGTTCAAAAACTACAGCTAGGCACTTTGCCAAAAAAGGGTCATTTTTCACTGTGAAATTATGGTGTGTCCACGTTGCGTTTTGCGCCGTTTCATGTCGCGGGCACTAGGCCTACCCATGCAAGTGAGGGACCATTGTTCTCGGAAGACTTTGGGAAACGCGGGGTGGGTGGAAATTTGTGGATCCAAGCAGATTCCAGAACTTTACACCACAGAAATGTGAGGAAAATGTGGGTTTTTTGACAATTATTTAGGTTTGCAAGGGATTCTGGGTAACAGAACCTGGTGGGAGCCAGTCAAGTCACCCCATCCTGGATTCCCCTGGGTGTCTAGTTTTCAAAAATGTATAGGTTTGCTAGGTTTCCCTAGGTGCCGGCAGAGCTAGGGTTCAAAAACTACAGCTAGGCACTTTGCCAAAAAAGGGTCATTTTTCACTGTGAAATTGTGGTGTGTCCACGTTGCGTTTTGCGCCGTTTCCTGTCGCGGGCACTAGGCCTACCCACGCAAGTGAGGTACCATTTTTCTCTGAAGACTTTGGTGAATGCGGGGTGAGTGGAAATTTGTGGATCCACGCAGATTCCAGAACTTTCCACCACAGAAATGTGAGGAAAATGTGGTTTTTTTGACATTTCTTTAGGTTTGCAAGGGATTCTGGGTAACAGAACCTGGTGAAAGCCAGTCAAGTCACCCCATCCTGGATTCCCCTGGGTGTCTAGTTTTCAAAAATGTATAGGTTTGCTAGATTTCCCTAGGTGCCGGCAGAGCTAGGGTTCAAAAACTACAGCTAGGCACTTTGCAAAAAAAGGGTAATTTTTCATTGTGAAAATGTGGTGTGTTCACGTTGTGTTTTGAGTCGTTTCCTGTCGTGGGCACTATGCCTACCCACACAAGTGAGGTACCGTTTTATCGGGAGACTTAGGGTAATTCAGATTTGTAAAGCAACTGTTATTACCTATTGACTTTCAATGCATTTCTGCCTTCCAAATGAAAGACAATGTGTAAAAATGAAGTCATTTTGAAAAATGACCGATAATTCTCATGCTAGTATGAGTATTCCCAATTTCGGAAATGTGCAAATATCTACTGTTTCTAAACTCTATATTTTGTTCCCATTTCAGAAATACTTAAGTGTCTTTCATACCGATTTTTCCATTTATACATTTTCCCAGAATAATTGTTATATACACCCGGTACATAATATAAAAAACCATTGCAAGTCACTGCTCAGTTTTTGGCTCTGGGTACATCGGTTTCTTGGTGAACCTACAAATCCTATATATCCCCACAACCAGTAAGGTTCCACAGATGTAACGGTATATTGCTTTTAAAGAGCTGTCATAATTAGAAGAAGTTACAGGTGAAAACGTTGACACAAAAGGTTGTTTTTTTCAACTAATTTTCAATTTTTCCTATATTTAACTGTTAGTTTCTATAAAGAAACCTTGAAGGATCTACACAAATGACCCCTTGCTGAATTCAGAATTTTGTCTACTTTACTAAAATGTATAGCTTTCCAGGATCCATTATTGCTTTCATACCCATTTCTACCATTAACTGGAAGGAGGTTGAAAGCACAAAAAATAGCAAAAATAGGCTATGTCCCAGAAAAATGCCAAAACTGTGTAAAACGTTTTGGTTTTCTGACAAATGTCTGTCATCCCTAAAAGCTGGGGAAATGGTGATTTCAGCCCCACAAACCCTTTTTTGATACCATTTGCAGGGAAGAACCCAGACGCTTTCATTTGCAGCACTTTTTTCCCATTTTTCCCCCAAAAAACAAAATTTAGCTGTATTTTGTCTAATTTCTGGGTCCCCTCCAGGGGAATCCACAAACCCTGGGTACCTTTAGAATCCCCATGATGTTGGAAGAAAAGACGCAAATTTGGCGTGGATACCTTATGTGGTCAAAAAGTTACAGGGGCCTAAGCGCGAACTACCCCAAATAGCCAAAAAAAGGCTTAGCACAGGGGGGGAAAGGCCTAGCAGCGAAGGGGTTAAAGGGACTTCTGAGCCATACACAGCATGAGCATACTGCAAGCTCAGCCTGCGCCAAGCCCGGCCCAGCAGCAAATCTGTCTGCAGCCCATCAGTGGCCGGAAGAGCAAGGCTGGGTACCCCTTTTACCTCCTTTGTGGTTTAAAGGTTTATGTAGGAAACCGACTCTCTGTACAGTGTACTAAAATGAAGTACACTATGTAGAGAGTACAGGAAATCCCCAAAAGGTAGGTAGAGGTAAAAGTAGATAATACAAACTCTCTTTTGTAGTAGTGTGGGCGAGCAGTTAGGCTTATCAGAAGGTAGTGTTAACCATTTTTTGTACTCACAGGGGCAATAAATGAGACACACACTCAAGAATAAATCCGGGACCAATTTGTAAAAATAATATACATTTTTCTATAATGTTTAAGACCATAAACACAGTTCTAGGGTAAGTACTTTGGGAGATACGATTTTGCAAAGTTGGATAAATATATCACCTCTATGCACAATTACGCACCAAAGGAAACAATGGGAAAAAGCAGAAAAATGCAAAGAAATTCAGGCAATGCTCTCGCAAAGTTCACCTTCTCATTTTAGGTCGCTGTTGGGACCAGGTCCAAAGTTCCAGCAGGACAAGTTCGGCAGCATCCTGGATCGGCCGGGAGCAGAGGTGCTGAGGTCTTGGAAGCTGGTGCGCAAAGACGAAGGGGGCCACTTGAAAATACACTGCACAGAGGGACTAACAGGTAAGTCTGGTGGGTCTCCTTAGAGGGCCTGGGGACCATAGAAGAAGGGCTGGTTGGTCAGTGCTGGGGTCGATAGGGTCCGGTGCAGAGCGAACAGGTTAGCTAGGTGTCATGCGTCTTGAGGTCCTCGCGGTCCTCGCGGTCAGGAGCAGGCAACTTGGAGAGGCAATCTCGGAACAGCTGGGCTACTCAGGAAGTGGGTCTCGGTTGTCTCGAAGTACCTCGATGGGTGCCTTGTTTGGGTGCTTTGAGAGTCTGGAGTGGACTCTCCTTCTTGGTGTTTGCTGTTGGGTGTCCTATACCCTGGGTATTGGTACACAGCGGCTCTGGTAGGTCCTGGTGTTTTCAAACTTGGTGGTCAGATCGCACCCTCCGGAGCTGTTGTACTTTTTCTCACTTTGGTGCTGCATAGAGGTCACCGAAGAGCAGCATGTCGACAAACCAGACTTCAAGGGATCGATGCCTGCAGTGATCAGCGAAGTGATACCTTCACTCCAAGGGAGCTTCTCTTCAATTTCTTGAAGGCTGGAGGTGTTTCTGGGTTCTTGGAACCCTTTCAGGTTTCAGGACGACATAACAGCAGCGATTGTTGAGTCCTGTGAGCAGCAGGCAGGGTTTGGCGCCTTTTTCTTCTGCAGCAGGACTTCAGTTCTCGAGCAGCGGGTCTCCTTTGTCCTGGTCTTCTCTTGTCCTTCGTATCTAATGTTCAGGTCTCGAGGTGCCACCTAATTACTGAATTTAGGGGCGTTACAAGGGGAGATAGGTAGTTGCCAATGGGCCTTCCTACATTTAGGGTGTCTACACCCTCTAGTGACCACTTCCTGAGGGAAGAGGCACTACCCTGGCCCTGATAGGAGGTCAAAAGATGGTGGAATTTCAGGAGAGGGGGGGGTCACATTTCCTGCCCCGCCCTAGAGGTTGTGTAGGCTAAGTTGGGACCCTCCTCCTAATCTAACTAATTTCCCCACCTTTCCTTCCACCAATAGTGGAGCAGGAAATGGGGCGTGGCCTCCCCCACTATTTGGAGGGTCCTGGGGTGCATTTCAAAGGCAGCATTGGCTTTGAAGCTTCCTGTCCAGAAAGACCATCCTTACCTGGAAGAAGTGTGAAGCACCTCTGCCCACAGTAGGCTTTGTCTCTGTCCTCTGAGAGTGCTGGCTCTCACCCCATGAGGTCAGAAACATGTCTGGTAGTGACAGGCTGGCGAAAACAGGTCAGGAACTACACCAGTGCTCTAGAAGGGTCTCCTGTATGAATTTATTAATAAATCCCACAAGAGCATCAGTGAGGATTTATTAAGACAGCATGTTTGGTACCAAACACCTTAGGAATCCGTGAAGCTATCATTGAGCTATGAAACTCGTGTTGACAAGTCTCCAGCCATTGTACTCTTTAAGGCCTCCCTGTTCATTTACAACATCTCAGAATAGACTGGACATTGTAGGGGCATATCTGTTCATGAGTATATGCTCACACATAGGATATAGTGCACCCAGGCTTAGGGCTAAAGGCCTGCAGTAGGGGTGACTTACCAATATTTTATGCAGTGTATGGAAGGCATGGCACACAGAGCTGTGTGCCATGTTGACTCTTTAGATTTTCTGCACCAAGATACGCAAGAGTGCATAGTCTTGGTGAGGGGTTCCTGGGGTGAAACAACCAGTGCTGCAGCCCCAGAGGACCCTCTTCAGTACCCATGCCACAGGTACCAGGGATACAATTTACTAGGGATTAATATGGGTAACTGAAGTTGTGCCAATCGTGGTACAGGTTTTGGAAAAGAGATCTGGCACTGGGAACCTGGTGAGCAGGGACCCAGTGCACTTACAGTTCAAAATCACATCAGACATCAGGCAAAAAGTGGGGGCTAACAATATCAAAAGAGGCACTTTCCTTCAGTGCATTTTAAGATTTTAAATGTTCAGCCTTATCATGGTTGCAATCTTTTCTGGAGGAAAGATTTTTCCAGGTGTTTGAGGGTGAGGTCATTTCAAAATCTGTTCCCCTACACTGTGGAGTCCCTCAGGGCTCAGCTCTGAGCCCCACTCTTTTTAATGTTTATATGGCTCCGCTGGCAGAGATTGTATCCCCCTTTGGGTCCACATAGTGACATATGCAGATGATACTCAACTGGTCGTAGCACTGAATCATTCGGACCAGGCATCCAATGGTCTTCGTCCCTGTCTGGAGGAAGTTACCAGGTGGATGAATCTGTCGCATCTAAAATTGAATGGCGACAAGACTGAGCTTATGGTGCTTGGCAATCCTCTCTGTTTTAAATCAGATACAATGTGGCCAGCCTGCATGGACCCTCCCCCCGCCCCTAAGACCGAAAAAAAAGCCTGGGTATCTGGCTGGATCAGGACCTCAGCTTTAAAGTTCAGGCCAGGGAAGTTGTTGCTTCTTGTTATGGCATCCTTAGGATGCTGCGCAAAGTGCTCCCCCTTCTTCCCTTCCAGGCCAAAAAGCTGTTGATCCAGGCACTTATCCTATCTAGGATAGATTATGGAAATGCCCTATACCTAGGCGCGCCAATCTCGGCAATTGCGAAACTGCAGACTGTGCAAAATTGTGCAGCAAGAATGCTTATGGGGACCCCTAATCGACACTCTACAAGGCCCGCTCTGCGTTCCCTCCACTGGCTCCCTATTCAGGAGAGAGTCAATTTCAAGGCTCTATGTATCAACCATAAGTCGATGGAAGGGAATGGCCCACCAATCAATAATGCTATGATTCAGCCCTATCGGGCGAATAGGCAGTTGCGTTCAGATGAGCTTCACCTGGCAGTTGTACCCAGGATTAAGAAGGCCAGAAGTGGTGGCAGGCTTTTTTCGTATAAGGCCTCCAGACTTTGGAACTCCCTTCCACTGTATTTACGAAAGGAATCTAATCCTCTAGCCTTCCGAAAACAGTTAAAGACGTGGCTCTTCCCCTAGGTGTTGTTTTTGTCTCAGTTACCTGTCTCAGCTCTGGGATGCCTCCGGGTAGCCATGCGCTATAGAAGTGCTGTTTCATTCATTCAAATGTAACGTGGTGTTCTGGATTTTCAAAAGTGTGCTGTCACTATCCTGAAGTAATTATATGTCTACATGTGTGCTGGGCACTCAACATAATGCCAAAAACACAGAGTACCAACGCAACTGAGAAGATCGGGCGCTGATATGGAGTTTCAACCAAAATAATCAGCAACCTTCACGGGAAAACCAATAGGTAAGATTTAGTTAATGTTGACGGCGGCATAAAGGCTACAATGCAAAACCTCAAAAGACACAAAACAGAACTGCTAACTACTGACTAAACCTTACATCCGGCCTCTGTCACGCATCATCTCATGCATTCCATGCCACGTTGCATCATCTATGACATCAGTAATAGGACCACTAATAGGTATACACAGACAAGTGGACATGGACTATTACAAAAATACAATCAGATGTCATCACAAAAACAAATGCATCATGCCCTCAATATAAAATATTTTTACTGGTGATACTATCTCCCCAGACCAAGCAATACCTGCATTTTCAGATAAAATAATTTCTCAGTCAACTTCATGACACAATCAGCGTGACTGTCACACACTCTGCAAGACATGTGCTCTGTTCCTTATACACATGAGTTTCAACTTTCACACATGACATGGGGTGGGTGGGTTAAGGTTTTGTTAGTGCATTAACTCTTCCATTACGCATATTTTAAGGAGCTCTGGTGTAGTCAGTTTAACTGCCCCATTTCAGCTCATCCTTAACTATAATTACAGTGCTTTCTAGTAAATATGAATGCAGTGGCTGCTATAATACAAAAAATAAAGACAACTGATAAGTCAGAAGGAAGAGGAAGGACAAGCCTAGAGACGTGTGGCAGTCCGTTCTGGCATTCCTGCTATGAAAAGAAACAAGCATGGGAAAAGCCAATAGGCCTGGCCTTGGCATGCTGGTAAAATGGTTAAGTATCTTTTTTTACATTTTGTATTTCAACCACAGAGATAAAGAGAAAAGAAAGCAGGCTGATACTTAAATGTGGCCAACTACACTTGCAACAAAAATGTTTAATGAAAAAAAAAATCTGTATTCACTAGAGATATCTTTTCTTTTTTTAAACACGCCTTTCAGTTGTGCCATGCATTTTACTATTATTGTTTGACAAGAACAGATCATCACCTAATGGAGCACTCAGGAGCACTCATACTGCACGGAGCAACGATGTCCCAATATGACTTAAACCCTTTAAACAACAACCATAAACAGGGCAGGAAATACATCGGCATCCAACTAGGCACCTGAACTGCAAGATTATATACAAAAAAATAATAAATCACACTTTGAAAGAGCTTCATCACATGAGTGAAAGGGTCTATTTTTCAGCAGATGTGAAGAATGTGTACAAGCTTTCTGCAGTCACTCAAAGTGAAGGGAGCCTTTGGCTAAAGTGGGCTGAGCCATTGCCCCATGCTGGATGCTGTGGTGTGCAGTATAAAAATACACATGACAGCTCGACAGACCAATGGATGAAGCTTGCTGACCAAAAGCCCTCTTATGTATGTATATTATGTATGATTGTTTTGGAAAACAATAGTCTGGCTAGACAACTAAATCTGTCTAAAAAGCCAGACTTAAAAAATAAATCAGCAATAGTAAAAAACACAAAAGTATTGAAACATGAAGGCA
This sequence comes from Calotriton arnoldi, assembly GCA_963921515.1. NCBI lineage: Eukaryota > Metazoa > Chordata > Amphibia > Caudata > Salamandridae > Calotriton > Calotriton arnoldi. The sequence goes on from CAWUFW010004189.1 coordinate 1,444,340, forward strand.
AAAGAAGTAGAAGATGTAGGCAATTTGTTACCTTGACAAATAAATATGCTTCAGAAATGCTAGTGACACTACGCTTCGCAAGGTGGTTCAATGACTTGAACACTTACCTCTGAAACACAAGGTTATCTTCTTTGAGGATTTATACCGGGCATGGCTGCCTCAGCTAGGGCTTCTCAGCGTGCCTGAAGCTACTGTAACACAACATGAAGACCATACTAAACTGAGAACAACCAGGTCTTCAACTGCTTCCTGAAACTGAAGTGATTGACTAGCTTCCTTAGATAATTAGGCAATTTATTCTTTAACTTCGGGGCCATACCACGATGGGAGCATCCCCCTTTCTGGCCAAGTTGAAGCGAGGGACCACTGCCAGGTTGAGAACTTCTGATCTTAACTCCCTTTTGGGGTGATAGGACTGAGGCAGGGAGAGCAGGCTAGGTGAGCCAAGTATATTCACAATTCGATGGGTCACACACAGTGCTTTGAACTGGAAATGCTTCTCCACAGGGAGCTAATGCGGAGTGTGGAGTTGCTAAGAAACTGAGCAGAATCTCAGCAACTGACATAATAGTCTGTCTGCCGTGTTCTGAATAATGTGCAATCTATTTTTCATGTGCCCAGCAGTACCCAGATTCAATATGTTACAATGATTTAGGCGCAAGATGATTAAAGCCCGAATGATCATCTTCCGCATGTGGGAGCAAAAAAAGCCTATGATTTTTGCAGCTTCTTAGTGTGCCAAAGTACCCGAAGTCAGGGCTTTCACCTGTGGTTAGAAATATAGTCATCCATCCACACACCTACATTTTTAAGAATTTCTGTGGGCTTGGGAGGCAACCCCAGGAAGTTGGCCACCAGTGTGCGCCCCATTTTTGTGAACGTTTTTTCAGGCTGAAAGTTTGCATCCCAGAAAAGCCAAATATGCTATCCTTTCTTACGAGGTTAAACTAATTTGGATAAGAGAACCACTTGTTATTCAAAGAGCTTAGAAATGATAGAAGTGCTGTTTCAAGCTCTATATTAAAAAATCTCTTATTGTTTTCAGGCAAGATAAAAAGTCCTTTACAGACGTTTTCAGAAGTTGAAAGATGATAGGGAATAAAACACCCTCTAATTTTACGGTAACAATACTGATGAGAATGCGGAAGGCTTGGTGTGCAGGACAAGTTCCTCTCTGCTTCAGGCCGGTGTTAGCATGCTTGTGGTCATGATGTCCCTGAAGGAATTCAGCTGGTGGTGGGCTGATATGCTAGTGGCCAAGGACGTCAGGCTGAGAGTTTGAATGAATGAGTACCGCAATACAGAGGAGCAGATAAGCCCGATGGATCAAGGCCATTTTCCTGTGATGGTGCGTGTGGTTATGTTAATCTTCGTATCCAAGATGGTTGTCTTCCCAGTTTGTGCTGTCAGAGCTTAGCTGCCCAAGACAGTGTTTGACCGTTTTCCAGTGAAGTAATTTCTTATTCTACTAATATTTATGGGAATTTGGCCCCAAGGCAATCCTTTAATTCGCTTATTTTATGTAATATCCATTGCCCAAGTTAGATTCTTTTGGTCCGTAACTTTTTCTCCTTTTTTCCACACATGTTGGATTGATCAGCCTTGAAGATTATGCTAAACTCTTTCTCTGCTTTGCCTTACAGTAGTTTTGGTGTCTTGCATCCCAACTCTGCCCTTTGTTACTTTTTGGTGTTTATTCCAACCCTTTTAATGAGACACCTTCTATGTCTATGTAAATGCAGGGTGACATCAAGGCTAATGACAGAAGTTGTACTTTCTTCAGACCATTACAAAGGAAACAAGAAAGAGCTTCACTGCCTCTAGTGAAAAGGGGTATTATGAGTATTTATTGATTTATTTTATTGCCTTTATCCAAGGTGCTTTCACATACTGATAATATAAAGGTACAAAACAGTAGTAATAAAAGTTACAAGATGTAAAACATATTAACAATCTTAGTATTTTCTTCAAAATTTGAGCTGACTAGTAATTGGAAGCCACCACAGTTGAGCCCTGTGTGGTCAAATGTGAGTCCATTATTTTAAGGGAGAAAAGAGGAAGAGTTTTGAAAAGACTGAAGTGGAGTAAGAAAATCCTTAGGAGGACCAGTGTGGAGTGAGAAGCCAGGATGGCATTCACCACAGAAAGGCAAGCAATAATCTGGTCACTAAAACAGTAAGTGAAGAAAGACAATGAGAACTAGATCTGAGAATCATTGGCATAGAAGTGTGAGTTGAAGTCAAAAGAGGAGAGAATGAAGGTTAAAGGAATAGACAGAGAATTGAAGTGGTCCTAGCACTGAGCCACCAGTCTCACCCTAGAGTACCGGATGGGAAGAAGATACTGTCCCTTTCCAAGAGGTTGAGAAAGAGCAGTGAGTACCACAAGACTGAAAATCAATTAAGAACAGTATCAGAAAGCCTGGTTTAGATAGTAGGTGAATAAGAATCATGGGGCATATTTACAACAGAATGGCGTAGCTCGTGTTATGCCACAATTCCTAACGCGCTCTCCGACATTCTGAAAATGCAGGGATGCGTGGTATTTACAATAATATGGCACACCCCTGCGTATCTCTTAGCTCTGCCGCTAAATTTAGCTGGCTAGCGCCAACGCAGGCACCCTTGCACCAGAGTGCAAGGATGCCTGCATGCAGGCAATGATTGTTTATGTGTAGGTTGGTGTCCCTTCCTGCGCATAAACAATCACTAATGGCGATTTGTAACTTCTATGTGTGCTATATTCTGGTGCACAAATAGAAGTTGCAACTCGTCATTATTTAATGATTGTTTATGTGCAGGAATGGACACCTCCCTGCACCTAAACAATCACTACTGGCGATTTGATCTTTCTATCTGTGCTGCATTCACATAGAAACAGCAAAAACGAGGAGAAATTAATAATTTCTCCTTGTTGTGCCAGGTTAGGACCAGATTTTCCCTCGTCTTATTTTTGGTGCTTCCCCATATTTACGCCAGCCTTGTAAATAGGGAACAGCATCAAAAAGCAATGGGTGTTGCAGCACAACGCCCACTGTTCTGTGTTCTGAATTAGACCCTGTGGTGTCTAGACACACACACACAGCAGTGTGTCTATCCCCACACATACACAAATACTTTGTTGCCTTCACCTTTCACCCTCCAGAAGCTATCAGGGAGTTGGTGCCTGTTAGACCTGTCAGCCTTAGGCTGGTCTTCCACCAAACATTTTGACCTACCTCCTCCATTTTTGCTGGATCTATTTTTGTTGTCCCTAGGACTTTGTGCATTTACAACTGCTAGATAGTACTAAAGTGCTTGTGCTCACTCCTCTCAAACATGGTTACATTGGTTTATACCCAATTGGCGTATTTTATTTACTTATAAGTCCCTTAGAGAGTAGTGTACCATATACCCTGGGCCTGTAAATTAAATGCTACTAGTGGGCCTGCAATACTTATTATGCCACCCACTGACGTAGCACCTTAAAACATGCCCCAGGCCTGCCACTGCAGCCTGAATGAAGTTTTAAACTGGCATGTTGACTTTGCATTTAAACCCCCTTGCCAAGCCTTAAACTCCCCTTTTATTACATACATCACCCCTAAGGCAGGCCCTGGGCAGCCTATAGGGCAGGGTGCTGTGTAATTGAAAGTTGCACATGTACTTTTAAGTTCTACATGTCCTGGTAGTGAACAGCTCTTAAATTCGTTTGTCACTACTGTGAGGCCTTTCACGCTAAATGCTGCATGAATAGGGGCATTATTTACAAGGGGGCGATAAGCCGCGTTAAGTGGCTTAACGCCCTCTTGTAAATAAGGTGAAGGACTTAACGCCACCAGAACGTCTCAAAAAGTGACGTTCTGGTGGTGTTAAGTCTTTGTAAATATGCCCCCATGTGTTCAGCGATGTGAATAGTAGCAGAGGGATCCAAAAGGATCGGAATGAAAAACTGTTTCTGGCTTTTACGACTCGTTCCAAAATGCAATTATAAGCAGACATGAAAGGAGTATCACTCCTACTTTTGATTCACAATGACATGTATCCAGGGTTTGTGACTAAAATTGGAGTACCAAACCATTGATCACCTGCTGACACCAGTGTTGGGGTGACATGTGATTCATAAGAGGATAGCTGTCCTGTGGAACAGCTCCTATTTGTGAGTCATGTCAGTCAGCCTCGGGGAAGCAGGCAATGGTACAGGAACCTCTGCATGCTCCCTCTATGTCTTCCTAATTGTTTTTTTTTCTTTTCAAAAGGCGGCATCTGTCCCTTTAAGAGATACAGGCTGCTTAACAAAAACGTTTTCAGGGATTGAGATGCCAGGTACTGTGCTTTGTGAAATACCACCAGAGCAAGAAATGCATCTGGTTCCATCTCCAGAGCTCTCATTGCTATGTTCCAGTCTCATTACCTCTCAGCCTCTTCTTGGTGCCCAGCTGCAAGCATTCCATACCCCAAAGCCACAAACCTCCTACTTCCCACAGGCCTTCCTTTTGTCACAGATACCCCATTTTGCATCTGCTGCTGTAACAACCTCATACGCTCAGTCAAAAGAGACTGTTCCAGCTGCTCACCCTCTTGACCTCCACCGTTCTTGGGTTAAGCAGAGAACAGTGAGAGCTAGCAAGCTGCAATATGCGAGCAGCCATCTTGGGTGCATGGATAGTTAAACCACACCCAAGATTTTACACCTCACTTGGATTTTTAGAAGCCTTCGTGGGCAGTCCTGTTGCAGCTTTGTTCCAGTTTCTTTTCCCCATTTTTTTCAATGTACCGTACAGTAGTTCTGATCTTCAACTGCCTTTCACCCAGGGAAGTATCGATTTTGATCCTCGTTCAGTACAGCTTGCCTTTTCTCTGGAGACACCTGGCGAAAACAAAGAAAAGTTAGTGATGTAATTGCATAAGTAATGGAAATTACTAACATAAAGAATACAAGCACAAAAAACTGAGGCCAGATGTACGAAGCGATTGCAAATTCGTAATCTGTCACAAATAGGATAACAACTGTGAAAAGGTAAGTTTGGAATGTATCAAAGTATATTTAAGTTCTAATCACAAAAATAGTATTTCAAATCAAATCTTACCTAAGCGCTATTTTTTTTATGATTCTCAATTTGCATTTCTTATTTTGGAATGTACTAACAGGTCACAAATTGCAAATAGTTGCAAAAACGGGTTTTAGCACTCACAAGTTAGCATCAAGAGGAAGCAAGTGGTAATCAGGGGCAACCTATAAAAGGAGAGGAAACTCCCTATTTTCCACAATGGCTGCTCAGTGTGGTATGGCAAGTAGGTTTGGCGTTTTTGCTCCACCACAGCAGAGGAGAAGACAAAGACATGAGCACATTTTCAGAGTTTGAGTGATTTTATTCCAGCAGACTGACTAGAGTTATGAGAAGAATAGACTGAGCAGCAATGGTATTTTTGTTCTGTGTTGTGAATTAGACCCTATGGTGTCTAGACTCACACACAGCAGTGTGTCAAACCCCACACATACACAAGTACTATGTTGCCTTCACCTTTTATCTTCTGGAAGCTATCAGGGAGTTTGTGCCTGTTAGATCTGTCAGCTTTAGGATGGTCTTCCATCAAACGTTTTGATTTACCTCCTCCATTTGTGCTGGAACTTTTTTTGTTGGCCTTAGGACTCTGTGCACTTACAACTGCTAGCCAGTACTAAAGTGCTTGTGCTCACTCCCCTCAAACATGGTTACATTGGTTTATACCCAATTGGCATATTTTATTTAGTTGTAAGTCCCTTATAGAGTGGTGTACCATATACCCCGGGACTGTAAATTAAATGCTACTAGTGGGCCTGCAATACTTATTGTGCCACCCACTAATGTAGCACCTTAAAACGTGCCACAGGCATGCCACTGCAGCCTGAATGAAGTTTTAAACTGCCATGTTGACTTGGCATTTAATCCCCTTGCCAGGACTTAAGCTCTCCTTTTATTACATATAAGTCACCCCTAAGGCAGGCCCTGGGCAGCCCGTAGGGCAGGGCGGTTTGTAATTAAAAGTTGGACATGTACTTTTAAGTTTTACATGTCCTGGTAGTGAACAACTCTTAAATTCGTTTTTCACTAATGTGAGGCCTATCCCTCCATAGGATAACATTAGGGATTCCTTATTACATTTAATAAGCTGCAATTTTCAATTGGGAGCGGGTTGCTATATTATGTTTGGTGTCTTTGGAATTGTGGTGAAGTAGAGCCCTATTTAATGGTAAAGTCGGGTTTTCGATCACAATTATAAAAATTCCACGTTTAGAAAGTTGACAAAAACATTTTGAAACATCACTTAGTCCCAAATCAGGATGCACTGCGGTAAAGTGAAAATCATTCACAGTAAATGAAATTCCGACAATTTCTTCCATTAGTACTCCATATTTATTCCTTGCATTATAAATAGGGCTCCCGGTTTTATGGTATTTTTTTTTTTGACATTTCCGTCTGTATTTACCCATATTTATCTTTTGTTATTTTATCTGTATTTATCCATATTTATTTTGGGGTTTATGGGAAAATGAAGCTGAAATTAGTATATTTCCATATTTATTTAACCGGTAAATATTCACTCATTCTTGAATGCCTATCAGGATTCAATGTTGTAAACACCCACAGAAGATACATCAATGCGCTTATAAGAAAATATGCAAATTTCAGTATCAACCTTGTGCATATCTACTGTTGTTAAAACCTCTTTACTAAAATTCCTTTCTTTTTGAGCCCCTCACCTATCAATCCACACAGCTATTGGCCTGGCAGTCATGGCAGACAGTATTTGGAATTGCTAAAAAGCAACCCAATTTCCGTTTTAATCCATATTTAAATATAAATACAGACAAGAAAATGAATGTTTTCTATCTGTATTTATCTGTAAAAATCAGTAAAAACGGAAAACAGGGAGCCTTAATTATAAACCATGTTCTATCATGGTACAACTGTTTTCAGACTCCAGATTACATCAAATTTTTAACATGCACCTGTCCAGGCTTTCACTTAAAACATAAGAAGATTCACCATTCGTCAAGGCGCAACGTCATGTGTTGTTTTCAGACCCAATGCATTTCGGGCATTTGCTGTTCTTCCTCAGGGGTAACTGTGATGAAACAAAGCGCATATTAATCACCCATACTCCTAACAGACCCTTATGTACCATTGACTTTATGCGACCCTTGTTGGTGCTATTTAATCTTCGCTAGCATGTGTCCCATGAAGACACATGCTAGCGAAGTCTTCATGGGGCACGTGATATTATTTAAACCTATTGGAGCTCAGGATTGTGGCTGTTGCTTAACCAGGGCTCACACCCCACTCAACCAACAACCCACTTTCTAACAGTGCCACTGTAAGAGGGGATTCACAAAGCTCACTTTCACCTTTTTTTAGACATTTTTTGGATTTAATGCCACTTAACATTAACAGACACATTGCATTTCCAAATACTCTCCAAGATGTGCGGCAAATTAAATTGGATTTTTTTCATATGGCACATTTTCCCCAGGCTATTGGCTGTGCGAATGGGACACCTGTTTTAATTTGTCCCCCAAGTGCTACAGAATTGTTATATTGCAATAGGAAAAGACAGCACTCTTTAAATATACAAATTGTAAGCAATGCTGGCTGCTTAATTACAGACCTTTTTGCTAAATTTCCTGGATCAACACATGATTCATATAGGCAATGGGGCCTACACAGCGGCCTTTTCAGCGGAGAGTTTGGTGATGACTGCCTTTTAGGGATTTATATGAATATAGAGTATTTTTTGAAAAACATTGTTTTGCACTGTTTTAAAGTTTATCATTATTTTTGTGTTATGTCACAGTGCAAATTTTCTGACTACTTGGTTTATGACCCCCGTGCCTGAATGCTACCACACATAGCCAACACAGATATAATATTGAACACACGTGAACCAGGGCAGTCAAAGAATAAACGTTTGGTCTTTTTAAGGTGAGATTTCGATGCCTGCACCAAAGTGGTGAAGCTCTCAATTATTCCCCGGAAGTAGCCTGCAAAATAGTAGCAGATTGGTCTATGTTGCACAACATTGCAACCAGAAGGGACTTCCTATGCAGCCTGAGGGAGGCAGCTCAGATGCGGAGGAAGAGCCACTACCATAGAACCAATTACATGATGCTACCAGTGCTGCAGATGGAATGAAAAGGTGGGCATATATTACAAACAACTATTTTTAAGGTAAGTGTGTTAAAAGTTTAAAATGTAATCTACAAGTAAATTATCAAAGTCACAATGTAGATAAGTACTTTTTATTTTCATGTTTATGCACAGGAAATTTGAAGACCCACAAATGCAGAAAATTATAATAATTCTTTCAGCAAAATTTACAAATGCCAACTGTATTAAAACAATAAACATATATGTTATGATTATAGAAAAGTATTTAAATACCTCTTTCTTAACTTGGTAGGAGTGGGCCTTTCAATATTTGGCTGAAAAATGTCCCATTCTATTTCAGAAGCCTGACTATGAGTATGCCTACATTTTATGAGATCAGATAGGGAAAAACTACTGCGGCTGAAAGCCTCCTCACTTTCTACAGCAGAAGTTGCCTGATCAGTGAAACATGTTTGCATAGTTTGAATCAATTCCAGTGATGATGTAACCTGCCCCAAGCCTTTAGCTATATCCTTGCTACAGTGGGCCATTCCCTGCTGAATATGTATGGTTCGGTGGACAGACAGAATATCGAGTTTAAAATGTCGACAAACACAAAGATCGAATTTTAAATATCCTGATACAGAAATATCGACAGGAAGAATATTGTGGTCAAGAATATCGACTTGCAGGTAAGAAATATCATTTTTGTAAATATCGAAGTTGTTAATATCATTTGCAAAAATATAGTTGTTTAAAATGTCGATGTTTTAATTAGTGTTATGTATTTTAATATGTATTTTAAAAGTATGTGATCTATTTTTTTGTATAAGTATTTGGTTTATTTTTTCATTTATGTGTTACATTTTTAGTGGTTATTAATTTTATTTTAATTACATTTTGCGTTTTTAAGTTCTGTAGCGGGTTGTGGGTTTATAAGGGAATAGGGTGGGAAGTAATTTAATTATAATAAATTAATGATTATTTTTTCTGTATTAGTATTTATTTAATTTAGATTTTATAGTGTTAATTGTGGGAATTAATTTATTATTAATTATTATTAATTGGTTATTAATTATTTTTAATTAATTAATTGTCAATTATGTTAATTGTGTCATTGTTTTAGGAGCAGGTTGTGGGTTTATAGGGGAATAGGGTGGGAAGTAATTTAATTATAATAAATTAATTATAAATGTTTATGTATTAGTATTTATTTAATTTAGATTTTATAGTGTTAATTGTGGGAATTAATTTATTAATTATTAATTAATTGGCTGATAATTATTATTAATGAATTAATTGGCAAATATGTTAATAGTGTCCTTTTTTTAGGAGCGGGTTGTGGGTTTGTAGGGGAATAGGGTGGAAAGTAATTTAATTATAAAAAATTATTAATATTTTTATTTATTAATATTTATTTAATTTATATTTTATAGTGTTAATTGTGGGGGTTATTTTATTATTAAATATTTATTAAGTGGTTGTTAATTATTATTAATTAATTCATTTGAAATTAATTATGTTAATTGTGTCATTTTTTAGGAGTGAGTGGTGGGGTTTATAGGAGAATAGGGTGGGAAGTTATTTATTTATAATTAATTAATAATTGTTTGTTAATGAATGCTAATTAATTAATTAAAATTAAAATATGGCAATTGTGTAATTAATTTTTGATTTAAGTTGTGGGGTTTATAGTGGTAAAGGGTGAGAAGTAAATTCTTTTAAATTAATTAATAAGTTGTTTGATATTAATTTATTAATGTAGAATTAGTTATGGAAAATGTGTAATGATTTTTAGGTGTGGGTTGTGCTGTTTATTGGGGTAGAACGTGGAAAGTAATTTATGTTTAATTAATTAATAATTAGTTGATTAGTAATATTAATTTATCAATTGATAAATATTTATGGTAAGTGTTTATTGTTATTTTGTGTGTGTATTTTGGTTTTATGGGGTAACGTTTGGGGAGTAAATTAATTTTTATTTGTTTTAATTTTTTTAAATTAATAGTATTTGTTTAATTGATAATTATGTTAATTATGGAGGTACATTTTTTTAAAATTGAAATGTGGGTTGTGAATTGTGTGGTGTTATAGGGTAGGAAATAAAAAATATTAAATTTATGTAATAATTAATGTTTTTGTTTATAAAAATGTTCTATTAAAAAATAATTTATGTTTTTACATTATTTTTGAATTTTTTTAAATAATCTTTCTAGGTATTTGTTAGATCTTTTTAACATTCTAATCTGTTTCTATCTTTTGTAATATTTAAAACTCATATATGTTTTATTGTTTTTTAAAATCTTTTGTGTTGTTGTTGTTAATTTGTTTGTTTTTAATTTTGAACTGACTCCAGTGGAAATATTAATTTTTACCCCTCTGCTATCCAACACTTTCCCTACTGTTGCACAAACAAGAGTGGGAATAGTAATTGTTACCCCTCCGCTATCCAACACTTTCCCTACTGTTGCACTCACTGGAGTGGAAATAGTAATTTTTACCCCTCCGCTATCCAACATTTTCCCTACTGTTGCACTCACTGGAGTGGGAATAGAAAGTTTTACCCCTCCGCTATCCAACACTTTCCCTCTGTTGCACTCACTGGAGTGGGAATAGTAATTTTTACCCCCCCCCGCTGTCCATCATTTTCCCTACTGTTGCACTCACTGGAGTGGGAATAGTAATTTTTACCCCCCCCCCCTGCTGTCCATCATTTTCCCTACTGTTGCACTCACTGGAGTGGGAATAGTAAATTTTACCCCTCCACTATCCAACACTTTCCCTATGTATGTTTAAATATTTTTTTAATTAAATGTATTTTATTATATTTGTTCAAATGTATATTAAATTTAAATAATTTTTTTAAGTAAATTTTATTATTTTATATATTTAACATTAATTCTTATTTAAATTTAAAAAATCGATATTTTGTACATCTATATTTTTTACATCGATATTTTTGTTTCGATACTTTTTTACTTACAATTTTAAATATAGGATGTCGACATTTTTGACATCGATATTTTTGCATCGATATTTGTGTATGAGGATATTTTTGACATCAATATTCTATCAGTGAACCGTATGGCTCTCCTGCTAAGTGCCCCCGTAGCGGTAACCAATTTTTTAACACTCTTCCCATAGTTTTGCATTTTAAAAACTACATGACAATATTTTGTTGCCGAACATCCTTACTTATAGCAGCACGTAAAGACATCATGGTTTCATTAAAGTTATCACTGCTATTAATCATAGAAGACGAGCCTTAATCCATGTTTCTGACAATTGTGTTTATAACATTCATTTGCTTATTTAGAACTATTAAAAGATTTCTCTATGTGCACACATTTTTTTCTACAGATGGTGTTGTACCTGTCTCATAATGCCTTTGAGAAAGCTGTGGTGGTATTAGTAAGATTCTTTGCCTCCTACGTCTTTGAATGTAAATGTCTGTTCTACATTGTGTAGGCGGGCATACATTTATAGAAGCTCTACCTGCTTGTCTTCTTGTAGCTACTTTTGTTTCAGAAAATGTAGGAGGACTTAAAATGTCCATTTGTGTAGGCAGATGATTGATGGTAATATTCAGATCCTCTACTTTATTGAGATTCTGTTCGTCATGGCCTTCTGAAATGTTTGATCCTATATCTGTAGGGAAACTGTGTAATATGCTATGTGTTAGACCTGGCATCCTTGGCGTGGTTTTCCGCCTAACTTTTGCCTTCAGACCTCCTGTTTGCTGACTTAGCGGCTGATTAGGATGGCGGTGAGACCGCCACTGACAGCCCTAAGCATGTTTTCTGCCCACCAAATTAGGATGGCGGGCGGTTTGCTGGCGGTCGGCAAGATCGACCGCCACGCATCCCACCGGTGTGGCGGAGTAATGCCTACAATGGTGGCGGTGCCTGCCAGGCACCGCCGTAGGCATTACAATGTTCCTTTCCGCCAGCCCTTTCATGGCGGTGAACCCGTCATGAAAAAGCAGGCGGAAAGGGACTTGGGGGCCCGTAGCGGGCCCCCCTTAACCTCCCTGAGCCTCTGTTTTGGTTTTGGGGGGCACCTGTGGTGCCCCCCTGCATATCCCTGCACCATGTGGCAGGCACTGCATGGTGCCTGCCACATAGTGCAGGCATATGCACAATGTATGTTTTTTGGACTGTGGGGTGTGCTGCAGACAGCAGCACATGCCACAATACAAAAAATACACCTTGCGACCGCCTTGAAGGCGGTCGCATTGTAATTCGGGGTGTGCGACAACCGACAGCTTGTCGGGCGTTCCTATGCTCGATATGTTGCCGGTCGGACATAAATCCGACCAGCATCGTAATCAGCCCCTTCGTTTTTTTGCTGGCTTTGGGACTCTGCACACTTTACCACTACTAACCAGCACTAAAGTGCTTGTACTCTCATCTTAAAATATGGTAGAATTGACTTGTACCCAATTGGCACATTTATTTTACCTGTAAGTCCTTAGTAGAGTGGCACTACCTGTGACCTGGGCCTGTAAATTAAATGCCACTAGTGAGCCTGCAGCACTGATTGTGCAACCCTCTTAACTAGCACTTTAAACATGTCCCAGGCCTGCCATTGCACCCTGTGTGTGAAGGTTAAACAGCCGTTTTGACCTGACAGAATGAACCTTTTCCCAGCCCGATCCTTCCTTTTTAATGCATGTAAGTCACCCCTAGGCTAGGTCCTGGACAGCCTAGAGGGCAGGGTGCTGTGTACTTAAAAAGTTGGACATGTACTTTTTAGTTTTACATGTCCTGATTGTGAAAAACTCTTAAATTCGTTTTTCACTATTATAAGGCCTACCTCTCCCATAGGATAACAGCGGAGGTCCCTAATTACATTTAACAAGCTGTAACTTCCAAATGGGAAAAGGCACCTCCTTCATGTTTGCTGTCCTTAGAATTGTAATGAAAAATCCTAAGTTATGGTGAAGTTGGATTTTAAATTAAGCCTGGGCGTAGTTTGCGAAGTAGCGCTTCGCGAAGCTACGCAAAGTGCAGTTCGCACTACGCGAGCTACGCGTAGCACTACGCGAACTGCGTAGTGCACTGTTCGCAATGATTGCACAGTGCCGGATGCTTGTCCGCACTGTGCAATCATTGAAACGGCATCTTGCACAGTGCGAGCTGTCTTTACTGCCGCTCGAGTAGATTTTTACTCGAGCGGCAGCTTTCTCAACGCGGACTGGTAGTTTCTCATCGCGAGCGGTCGCGAGCATACGCGACCACTCGCAATGAGAAACCTGACCTCCCCGCGTTGAGAATCTCGCCGGGATGTTTATTTTCCACGCTCGCGATCGGCAACTTGATGTTGCTGATCGCGAACGAGGAAAAAGTCTCGCCGGGATGTCATTTTGCTTGCTACGCGTGTTTGCACTGTGCTACGTGCAATTCGCGTTGTGCGAAGTAGCGCAAACTTCGCAAACTACGCGAGCGTAGCGTAGTGCTTTGCCCAGGGTTAATTACAATTTTGAAAATGGCACTTTAAAAAAGTTGCATATTTGGGGGTTGGGCCTTTTTGAAACAGCTGGTTTGGGCCCCCTTTAAATATATATAAAACAAATTACCCTAGCTGTAATTATTCAAAAATTCTCTTTAAATTCCAGCTCAAGTACATGAATTGTGTTAACCTGTGTATTTATTACCAGTTATTGGCCTTGCCAATCAGTTGCGCAGAAAACTGAAACAAGCAGGAACCAGAGAGAGAGTAAGCCCTGATGCAATCTTTAAATAAAATATAAACTCTAAAAGAGGACAGAAGGAAACCGATTTTATTTGGAAGTGGAAACCTTGCAAAGCAAGATGGATGAGTTCTAATTCAAAAAGATTGAGAGTATAACCAGTTAAGGTCCTGAGGAGAACCCAAAAGAAATGAGAAGTTTGTAACGCATCGATGGAAAACTTGGAAGGTGTCTTCTTTGGATGAAAAGTCATACAGTAGACTTCCAAAAAAGACTTAAGAACTCAAAAGTCTACTGTAACAGAACTGATCTAGAACCTCCAAGGGACACTGACAGCAAGAGGGCAACTGCATATATAATAATAGCAATTGCAACCTCTGCATTTTGTAAATTATCAGACTGGTCATAACAGCACATTTTTTAATTTTATGCTTTCATGGTATTAGTAATGTTAGTCATGTACAGTGTTGAATAGTGCAATAATTTTGTCTGAATGTGGTGTAACGGACATGTTTAAGTATATGGAAAATTGCACAGAAGTTCATGAAATAACTGGTAAAAAATACACAGGTTAAGACAATTCATTTACCTGACCTTGAATTTAAAGAGATTTTTTGAATAATTACAGCTAGGGTAATTGGTTTTATATATAACTTTTAAAAAGTTGACATTTTCCTGCCTTAACCATTTGGTGCCTGCAGCCTGTCTCTGGGTCACATGAGTAGGTGGAGGTGACAGTTGGGCTTTGTGTATTCCTCCTAGACAGCCACACACGATAGGGAGCATAGGTGTGCCTGGATGGGCTATCAATGGCAAGATGGGAGGGAGGAGCTGGACACAGCCCCACTTACACTTGAATAGGCTGTGTCCTGCCTCCACACAAAGGGCTGCATTTCCTCTGAGTTAGTCAGGAGTCACGACAAAGAAGGCAGGGCACCTGTGCATTGAAAAGGCATGCCTCTAGAAGCTTCTCCCCACTTTAAAGGCACAACTAGGTATAAATACTGGACCTCAGACACCAACTGTTCAATGCACTTCTGGACCTATGGATAATCTGGAGTACAATTCAGTTTCCCCTATCACAAGCAATACAATCACTTATCCGCTGTTCATTTACCCCTCGATCGGTCCAAAGACCTAAACCAGTACCACAATGCTATAGCAAGAGTACAAAAGATGTAATGCTGTTTAATTTAAGAATGCATTAACGTATATATGCAACCAAATTTTGAATCATCATCACAATGATCATAATAGCAATTGAGATACAAATTAAAAACAATTCTTTCATAGGTTAATAACAATTATATAGTCTTCACAGCACGGCACAAGACAATACAATATGGCAAAAAGGCATCTATAAGTATAAAAATAACAATAACATAAAAACAGCACGGCGCAACACAATATAATATGGCAAAAAGCATCTATATATATCAACATAACAATAACTTAAGAGTTGGAGAGGAACACAAAACAAACACAATTGTCTAATTAAAAAACTGATCTATTCGATCTGGGAAATCCAGTCATCACAGATACAGTATTATAAGTACCTTGGCGTGTTTCGATGGACCAGACTTATAGGTCCCCAACTTCCTTAGGACTGACAAAAACGATTCTCCCACAATGTGTGACAGAAAAACTTCAATTTAAAGCAAGGTTACCCAGAGGCTTTAACACGGACCCCAATGTGGGTATCCAGAAATCCCTAAAAATCTTCAGAATCAAAGGAGGACCAGTCTTATTTTGATCCAGAGATCTTGGGGAATAATAAAACTCCAAATAAGCCACTTCCCTTCACCCAAAGTCCTCCAGGAACTAAACACTGTTGGGGGTTCTCCCTCATCGTATAAAGGTATTCCT
This sequence comes from Calotriton arnoldi, assembly GCA_963921515.1. Taxonomy (NCBI): domain Eukaryota; kingdom Metazoa; phylum Chordata; class Amphibia; order Caudata; family Salamandridae; genus Calotriton; species Calotriton arnoldi. The sequence continues at coordinate 1,460,005 of CAWUFW010004189.1, forward strand.
TAAAGGAGTCGGAATTGTTAGTGCTCCAAAACAATGCCCTCTGGCTGAAGGATAAGCCCAGGGGTACAGACATTTTATATCTGTCGCAGGGCGGTTCCAAAGGTTTAGTTCCTGCATTAAAAAAGTAGTCCTAAACCTGTGTATTATTTTTCAATTAAGACGGACTGCTGTGCTGTGAAAGGACTGCCACTCTGCTGAACTACTGCCCTGAAGGACTGCTGTCCTGCTCAGCTGACCTGCTGCCTGCTGCCATCTTGTCTGGGTGAGAAGCACTGGACCTGCATCTGTTGAACCCAGGACCACCAGAGTGACTTCAAGGGGTAGCTGGCTGGCCTCCTGACTTGATCCTCAGGAACAGAACAACCTCGACCTCAGCACCTGGATTCTTCCATCTGTGAGTCTACCCTGTCATGTGGTGCCACCTCTGTCTTGCACCCTTGGAAGTGGCTCTAATTTGCTCTGCCAGCCTCTGTGGATCCGCCCGCCATCATAATAGGCCCCAAAGTTACTTACTAGTATTTTTTTTTATATTGGTACGCTAACCTGCCATTGGCTGAGGAGTTCTGATGTACTATATTAGTTGGTCCAGATAGTGCCTCTGTTAATAAGGTGCTTTCAATGGCCTCCTCCAAAGGTATGGGTGGTGGCGTTGTGGATGGGCCCTCTCCGTTTTCGGCAACCTTCCTCCAACTTGCCAGCTTCTCTTTAGTTCTGGAGGGAAGGTCATAACAACTTTTCCTTGTCTGAGCCATAATGTGTGTAGTAACCCTCATGGAATTAATTATTTCTTGGATCTGGCGCTCCAGATGCACTTTCTAGTAGCTTCCTGAACAGTTAAGGAAGCTTTCCTAAATAGCTGCTCATTATCTCAACGCATTCCTCTACTAGGATTTCTATTTCCTCATGAAGAATTTTCTTTTCCTGTTCTTTCAGAGTCCTCCTGCTGCCCTTTCCGACTTGTTATTGCTGGTAAATCCAGTAGATGGTAGATCCAACACTTGCTTCCTGTACTTTTGAATGTGATTGCAACCATGTATTTCCCGATTCTAATGTCATAACTCTGTGTCTGGGTGCCATTCACATTTTGCGAACGCGACCAAAACACTTTTTTGATTCAGTATTTTAGGAAAGGGAATCTTAAGAAAGCACTATTTTAACATGTACTCAATAGTACATTTTATTTACAGAATCACAAAATGTAATTTCTTAAGAATCGCAAATTATGATTCGGTAAATAATGCTAAAGTACATCTGACCATAAAGACGCGGTACCCACTAATAGAAAGAACAAGAAACTAATAGTGTATGCTAACAGCTAGCAGACAGAAAGCATTCAAGTACAAAATAATAATGGCATGTGTAAACAGATTTTCATAGAGGCAAAACTCTAGGCAGCAATTCTTTGCGGAACACAATGTATAGGAGTGTCCAGACTACAGATTACATTGTCCAGACTACAGATTACATTCAGGACCCTGATGCCTCCGAACAGCAATAAACTGCATAATCAATAACCCGCAAAATGAAGGATGCTATGCTTTGACTAACAATTGACAGGAAGTCCTGAAAGCAAAGAGAAAAGTTTAACATATAAGGATATGATACTTACAGTACAGTACAATGAATATACTGTGACCATATTAATGCATGCATACCTGTCTGAAGTCTATAGTAATGTGGCTTGTGCATTAATTTAGATAGGCAGAAAGAACCTGGATTTCAAGTGCAGACACCCTCATTGCAGCCACAGCAAAGAGAGAAGTGGGGTAGATCCTGCATCTGTTTGCAATTGCAAATACATCTGCCCCAGCACTATGTCCTCAGTTTGGAATACAGGGTTGGGAGGAGGAACAGGTGCAGCACAGTGAGAGATATGTAAATGGACAGGAAAGGAATTAGTGACTATCTCCTTCATTCAGCCACCTAAACCACCAATTTCGGTAGCTTGTGTGCTTCCATAGTAATAATACATTGCTGCCTGTCTTAGGTGCATGTAGGCTAAGCTGCAGTATACAGAGAACTATTTTGCCACGCACAAAGGAAAATAACTAGAGGGAACATTGTCTGGGACTGAGCTGATATAATCTGCTGTGCTCTGTCATGTTCTTACAATGTTCACAAACATAGCGCCTTATTATGAGTTTGGTGGTCCGACTGCCTGAAGCGCGGCCGCAATGAGATCACAGCACCAGTGGTCTATAGACTGCCACGTTAAGAGTTTACCGCGGTGGCCGCAGTGTGGCTGCGGAGATTTTGCAGTGTGGTGAATATTTTTCCATGTGTATCAATGTCTGTGTGTGAATTTCAACTGCATATGTGTCGGATGCACACATATGCATGATGCATGTTGAAAAATACCACCTACCCATTGCTAGGGTGGGGCCTATATGTGGCCAGTCCAGGCAATAAGTATATGGTACATAAAGGACTCACCTGTAGAATGCCACAAACAGGGTAGTTATCCTTGGGGTGCAGATGCTGCTGTGAAGGGGAGACCTGAAGAAAGGGATCCACGCCAAACTCTGCCTGGAAGAACAAGAAAGGGGTGAGTACGCACCCCAAATCCTTCTCATCTGCTGACTTGAAGCTGGAGGTCAGACCGCTGTGGTCAGCTCATAGAAAAGACAACTTGTAATATGACGGCATTGAAGCCCCCCTGTACCGCCCTATGGCAGCTGCCTTTCCCCGACCATGAACCCAGCGTTCGGCGGTCTGCTGGCAGTCTCGGCGGTTCAATATCAATCAAACACAAACCCACTGACTGAAAATGATTTATAGATAAGCTATACGTCAAGGATCAAAGGAAGGAAAAATAAATTATCCCATCCCCGTAAGGCACAAAACAGTGTGCGGAAAAGAAGAGGGAAAACTGTACAACTAGACCATGTAGCAATTGCTTTGGGACATATGCATTAAGTTTATTATACAAATTAATAATATACCAGAATATCAAAATTATATTATTCATAAATATTACAATAAATACAATGACAGAAAATCGATAAACAGTTGTATATACTTATGATGCCCAGGCGCAAAACATACAGGTCAAATACACCATACTACCAACTAACCATGCAATCCATTCAGAACCGTACTCATTCACTCACACAACAACACACTGCACAATGGCACCCCACTACATCAGACACAATAACCTCAACCAGAAATGGTCCAAGGTGTAATACAAGTACAATTAATACAGGAACCATTATTGTTGTTTCATTAAAGACAATTTCAATGGTTTAACAATTTTTATAGGTGGTTAATACATATTTTTTAATAACTTCTATGCAGAAAAAAATGGCAACATAAGATAATGATTATAATGAGGAGGTCATGCTGATCAGTTGGGAACCTGTGCCGACGCGCGTTTCGGTGGGAGACCCAAGGTACAGGTCACACCTTCTTCAGGGCACTAAAACGGCGGTTCAGCTGTGGTCTTCACAAAGCCAATCCACACAACTCGTAATACGGTGGTCAGACCATCATGCTTGCGGCGGTCGGACCGCGGGTACCACGGTCCACGGACCACCAAACTTGTAATAAGGCCCATAAGACATTAAACCCACCTACCATCAAACACCAACCCACCCATCATCATATGTCCAAACAAACCCACCGACAATCATATATACGCACAATCAACATCATCATCATCATGCGTCCACACAAGCAACAGCATTCACCAACACATACACCATTATAAGCCAGTACACTCACTGTCATACACTGATACAACCCTGAATACATGCTTCAGCACCCACAAGCATATGCCAATGCTACCATCAACATATGTCCACACATCCACCATTTTATGTACAAAGTACCAACATCATGTCTCAACACACCTACCATCATACGCTAACACAAGCAATGCCATAAACCAACATAATCAAAATACATGAACACACCTACCATCATATACTCATCAAGTCCAAATCCTATTCTAGACAGTGACACTGATGAACCAGAAAACTGCTGATTCCCTTAGTTTTTTTATGAACTTGACCCGAAGGTATCGGGTATCAGAGCGCTTTACAAGAGCACCAGTTACGTTACATGAGGACACATTCATTTTTGTTAGACACTGGGAGATTAAGGGGCCGATTCCGATCTCGGTCGGAGGCGCACCTAACACTATTCGGTCGGGAAAAAAGCCATGCGAATGCCTGTTTCCCGACCGATCCGCACATTATTCCGAACGAGCAAGTACGATGCGCACAACAGCATAGATTCCGACCCAGTCGTACTCACCCAATCCAGGTCCTGTTCCCCGACCGAGCCGGATCCGTAAACGTAGAATCGAGTCGCACGGAAGCCAAAATGCAGCCCCGTCCGGCTGGACAAGTACGATGCACTTCCCGTACGCGGCTAACCCGTCGCTACGCACGGCACGTCAAAGCATCCGGGAGAGGCGCACATAAGCTCCGATTCGCGCCACAACACGATCCACGGCTATGAGACGAACACGCCAGCGACGAGGACGAGGCGAAGCAACGAGAAAGACGAAAGAGACGAACCAACCATGAATGCCATCGTGCCGATCCTATCAATATTCTACATCTACTACCGGAACAGGCACGGACGCGTACGGCGCAGAAGGTAAGTCAGACACCAACCACAAAAACAAACTACACGTACCCGACATATCACACACACACAGAGGGATGCAGAAATTACTTACACCAGCAACAGCAGCACCATAGGGGCGGGATGGCCATCACCAATGCCACATATACACATAGGGGCCCGGATGCCCACCACCACTACCACCCCTACCCAGGGGTGCCAGATGCCTACCACTACTACCACCTCTACCCAGGGGTGCCAGATGCCTACCACTACTACCACCCCTACCCAGGGGTGCCAGATGCCTACCACTACTACCACCTCTACCCATGGGGGGCTGGATGCCTGTCACTACTACCACCCTTACCCAGGGGGTGCCAGATGCCTACCACTACTACCACCTCTACCCAGGGGGTGCCAGATGCCTACCACTACTACCACCTCGACCCAGGGGTGCCAGATGCCTACCACTACTACCACCTCTACCCATGGGGGGCTGGATGCCTGTCACTACTACCACCTCTACCCAGGGGTGCCAGATGCCTACCACTACTACCACCTCTACCCATGGGGGGCTGGATGCCTACCACTACTACCACCTCCACCCAGGGGGTGCCAGATGCCTACCACTACTACCACCTCTACCCATGGGGGGCTGGATGCCTGTCACTACTACCACTTCCACCCAGGGGGTGCCAGATGCCTACCACTACTACCACCTCTACCCATGGGGGGCTGGATGCCTGTCACTACTACCACCTCTACCCATGGGGGGCTGGATGCCTGTCACTACTACCACCCTTACCCAGGGGGTGCCAGATGCCTACCACTACTACCACCCTTACCCAGGGGGTGCCAGATGCCTACCACTACTACCACCTCCACCCAGGGGGTGCCAGATGCCTACCACTACTAACACCCCTACCCAGGGGGTGCCAGATGCCTACCACTACTACCACCTCTACCCAGGGGGGGCTGGATGCCTACCACTACTACCACCTCTACCCATGGGGGGCTGGATGCCTGTCACTACTACCACCTCCACCCAGGGGTGCCAGATGCCTACCACTACTACCACCTCTACCCATGGGGGCTGGATGCCTGTCACTACTACCACCCCTACCCATGGGGGGCTGGATGCCTACCACCAACAACACCCCCACTCACAGGATGGCTAATACATGACACAACAAGCACACACCAACATAAAGAATGCAACATAAAGACATCCCCCCCAACACCATGACAAGCGTGTGTAGACTGTGTCAAATGCCTAAAACACTGAACATGACTTTGAACATACAATGTGACCCCCTATCACATGTGCCACACATAAATGTGTGTGGCCCCCACAATGCAAGCAGGCCATGACCATTGTGGCAATGGGGTCCAAAACCCCATCATCACAGTGACCAAAATGTAAGTGTGGGGTCCATAGCTGAAGCACATCTTGAACATTGTGGCAATGGGGTCCAACCCCCATCATCACAGTGACCAAAATGTAAGTGTGGGGTCCATAGCTGAAGCACATTTTGAACATTGTGGCAATGGGGTCCAAACCCCCATCATCACAGTGACCAAAATGTAAGTGTTGACAAAGAAAAAGCTGCAACTGCCAAACTGCATGGATGATTCCTGGTCACAGAACAACAAACACATCAGTGGCAAAGTAGTGCTTGTGTCCCATAGCAACATAGATTGGGGGAGGCAAACAGTGCAGTGCAAATAAGACATACCTTTGGCCATGTGCAGACAAACATCACCCATGGGGGCTGACACTGTCAACATTCATCAATGACACAATGACAGAAGTGACCATCAGAATGCAGACCCACATATTTGCACCAATGGGCACACAAATGCAGATACCCTGTGGAGACTGTAGATGTGAGGTGAACAGATACCATACCATGGCAGCAATGGGACACACAAACAATGATCATTGTGCTGACTGATGACCTAGGAGTCCCAGGGACAGCAGGGGAAACACACCAAACAACATACAGCCAATGGCACACTAAAGATATGCCAATGCAGTGGTGCAGATGCACAAACACAAACAGGCAGACCCACACTGCAAATCAAACACAACAGGTGAGGGGGGTGCCAGTGTCCCCAGGCAACCACACAACACATGAGGAGGCCTGAATACCAATTACACAGATGTGCATACAGTGCCACACAAAGGTAACTCATGGATCCAAATCCCCTATGTGGGCAATCAGGCATTGTCAGATGAGAGGGAGCACAAATCACACATGTCACACAAGCATGTAGGAACAGCAACTGACACAGCAAGACACAGAGACACCACAGCACTACCCCCAGGGCCCCCACAATGTGGTGACCCTGGGCTGCATTACAATCCCACTGTGATGACAAAGCTAGATGTCGTTCACACTGTGAACCACAGTCATGTGTCCTGAGCAACAAACTACCATCACACCTACACAAGCACAAATCAATCAGCACGGCCAGTAAGCTAAGGCCAACATGGAGGCAGGGGTCTAGCCGGGCAAAAACTCTCATCTGCACACACTCAACACCACACACCTCGACCTCCAACAATGTGCAGCAGTGAAGCTCACATGCACTGGTGACATTGCACATGCACCCATGACAATCCCAGGGGGGGTGGTGGGAACCAAGGTGCAGAAACACATCACACATGGCCACTCAACAAGACTCCTGAATGCCTGACACACTGCACACTACGCTGTACATGGACATGACGGCAATACCACACCAACCAATGGGATCCCAGCCACAGTCACACACCAATGAAGAAGCCAAGGTCACCCACAAAGAACACACATAGACAACTACCAACATTGCAGCCCTGACCCTGAGGAGTGCCAGCAGTCACACACACAACGTGTCACAACCAATGAAAGCTAACACAAACCGGAAATCACATGACAGGTGTAAACAACAAGTGCCAAGGGGAATCCTGACTGTGACCCATCAGCGTCTGCCCACAAACTCAGCCCTGACAGCAAACACACCTATAGGTGACACCCTGATGACCAGTAATGTGCCATGCACCCACATCACAGAGAACCCAGGGAGAAGACTTTGGGGGAACATAGGTCAACTCGGCAAGCATCACAAACAGGAACATCACTAGGGATCCCAGCATGCACAGCAAAATGGAAGTGAACACACAGACATGCTCATACAACACACACCTTGGGCGCAGGCGATGTCACAGGAGTACACACTGCCATGAGGGGACTCCACTCCTGTGTGAGGAAAGCTGTGCCATATGTCACCTCAGTAGGGCTCCATCATGTCAGCAGAACACTTGGTCACACAGTCAACAATTAGTACCAAATGAAGGCTCCCGTCACATCAGCCTGGTCATGGGAGTGTCAACGAAATCATCAGCACAGATCCAACACACATGTATAGCAAGTTGCACTGACAACACAGATGAGTCCTTCCCCATTGATGCCCAAACCTGCATGTCCAGTAGAGATGGCCACACGGTCAGGAAGTAGACTAATTGAACAATGGCAAGCACAACAGATGTGCAGGGGTGGAAGCCACAGATGTGACATTGCTAATGTAAGTAGGAAATCCCATTGCCAAATATTGAAAACATGACACCCTCAGATGCTGCTAAGGATGACATGGATACACCACAGGATAGGACACAGTCCCCCTGGACCACATGGGTTCCTGCACAGTAACACTTCATTTAAATGAGACCAAATATCACCATCACTGCAGCAAGGGCATGGTTAGCATCATCAACATCATGTACATCAGAAGCAAAAGCACTAGAGAACAGAAAGTTGCTTTATTCAGCATATGTGGGTTCAAAAGTTGAAGTCATGTAAAAAATAAACAAAGGCCAATGGCCAGTCCATCATGAAAGTCAAAACAGGGTGACAGTGGCAGATGTCACCCTACGCATGCCTGCACTGATAAAAACCAGGGACAATCCCCTCGGAGGGGCATACGGGGGGCAGGCCAGGCACCGCAGGGACAGGATCAGGGCTCACCAGAAGGAGGCAGGGAAGGGGTGGTGGGTGCTGGAGAGCCACTGACAACTGCAGTGGAGGTGTCTGACATGGTGTGTGCCGGCACAACTGGGGGCATGACTCAGATGGTGTGGGTGCCGGCACGACTGCAGTGGACCGTGCAGATGGAGTGGACAGGTTCGCCACTGCAGTGTCCAAGTCAGACAGGGTGGTAGTGGACTCCACTGCAGTGCCTACCTCCAGGGGACGAGAATGGGGATCAGGTAAGGTGGGCAGGACAGAGGGGGACGACACCCTCACCACACCAGTGGCACAGACAAGCGCAGCGGGGGGTGTGGGGCAGGAAGAGCAAGTGGCAGGGGGAGAAGGCCTGATCCTTTTGGGGATGGTGTATCTGTGGGTGGGGGAACCTGGGGCAGGGTGTGGTGGGGCACCTGTGGAGTGGGGGTACCTGTGGAGTGGGGGCCTGAGGGATGGAGGAAGGAGACTTGGTGCCTGAGCTGCAGGGCGGCGGCGGGGTCTTGCTCATCCGGGTCCGGGGGGACTTGCGGGTGGGGGTGTCAGTCGGTCTGCGCCTGGGGGAGGGTGTCCGGGGGCGAGGGGCACTCCGCTCCGTGTGGGTGGGCTTCCTCTTCCACCTGAATGCTGTATCAGCTGTATCGGAGGGGAAGAGGCCGAGGTCACTGAGGAAGAGCCGCTGTGTCTTTGGGGTTGCAGGTGAGGCAAGGGAGGGGGCTTTGGAGGAAGAGGCAACTGAGGTCTGCACAGTGCTCGTGGATGCATGTGTGTGTGCCTGGGCCCCATCCCCTGTGAGTGTGGTTTCAGTCCCCTGACTGTGCGTGCGTGTGCGTCTTGTTTGTGGCGTGTGTGTCTGTGTGCTGCTCGTGTCTGTGCTGGTGTGTGCCTGTGCCGTTGTGTGTGTGCTTGGGACAGGTAAGGTGCTGGGGAGTGTGGATGGGGCAGAGGCAGGAGGGGTGAGGGACTGTCGGAGGACTGCTGCCGTCAGGGAGGAGTCCATGGACCTATTGCCCCTCTGTAGGGCAGACATGCCCGATGAGATGCCCTCCATGAACGACACCAGCTGAGTCAACAGAGTGGTGTGTGCATGGAGGACACTCAGCATCGCTGTCTGCCCTACATGGAGCTGGCGAAGGAGGTACACAGACTCCTCACTCAGGGCAGCAGGGGACACAGGGGCAGGGGGTGCGATGCCTGGCCCGAAGGAGACACGCTCCCGAACATGGGAGCCTCCACGGACTTCGGGAATGGGAGCCGATGGGAGGGCGGTGGTGGTGGTGGCGGGGACAGCAACACTAGCTGGGGTGTGGTGGCTGCTGACACCCGCCTCCATAAGGGAGTCATCCTCCGAGCTGTTGTGGTCCTCAGCTGAGGTCGATGGGGCTGAGGACTCCTCGGTGTGGCTCCCCTCGCCCTCCGTGCCACTGGGTCCCTCCGACCACTCCTCGGCTGCTGACCCAGTCTGGCTCTGCGGCTCCTCCTGGTCCGTGGAGCTGTCCCCTCCTGTGGCCGTGGATGTATCTGCAATCAATAGGGAAACAGACAGACATCAGTCACCTGCACCGAACGCACACACCACAGTAAGTACAGCACATTACAGAGCAAGCCCTGGCATCCTTAGTTGAACATTGCTAAAAGTGCCCAAACAGAACAGGAGAAGCCAATTGTCAGTCTGATGGTCAACCATGGCACTCACATCCCACCTGGCCTTGCACCCATCTGTCTGGTGTCTGTTGGATGGCAATACCCCAGTGTGGACCCATGCACCACCTACACAGTAGTTGGACAGTGCAGAGAACACGGTGAAGCATGTGAACATGCACACATCACAACTCTTGCCACTGAGTCAGTACAGGTGTCCGGATGAAAGGGATGCCCAGAGTCAAATAGGAAATGCATGTGATGCATACCAGCGACAGACACCATGATGCACCCATGTCCTGATAGCCATTGCCACAATGGTGTGCATGTAGCACATGTCACTCCCCTGCAGGATCACTCATAGGAAGTCACATGCCATGGCACAGGCATGCCTGCTAAGTCATACATCACTCTCTCCAGTCACATGGGCAGGGCAGCCAGACAACAACACTCTGCACTGTGTCACAATAGTAGGTCATGGGGAACGCAAGTCCTGGAGCTGAACAAGTGCACATGTACATCCCCACACACCACATCATCTGAACCCTTATCTGTCCAGGTCATACCGATTGTACATATGGGAGACCTGTAACACAACCCTCTGAACCTGAGCACCTCACAATCTGCTGTGAATGGGAAACAGCTGCCTGAACTTCACATTCGCATACCCCAGTCTGCACGGTCAGGTGATCAAACACCTATGTGTCACACAAGTATCGTCTCCTATGGTCACATCTCCGGTGGCATGCTGAGCCCCAACCGAGAAACACCCCAGCAGTCCTGACAATGAAGCCACAGCACACTGACACAGAGGCAGACACCTGAGGGGACATATCACTGAGCACAACGTGTCAGCTGATACACGGGAGTGGGAGTACAGAGTGTATTGTATGGCCTGGAGTAGGCATGACTGTCCTGCCCCACATGAATGAGGGATGAGCCCTGGACAGTAGCCAGCTGGCTAAGTATGTGTGGCACACGTAATATACACACTCCTGGGGCCCAAACATTGTTCCCACCCGCAGCATGGGTGTGTGCCAGATACCCCAGGCACATGTGGTGGATCAGCTCAGCAATTGGACCACATATCAAAGTAACACGCAGATTACATGTCAGAACACAGGCATTGTGTAAGCAATGGACCCACCCATGATGCCCACCACAGAGTTAGGGAAACAGATGCTGTCCCCCACCTTGAGTCAAGCAAACTGCAAGGACACAGTACCCAAGTGACACAATTCCCTGACTGTACGGGCCACACCTGGGTATCAGATGAGGAGTGGGCAGTGCACAATAGAGGGACATGGGTCCTGGACCACATGACTGATGTACTGTGGAAGTTTAACCAGGCCAGAGGAGGGCACATAGCATGGCAGACAAAGTTCACAATGCAGTCATGGACTCACCCCCTCCTTGCTTCTCTCTGGCCTTCAGCTGCCCATCCAGATCAGGGAAGACCACCGCCAGGATCCTGAGCATGTGGGGGTCAGGGTCCGGTGTCCGCCCCTCCTGCGAGGAGGCGACAGCTTCAGCTGGACCCGTGCGATCCTCTGGGTCCAGCCCCGAAGGTCCTGCCACCTCTTCTGGCAGTTGCGGATCCGGCGCTTGTAGACCCCCACGGATCTCACTGCCCGGACGATGGTCAGCCATATCTGCTGCTTCTGGTGGGCATCAACCTGTGAGGATGACAAAGTGAGAATGCCATTACTACACATGCAACATATCCGTGCATTACACAGTTGGATATACATGTCTCAATCACAGGGGCACATGATGCAGTGCAACGATGGCCACGGACAGTATGCCAGCAGTTACTACATGGTATCATTGCCTGGGAAGTAAAACCTTGTTTAAATGCACTGTCACTGCACTATACCTGTTCAGTGCATGTAACTACACACTATGGGGGGTGACAACTACTCAGTGAGCCTGCTAGCCAGTGGCGTGCAGACTGTTAGCCTTGCTAGTCAGACAACATGCACATTTAGAAAGGCAGTGGACAGAACACTCACCTGCTCCCCTGCTTTCCCATACAGCTTGCTGTACTGTGGAAGGAGGCTGTCCAGCAGGGCCTGGTTCTCCTCAGTGCTGAAGGCTGGGACTCTCTCCACAGTACGTGCCATTGCAGGGTCCAGAGGGTGCAGATACAGCAGCAGTAGTGGTGGCAGATGTCGTCCTGGAGCATGTAGTGCAGGCAAGTGAGCTCTCAGGGGAACAGCCAGCATTATATGTGTGCTGCAGAGGCAGATACTGTCCCATGTGTCCAAAGTGATAGGTCCAAGTCGTTTGCATCTTCTGAATCTGGCCAATCCATGGAATTGCACCACTTACACATGCCCACAGCATCCTTCAAAGTTCAACTTCATGACACCCATGAATTTGCAACATTGTTGTGGGTGACCAACTGAATTTACAGCATCAGACTCGTTCAAAATTTGAAAACGCATCCGTTGCCAGGCTAGGCCATAGCCAATGGGTGCGCACTGATCGGTCCATTGCTGTTCAACGCGTATTGCGAATACAACGCGTACCAGCACACATTGAATGCAATGGCCAATGTGTGCGCACACATCGGTCCATTGCTGTCCAACGCGTATTGCGAATACAACGCGTACCAGCACACATTGAATGCAATGGCCAATGTGTGCGCACCGATCGGTCCATTGCTGTCCAACGCGTATTGCGAATACAACGCGTACCAGCACACATTGAATGCAATGGCCAATGTGTGCGCACCGATCGGTCCATTGCTGTCCAACGCGTATTGCGAATACAACGCGTACCAGCACACATTGAATGCAATGGCCAATGTGTGCGCACCGATCGGTCCATTGCTGTCCAACGCGTATTGCGAATACAACGCGTACCAGCACACATTGAATGCAATGGCCAATGTGTGCGCACCGATCCGGTCCATTGCTGTCCAACGCGTATTGCGAATACAACGCGTACCAGCACACATTGAATGCAATGGCCAATGTGTGCACACCGATCGGTCCATTGCTGTCCAACGCGTATTGCGAATACAACGCGTACCAGCACACATTGAATGCAATGGCCAATGTGTGCGCACCGATCGGTCCATTGCTGTCCAACGCGTCCCTGTACAAGTCACTGGCATATGTCACCATGCCTGTCACAGGTGAACATATGCCAGCCACATATACTTCCCAGGGAGTGAGGGGCACACCTACAACACCACAGCCTGTCCAAACTGTATCCTAAGGCATGTAAGGCTGCATTACCTATTCCGTGTATGGGGGTGAACATGTTGTTCTGTGGGTGTCACTTGGGGGCAGCCACCCCCATTCTGTGCACGTGTTCATGGGGACAGAATCCTTGGTGTTTCGTGTACATGACCACTGTGATGTGCAACTGTTCATATCTGAGCATGTGGCATGGTCACATTTCACGGTGGTGTATGTGTATGTCATGTCACATACCCCCTGAGTCCCATGTGGGACGGTATGTTTAACCCAGGGTGACCCATTGGCACAATAGTGATGGTCCTCCACAGTCTATGTGCATGTTGTGTTTACAATGTCTCTGATTTCATGTGCACAATGGGAGACAGTCTCCACCTCCACGTTGTTTGTGCATGGACTTTGATGTTGTGCGTGTGTGTGTCACAGACGTCCATGTCTGTCCTGCTGAGGCAACAGGGACCACTACCTGTGGGGGTCATGGTTGTTTTGCTGTGGTGTATTCATGATACACCATGTCATGCCAGTGTCCATGTGGCAATACAGGGTCCCTGGGAATCTACCTGTCGTTGAGCTGTGATGCCTGGGGCACATCTGTCCTCACATGTCACTGTGGGGTAGGTTTGGAACGTGGCAGCAGGAGATGGGAACTGTGACACGGCCTCATGATATCCAATGGCACAACCTGGGACTTATTGATGCCACTTGTTGAACTGTGATGTTAGATGTTGGCCATGTATGTGCCATACATGTCCTTACGGAACTGCACACATCATGTACTTGTGCCTCATAATGATGTATCATGTGATATTGAGTGTGTTCAATGCCACATATGTGGGGTGACTGACAATCTTTCTTTCTTCACCTATGCACTGCAGGGCACCAGCTGTCCATAGACCATTCCCTGACCTGGCAACGATGGTGGAACGTGACAGCATCCGACGGTACCGCTTCACCAGGCAGCTGATTGAGGATTTGGCAATGCGCTTGGCACCACATTTGCAACCTGGCCGGCCGTACCCTACAGCGCTGACCCCCAAGGTGAAGGTGATGGCAGCCCTACACTTCTTTGCCACCGGTACCTTTCAACACACTGTGGTGACTGCTGGTGGGATGTCACAGACCATGTTCAGCCGTGTGCTCCGCGATGTTTTGGAGGCTATGTTGATATACCTGAACCAGTACATCTATTTCCCTAGACTCCAACAACTCACTGACGTGAAGAGTGACTTCTATGCCCTGGGGAGGATGCCGCATGTCATTGGCTCCATTGATGGGACACATGTGGCTTTGGTACCACCACAGGCCCAAGAGCAGGCATACAGAAACCGCAAACACTACCACTCAGTCAATGCACTGGTGGTCTGTCTTGCAGATATGAGCATCTCACACGTGTGTGCCTGTTTCCCCGGTTCTGCACACGATGCCTACGTGATGAGCAGTAGTCGCATCCCGAGGATGATGTCACAGATGCGGAACCAGCGTGCCTGGCTTGTTGGTGTGCACTGACTTTGTACCATTGTGTGTGTTCTGCAATGTAGTGTTCCACCCTCTTTTCTAACTCAGCTAATGTGCAATTGTCTGTATGTAGGTGACTCCGGATACCCCAACATGCTGTGGTTGCTGACGCCCCTCAGGAACCCTGTGACACCAGCCCAGATGCGCTACAATGAGGCACATGGTCGGACAAGGAGAGTGATTGAGCGGACATTTGGTCTCCTGAAGAGCCGCTTCCGCTGCCTGGACAAGACAGGAGGGGCCCTCCCATTTGCCCCAGCAAAGGTGTGCAAGATTGTCATCGTCTGCTGCATGACAACCTGGCAGTGCGGAAGGAGTTGCCTCTCATCCTGGATGACGATGACCAACATCCGCCACCTGTGGAGGATCCTGGCCTGGACCACGATGCCAGTGATGATGATGATGATGGTGATGGTGATGTCCGCACACAGCTCATCACCAACTTCTTCAGCTGAATGTGAGTATCCAGAGATGTCATGTCAATGATGTGAGTTTGCATGATATGTGTTGGTGGTGCTCTGGTGCTGTTTGAGTGTGTCCATGTGCTACATGACTGTATGCGTGTAGCGATGTGTCCTTACAGGTAGTCTGTACTCCCCAACAGTGTTGACATGCTAACTTGGTTCTGGGTGGGTATCTTGTGACATGTATTGGGCATGAGTATTGCAGTTCTGTCCTGTTCTTCAGTGCTTTTGACTGTGTGTCATTTCTGTCCTTCACAGGGTACTTTCAGAGTCGTTTGGTCAACTGTGATCCCCGACACCGTGATTCGACTTCCAGGGTGGTAGCTGTCGTGTCCCTACAGGTGATGTGCGCCACACCCATGGACTTCCTTCCTTCTACACTTGTTGACTGTGTGCCCGCTGCCAGGTGGGATTACCTTGCATCTGTAGTGGTTACAACATGTTGCAAATGTGTAATAAACCTGTGCTTCACTTTGTGATGTGCGTTGTCTGTGGTCACACATTTGACTGACATTTGCTTACTGCACCAGTGGGCTAGTTGACAAATACTGTGAATAGGTGTTGTGTCTGTGCATTGCACCGTATTTCCTGGCAACATCAGTGTAGGCAATGAGTCAGATGGCCTAGGTGTGTATTTGTTGTGTAGCCCTGGTGGTGTGTCTCCCTCATATGTGTCACGTTGCCATGACTCACATGCCTGTGTTGTACTTGCTGTAGCAGTTAGCATGCACATTGTCATTTAGCAGATCATCATCTCCATGACAGAAACCACGTTGGAATCACGACAGAGGCAGGTATGGTGTATTAGTGTGTTTATTGTCATACATGTGTGTGAATAGTGCACAGGATGGTGAGTGCTGTACATTTTGATTGCAATCCAAAGTTCCTAGATGAATTGGAAGTCCTGGTAGCAGAAATGTCCTGTATCAAGTCCACAGTCATCTGAGACATTGGTCCAACTTGTACTCCCCATGTCATGTGGGGGAGTTGTGTTGCAGTCAACAGGGTGAACAGTTTGCGCACAAAGGTGATTATCCAGAACAGGTTTTGGCTTCCTGGGGTTGCACATGGCCATCGGCCTCTCAGTTGCCCCTCCTCGGACAACCCCTCTTCTTTGGGGGGACCCTCAAGTGCAGGCTGCTGCGGTGCAGGGGACTCTCCGCCAGAGTCATCCTCCCTCCCTGTGGCAGTTGCAGTTGTTTCAGCACCAGATGTTGTGGGCACACAGGGAGGTGTTGACTGGTTGCTGCTCATCTGGCGGAGGCATTGTAATATGTCCCTATGCACCGCCGTCATCTCTTGCAGTGTGTCCCACCTGGACTCCACGCGGGACATGTGTGAGTCCAAGCGGGCATGATGGGCAGCCTGCTGCTGTTTAATGTCCCTGAGGAGCCCCACTACCTGGCTGAGCTCTCCGGTGCTGGACTGGTACGCATCGGCTATGCGTGCCAGTTGTGGGTCATCATGCAGTCCAGACCCCTCTGCGATCAGCGACCTATGTCTCCCACCCCTCCCACCACCCCTGGCGACACGTGCAGTACCTGAGGTGGCATGCTCAGGTGACCCTGGGCCCCCTTGGGGGTTGTTGGTGGTGTTGGTGTCCATGGCCCCACGTTGGTCCAGGGTCCCTGTGCTGGTGGTGGTGGTGCTCCTTGGTCTGTCCATGTCGGCAGGGGTGGTATGTGTGTTGACAGTCGTTGGAGGGGTGGGTGCAGGGGGTGCAGTTGGTGGTCCTGCTGGTGCTGCATGATGACTTGCTCCGGAGGTGCCAGGTAGGTCTTCTTCATCCGAGGAGGGCAGAGGCTGTTCCACACCAGTGAGCTCCGTATCCTCTTGAGCCTGGGACGGGGACTCCTCAGCGTCTGCTGCTGTGTCCCCATCATCACCTGTTTTTGGGAGACACACACAATGTATGTTATGTTTCTGCAGGCATCAATGGTTGACACACCTGACAGTTGTGACTGTGCCTCTGGATGCGGGGACTCCTCAGCGTCTGCTGCTGTGTCCCCATCATCACCTGTTTTTGGGAGACACACACAATGTATGTTATGTTTCTGCAGGCATCAATGGTTGACACACCTGACAGTTGTGACTGTGCCTCTGGATGCGGGCCTGTACATTGTATTGTCCTAAGTTGTCACAGTCAGAGGTTGATATTGGTGTAGCACATTGTCCTGCATTATTTGGGCATTTCTATGTGAATGTTGGGGTGTGTACATGGTCTGGATTGGTTGTATTTGGTTGACATCCGGCCCTCCTTCCCACCCAGCCAGATATTCCACCATGGAACGTGCTTCCATTGCAGGGAGTGCAAGTTGTCTTTCAGGATGTCAGTCAGTGGTGTCCTGCTGTTGGTTGGTGCACAGTTGCCAGCAGGGCCTTGTGCTCCCCACAGCAGTAGCCAGTGTCAGCCATCTTGTCAGTTGTTTTCCACTCCCTGTGATGTGCGCATGGTTCAGGGTGGTGTTGATGGGACAGTTGTGGGGTGACCAATATCTGTGACTACCACTCCCATCATGCTATTGCCTCCACCCCACTTCCCAGCATGCCCATACTTACTTGCTTTTGGGTGGACTTCACTGTGTGTGAGTGTGAGAGCAATGGCAAGATGGCTGACAGTGGTGTCCTGCTGTTGGTTGGTGGCCAGTTCCCAGCATGGCCTTGTGCTCCCCACAACAGAGCACCAGTGTCAGACATCTTTGATGGGGCTTTCCACTCTCTGTGGGTGTGCATGCTTGAGTGTGAGCTTGCTGGGCCATGTGGGTGGGGGATGTTGAGCTGTGACTACCACTCCCATCATGCTATTGCCTCCACCCCACTTCCCAGCATGCCCATACTTACTTGCTTTTGGGTGGACTTCACTGTGTGTGAGTGTGAGAGCAATGGCAAGATGGCTGACAGTGGTGTCCTGCTGTTGGTTGGTGGCCAGTTCCCAGCATGGCCTTGTGCGCCCCACAACAGAGCACCAGTGTCAGACATCTTTGATGGGGCTTTCCACTCTCTGTGGGGTGTGTATGCTTGAGTGTGAGCTTGCTGGGCCATGTGGGTGGGGGATGTTGAGCTGTGACTACCACTCCCATCATGCTATTGCCTCCACCCCCTTCCCAGCATGCCCATGCTTCCTTCCTTTGACTCTACTTCCCTGTGGGGTTGTGTGCCTGTGCTGACAAGATGGCTGACAGTGTTATCCTGGGGTTAGTTTTGCTACAAGTCCCATGTGTGTCCCTGTGCTTCACTCAGCATGACCCAGGGTTGTGGTTCTTTGTGGGATATTTGATTGGAGTGTGAGGCAATGCATTCTCCCAGGTGAGTTATGTGGAGTTTGTGTTAGGGGTGTGTGTGAGAAACGCTGCTGGTAACTATGGTCAGGGCTATGAGTCCTCCTTCCCACCCAGCCAGATATCCCACCATGGAACGTGCTTCCACTGCAGGGAGTGCAAGTTGTCTTTCAGGATGTCAGTCAGTGGTGTCCTGCTGTTGGTTGGTGCACAGTTGCCAGCAGGGCCTTGTGCTCCCCACAGCAGTAGCCAGTGTCAGCCATCTTGTCAGTTGTTTTCCACTCCCTGTGATGTGCGCATGGTTCAGGGTGGTGTTGATGGGACAGTTGTGGGGGTGACCAATATCTGTGACTACCACTCCCATCATGCTATTGCCTCCACCCCACTTCCCAGCATGCCCATACTTACTTGCTTTTGGGGGGACTTCACCTTGTGTGAGTGTGAGAGCAATGGCAAGATGGCTGACAGTGGTGTCCTGCTGTTGGTTGGTGGCCAGTTCCCAGCATGGCCTTGTGCTCCCCACAACAGAGCACCAGTGTCAGACATCTTTGATGGGGCTTTCCACTCTCTGTGGGGTGTGCATGCTTGAGTGTTAGCTTGCTGGGCCATGTGGGTGGGGGATGTTGAGCTGTGACTACCACTCCCATCATGCTATTGCCTCCACCCCCCTTCCCAGCATGCCCATGCTTCCTTCCTTTGACTCTGCTTCCCTGTGGGGTTGTGTGCCTGTGCTGACAAGATGGCTGACAGTGTTATCCTGGGGTTAGTTTGGCTACAAGTCCCATGTGTGTCCCTGTGCTTCACTCAGCATGACCCAGGGTTGTGGTTCTTTGTGGGATATTTGATTGGAGTGTGAGGCAATGCATTCTCCCAGGTGAGTTGTGTGGAGTTTGTGTTAGGGGTGTGTGTGAGTGGAGCTGCTGGTAACTATGGTCAGTGCTGTCAGTCCTCCTTCCCACCCAGCCAGATTTTCCACCATGGAACGTGCTTCCGTTGCAGGGAGTGCAAGTTGTCTTTCAGGATGTCAGTCAGTGGTGTCCTGCTGTTGGTTGGTGCACAGTTGCCAGCAGGACCTTGTGCTCCCCATAGCAGTAGCCAGTGTCAGCCATCTTGTCAGTTGTTTTCCACTCCCTGTGATGTGAGCATGGTTCATGGTGGTGTTGATGTGCGCATTGTGAGGGTGGGCAATATCTGTGACTACGACTCCCATGATGCTATTGGCTACACCGACTTGCCCAGCATACACAGAATTCCTTCCTTTCAGTGGGCTTCACTGTGAGGTGGTGTTGTAGTGGTGGCTACAGGTCTGGATGTGTTTGTTAGTTATATTTGTGCCACTGCCTAGCTGTAGTTGTAGTTGTGTTTGTACATGTGATGACACAGTTACATATCACTATGAGATGGCATGTGTTGTGTTTATCTGACTGACATACACATGTTGGGATGATTCTGTTCTGGTTGCTGTGTATTTGCTAAGGGTGCATGGTTTGACTCTCCCCTTGACAGTGATGTGTGTGTATTGTCGCACAATATTGTGTACATTTGTTGTGTACTCACCAGGCTCTGGGATGTTTTCTAGTCCATATACGCTCACTGGTGGTAGGATGGCCCGCACCTTCTCCTCCCAGGGCCTGAGGTATACTGGTTTGGCAGGAGGGCCACTGCCGGTGTGTTGGCTCAAGAGGTAGTCCTTCTTCAACAGCTCCCTGACCCTCCTGCACACGTCATACCACCTGTTCTGGATGTCTACCTTTGTGCGCAAACATGGTGATTGTGCGTTCACCCTGTCGACGATCCTCTCCCACATCTTGGTTTTCTGCGACAGGGGTGTCTGTTGGACCAGTGTACCAAACACCCTGAGGATCTCATCTACCAGGACTTCCAATTCACTATCTAGGAACTTATGATTCTTCTTTGGGGGCATGGTGATGGGTGGTGATGGTGAGTGATGTGTGTGTTGGTGTGCAGGTGAGGGTGTGTGAGTGTGTGTTTTGCTGGGTGTATGTGAGGATGCTATTTGTTGAGGTGCTGATGGTGTGTGGCTTGTGTGATGGATGAGCTGTGGGTGTGTGGTTGCTGTCTGTTGAGTGCTGGCAGGTAATTTGAATTTGCAAAGGATCATGGTAGGGATTTGTGTCCTTTATATGGGTGGAGTTGTGGGTGTGTCTTTGTTCCCTGCCCCCCCAGTATTTATTGGCTTTGTAATTGCTTGTTTGGCCTTTTTTTGTGTATTTTCCCTTTGTACTTTTTGTGCATGTAGAAGACGTTCTTGTGACCGAGTCGGACCCTGCAGTTGTCTCGTACGAGCTTCTCCGAGTCGTTCACGCTGTGTTTGTGCTGTTTTCTATGCTGCGTACGCATCGGTCGCGGTGTTTTGGGTTGCTTCGGCTCGCAGTTTTGTATGCGTGTCGGTCGTACGGCTTGTCCTCCGTGCGACTCGGTCGTGTTTTCCACGCGTTGCATCGTACTTGGCGGGTAGGAGTTCGCGGGTGCGTTTCGTTCGGGATTGTTCCGGGTGCGTGTCGGTCGGTTCGATTCGCGTGTTTTTCCGGCCGGATTGCTGTTTTCCGCGCGGCTCGGTCGTTCGGCTTGTGTTCCGTACGAGTCGGTCGGGTTTTGCACGCTTCTCATCGTACTTTGCGGGTCGGGCTGCACCGGTACGTGTCGGTCGGAATGAATTCCGGCTCCGAGTCGGTCGGTACGTTTTCCGGCCCGAATCGGAATCGACCCCTAAGTGATTTGCCCAGAATCACAGGATGTTGCGCATCCTTGCCAAGACTCGAAACCGGTTCCCCAGATTTGAGGTTGACCGCCCAAGCAGTTAGGCCAACTCCTCTCCCCTTAGCTGACACATAAAACCAATTTTGACACCTTTTGAGAGAAACATGACAAACAAACACAACTTGTGTTTACTATACTTTGGAGAATCTTGAGAGATAGATCCTAAAAAGATTTAGTTGCCTCAACCTAAAGGATGCAGAAGAGTGTAGAGTAGATGAAAATGGTTGTTTTAATAACATAGGTTCGTGTTACACTAAATTGCAATGTTATATTCATTTAACGTGGAATAGAAATGTGAATGTAATGACTCACGTATTTTCAATATTTCATTAACCATCCTCTTTAAATAATGAAGTGTGTGAAGAATTAATTAAACTTGACATGCCATAGAAATACTTATGCAAAATTGTGACGCGTTCATGTTTAAGCTCCATCTTTGCATATGTGAGAAAGTGCACCAAGGGGAAAAAGAAAGGAAGTTGTGCTACTTGTTTATACTAATTCCAGTTACTTTGGAACTTTTACAGAATAATCTTCATACATGTATTAATTATAATTACTAGAAACGATATTGCTTTCTCATATTTTGAAATGATTTTATACATTGATACTTTTTGAATGTAGTAATGTGCCATAGTTACACGTGAAAATTACAATAAAAACAAAATGCTTCATGAGTGCAACGAATTGAAAGTGATATGAAATGGGCTTAGAGACTTTAAATGTAATGCATATTTCCATTATTTTATATTCTGTATTTCGTGAACAAAATTCAGTTTAGGCTTGCATTTCCCTTACTTGCTTGATTCCGTTTTTATAGAAAGGTTCCGCAGATTCACAATGTGGAATGAAACTATGTTTTCCAGAGAAAGTTCCCAAGTACATACCAGGACTAATTGCTATTAATTTGCTACTTTGGGAACTTCTGCCGTGAGAAACTGTCCTCTTGAACTCACTCATGTACTTTTGCTAATGTACTATTGCTCATAACTTGCATTTTTGCATAGTTCGGCAGCTTACGTGATGATCACCACCTTTTTGCAATTAAATGTGTCTTCTTTATGCTGCATGACAATCACCCCATACGAACTGACTGATGGACTGAGTGGTCTGATCAGATGAGGTGATCCAGGAGGTGTCAACCTGGAACTTATGGTGTAATATATCTTGTCCAACAGAGGAAGTGTGTGCGAGTTGCTGTTGGAGATCTTTCCTTACTCTTTGGAGATCTTGCTCTTTCGCGGACTTGCAGACTCTCTTGGCTGATGCATATGCTGTGTGCACTATTCCCGGACTTCTTTCCTTGTATGGAGAGAACCTTTGAGCAGATATGATTCATGCAGTTTCTGAACTCTTCCTTTATAACTTTGGCAATTGAATGGCCCGAAAGAGATTCATTTGATTACCTGCACTCTTAAATTCAAATGCCTGATATTGATGTATGTACTCTATTAATTTACTGATGAAACTAAACCATCCTCAATCCTGTTCCTGTCCTTCTATGCCTTGTCTTCTAATATTGATCGTGCATTCCAACCAGATCATGAATGAGGGATAGGAATTTAAGTAGAGAGATCTCTGGTTAACAGGTCCTAATGTTACTATTCTGCATAGCTCTAACTGAATTATTAGTTTGTATGATTTTAGTCCGACTGAATTTCCTCCAGGAGATTTGGTCTAGCTGTGATAATTCTGTATTTGTATAGCATAGTGTTCAGGGTCATATACATGAATCAAATTACTAGTTTGTAGGTCAGTTATCTAATTCCTGGTACTCTGTGGATAACTGGCTTGGGTCCCTTATAACCCACCCCTCTCAGCACAGTTCAAAGATCCATCGGAGGACCAAGTAAATGGTGCTGAAGTGTAGTATAAGGATTTAAGTTGAGACAGAGATAAATAGGCCCAGTGGTGCTAAAGCAACACTGACTTCTGAAAGACTGCTCACACAAGGCAGCGTCTGAGAGCACCAGTGCAGGAGATAAAAGCAGCTACAGGCCAATCTTAATAGTTAAGTAAACGTTGTGTTTTACCCCTTGTGCAACGCAGCAAATTTGGTTGCTGCTTTGCATGAAAAATTCATATATATTTATTAATTATATCTGGGCCCATCTGTTCATTTTGGCCATGCTACTCAGTAAAAACGAAGAGGCAATTCAACTACTGGATGAAATATGTCGGGTCCAGCAACATATTGATGCCATCTCTAGGATAAAGGAGAATACTGGCTCACGAGAAATTCAGAAAGGGCTATTCTTGCATGCCACAAAATTGTTTGTACCTAAGGCACAGATACAAGAGAGACGAATCACTCTGTGTCTTGGTACCCCAGAAATTGGACATTTGGGAATAAAGAGGGCGATGGAATTGCTTGCTCAAATGTTTTGGAGGCCTCAAATGCAGAAACAAGTGGAGGAACACTTTATGAAATGTCAGATACATCTGTTATTCAGCACCAAGATAGCCTTCTGACTGAAAGTGCGCTTTACAAATACACGTTATGTTATATTATGTTATGTTATGTTATGTTAGACACGTGTACCAGCCGTTTTTGTATGATCAAGAGAGATCATACAAAAACTGCAGGCTTTCATCGACCACTCTCTGTACCTACATTTTATTGTGGAGTTTTCTTCATCTGTGACAGAAATATAAAGGTAGGTCCTATGTCCCCCAATATGACGGTAAGTATCATGACACTTTCAATTGTGTGTTTATTGGCTTCTCCAGAATTAAGCCAATGACAAGCCTGAAAGACAGTGATAGTGTCAGTGACAGTGACAGCCAAGTAAAGCACACCCAATTGTATAAAATGTGTTCTTTCTCGAATTGATGCAAGGATGTGACATAAACGTATAAGTGAAACATGGAGGGTGGTTCAAAATGGTGCTCCATTTATCTCTGCAAGCAGAACTTAGTGTGCCTTTGGATGGAGGCAATAAACTCTCTCTGAAGGGTGGATGATGTGCAACTGTGCCTTCTGTGGGGTTTCTTGGACAGTCACTGCGACCTTCTCTGCACCCTCTCAAAATTCACCCTTTAGGACTAGAGGCAAAGACCGCACCGTTTCATTATTAGGCTCTGTAGAACATTTGGCCAAGCGGCTTGCTTCAGTTACCGAGATCAGAAGTGGAACATTTAGAATTTCCACTGCATTCTCTGCTTTTGGATTAGGTCTCCTTATAAACTTGATACTCTGAGGAGTATTACTGTCCTGCCACATACTAGTGGCTGTTTTGTCTATCATTCTGCTTTCTATGAAGTGCTTCCTTTGGACTACATTAGATACTTTACATCTGAAAAATACAATTAATAATTGCCTGTTTGTCACTTTGAAGTCTTTGTTGCCTCTATGCAGTCTATACATAAAGCAATCCTTTTCCTACTTTTTTCTCAGAATGGCAGAGCCAATCGGGCTGACTTTCATGTGATAAACAGCATTTTTGCATGCAAAGCAAGTCAATAGCATTTGAGTATGCCTATGTTTTCATTCATAGGCACATTAAAGCCAGACATATTGACTTTGCCAGTGATTGTTTGATCTGCAGCTCTGCCTCTGGGAATGTAGTGAAGGGTTACCTTTGTGCCCTTACTTATCCAAGAAATAGCATTTTTTTAGGCCTAGGTATTGACAGCGCAGCAATTGGACAGATCTATTGCTCTCAAAATACATAGAGTGGACATAGGATCTGCCCCTTTCAGCCATGGGCTTTAGACCAGCTTTTTTCAGCCACTGGTTTGATACTTTGTCAATCACATTTTGGCTAATCCCAGGGGAATATTAATCTCTCACCTAATGCTATTGGTTGTTTGGGTTGATCCTCTCTCCTCCACTCGAGTCCCGCCTCCACTTGAGTGCAGCCTCGGCCTGTGCAGGTAAGAGCGGTGAGGCGGTGGGGCCCGGTAGGAGGGTATTTCAACGGACAACGAGGGAAAATTAAATAAATAATTAATTTTCCCTCATCGTCTATCGAAACCCCCCCCCCCCCCACCGGGCCCCACCGCTCTTACCTGCACAGGCCGCGAAAGCTTGAGTGCTTGCATTAAACTGCAAGGGGGCGTTATTCCACAACAATAGCTGCCTGGATCTCCTCCTACTGACTTCGTTCCATGTGTGTCACTCTAACGTGCTAACGTTGCACACGTTAGCACATTAAACCAACCCATAGCTATTGGCTTTGCCAATCCTTGTTATGAACAGACAGTGCTGCTTGCGTCTGCTAAAGTCTGCTAGATGCAGCTCTGAGGATTGTGGAGGTAATCTGTTAACTTTTAAAAACCAATGCCCTATCAAATTCCCTGTGGGAGTGAGGTAACTGTGTTTTCTACAAAGTTCTGAAAACAGTCATGAGAAATTCTACTAGTTGAAGGATGAGGGTCATTAAGCAATAAAAATAAACATGACACGATTCCCATTTGTGAGCGCCTGCTCGCGCATGAGCCTAAACAAACCCTGAAACTTGGTTGACCATAATGCAAGGAATCAGAGACATGCCCGACCGTATGTTGTCACAGTAAACAGTCATGGGCTCACAGGAGTGCAAACATTCAGGGCCTGAACTAGAGTTGAAG
The DNA here is from genome assembly GCA_963921515.1 of Calotriton arnoldi. Lineage (NCBI taxonomy): Eukaryota > Metazoa > Chordata > Amphibia > Caudata > Salamandridae > Calotriton > Calotriton arnoldi. The sequence goes on from CAWUFW010004189.1 coordinate 1,486,038, forward strand.
GTAACTGACACATATCCGATTTCAGGGGGATAATGCTAACTCCGAAGGGAAATCCACGGACGAATATTCCACACCACACTTTAAGTACGTGGAGAGACATTCCAGGGTGGACTCTTCTCCACCTTCAGAATTTCTTCCAGAAAACGGGTGATTTTCAGTCGCCAACCAATTCTAAAACAGGGCCTAAGCCTTCATTGCTTTTGTAAATGTATTTTCAGCATTATACTTGTAAATCATGAGCAAGGATTTTGTGGTAGAAATTGAGAAGTCATCCCTTCATGAATTTAGAAATGAGATAAACTCTACCAAAATGTACAGATTGCTTGTTTTTCACATTTCCTTAATTTTTAATCTACAATATGAGAATAATGCAGGAGTCCTCAAGCTGGAATAATAACCACTGGTTACATTGATGATAACATTCTTGAAACTGTTTCCTTATGCATTCACGAAATGTTATATCGTTTTTGAAGATCAGGAAATAATATTTTAAGGGTCTAGTTTATTTCTTTCATAGATCAAAACACTAACCATCTTGAAGGCGCTCTTTCTCTAAAGGGCTGTGCTGTGGCGCTCCCTTTTTGTCCAGTACACTCGCGAGGGCGTTCCAAAACCAGGGTGTCTACATGATCTATGTTTTATGGCAAAATAAAGTGGCTGGGCTTAAAGTAACCTAAAATGTTTTGAGATGTCAATGCACACATAAGAAATATCATGGCGGGGGCGGGGGGAGGGAGATGTAAACATCTAAGGCATTATTAATAAGGCATGCACTCATGCTGAGCAATAATGAGTGGGTTATTTCATCTTGGAAGTTTAAAGGAGACAGCACGCAAGTATTTTTCCATGTATAGGACTGAAAGTACACATGGAAGTAGACAACTAATGACAACACTGCTGTCCCCGAGACTGTCCTAATGCTACATCTGGCATGTCAGGAGTAGGGTTGTGCAAAGTTCACATACTTTGCTTTCACATAATTACGCACATTTTAGGGATAATTATGTATATAACACAGAAACCAAGTATGGCATTTAGCGTTATATTTTAGCACAAAATGTATCCTTTTGCCCATTTTGGAATCAAGGACGTTTTTCGAGCTAAAAAAATAATACTAAGAATGCAAGTACTGTGAATAACAGACTCTCACGTTATTTGCATTGTTCCCACACAATAATCTTTCTTGCATAATTACGCGACAAGGCGCATTGATGTACTTTCGAGAATTTCATGTAACTACTACAGCACGAAATTCCCTATATTAAACAAATTATGTAGGGATAATTGAAATTTCACCTGAGCCTAATCAGGACCCGCAATATCATTCAAAGGACATTTGGAATAATACATTCCTAAGAATATCAGATCTGAATTTGACTTACTGCAAATTAAGAAGATTTACTGACGAAGACATTGTGGCTATTACTTACTAGCAAGATCCGGTGATTCACTGAAGAGTAGGTTGCCTGATAGGCCTGGATAATAAACCTACATGGTTAATATATCTGTCAAAAAATAACTTTCAGACACCGCAACCCTTGCATCAAGCCATCTTCATAAGGGGAACACAGGCATCGTGGTGCATGTAATATGTTTGCAGGTTAGACAAACAAGATAACCTGCAATCATTTCACAGCAATTTGTTTATGTGTCTTAACATACCACATGTGGAATAAAAGTTTAAAAATATCCAAACAAAGAATTATTTGAGTTCGAAATGTATTTCCTCATGGGGTTTTGCCAGAGGTGCTTTGTCTTGGCATGGCCTGGTGCTGTTTGCTGTGCTGTTAGCTGTAAGAAGAGACACACAGGGCTCCATTGATTCCATCTGGTTTGGTGACTGTACTGTTGTCACTCAGCACGTATTCTCTGACGCACAAGAGTGCCCCAACAACCCAGAGCATCCCTGTAGGGTTGCATGGACCCTAACATAGGAAACAAGCTTGAGGGACATTGCAACCATCAGAGATGTGGAGGCAATCTGAAGAACTTCAGATTGTGCATCAAGAGACCATGTTAAATTGCATTTCCAGGTATCCGGTTTGCTGCTTTTTTATTTTGTTTTCTAATAAAAATATATTTATTGCAGTCATCCTCTGTCAATGCTTATTAAGACAACAGTAGTGAAGAGAAACATAAAAATGCGCCTTATCCCTCTCATCTGTTTACTCCATGGTGTGCATCCTGTTGTTACCGGTTTCAACTAGATCTATTGCCTTCATGCCCTCACCTGCTGGGCCTTTAAGTAGCAGAACTGTGCAGATGAGTTGTCAGATGGCTTTGCACTTGGTGCTGCTCTGCCAATAGATGACTTGGCACTTGGTATGTCACCTACATTTGATGTTGGTGAATCCAGGAATTTGGGGCGCAGTTAGTCCTGGTGGCTCTCTTCATGACCATATGTGTGAATGGGATGGAGGGCAAGCTGGATCTTCTGATGCACTAAGCGACATACGGGACATTGTGCTTGAACTTCCAAAAGCAGAGACTGCCACATGCGTAAACTGAGTATTCCCCGTCTCAGACGAATGCGGATAACAAGCAGTGCGGCTCATTCCACACGTCAGAACACTTTTGAGAAGACTGACTTGAAGAGCCTAAAAATATGTATGAAGGACTGAAAAACTGACAAAAATCGAAAAATCGAAAACTGTGAAGAGGTACTCAAGCCTAAACTATAGTGCGATGCAAGTGCATTGCTTAGTAGAAGACATTCTAGTAGAAACCAAGAAACCTGGAGGCCATCTTTGGCATGGCAAATGTGGTACATACTTCTGATCTAGAGGCAGAGTCAATATCAGCTGTGCATCCGGGTATCCTGATGCTGCATGTAAATGTCTGCCATTTCAAGTGCTCTCACGTCACTGGCAAAATTCGTTAAAATGCTACAGATGTGGTTACTGAACTCTGCATGTGAACGTGTGCCCCTCAGTAAAAGAAAAATACACGCGTTCTGGACAGAAAGGCTGTTTTCAGCGACTGTACATGACTATGTTGACTTCTGGTAAGGATGAACCCAGCCTATTGTCCCCATGCTTGTTTTGACATGGCATGTGTGAACAAAAACAAAACGCAAAATTAAAAGAACAATCTAGAAAAACACCATGTGGATGACTACTCATGTGACTTTTTTTGTCAGGAGGATGTGACTTTTTTTGTCAGGAGGGATTGAACATGACAACACAAAAACACAATTACAGGATGCTGCATGTTTTTAGCCTCATCACATCATGCCCGGCTTTAGGAGGCTAACTGATCCTACATTATATTGTGATGGTGATGTTCAAAAAGGTTTTGTAAAGCGCACAAGTACCTGGCAAGAGCGTCCTGGCGTTAAGCTGCAGTGAAAATAGATATGAAATTAGAGGGGAAGAAAATGAAAAGCGTATATTGAGAGGGGAACAGGAAAGACTTAAAAGATTTGGACAAGCCAAAAAATGAGTCTGTGAATGAAGTGAGGGAGGCAAAAAATTCGAATGTCTGGGTGCTTAGTCGGAGAAAGTGAACCCACCTGATTTAGAGTGACAGGTCTTGGGGACTGCCAACTACCAGATAAAAAGAAGCTGAACACAGACAACGGGTGGACTTCTAAGGGATGAGTTTTTCCTGAATGTACCATTTACCAGTAGCATGAAATACTTGGTGACAAACATAGAGAGCTTTGAAGATTGCTCGATGAGGAATATAAACCCAGTAAAGTTTGGCCAAGAGAGGAGAAGTGGACAAGTGCCGAGGAAGGTTGAAGATAAGACTGTGTTAGACCTGGTATATTTTTGGAGTGTTTCCCCTGTCTTTTTGCTTTCTGACCTCCTGGTTTTGACTCTGTTTTTGCTGGTTTAGTGTCTCTGCGCACTTTCTCACTGCTGTTCAGTTGTAAAGTGCGCCTATGGTAAATTGTATTATGGATTGGTGTTTCCATGATTTGCATATTTGATTTACTGGTAAGGCCCTAGTAAAGTGCACTGAGGGTGCCAGGGCCTGTAAATTAAATGTGCTAGTGGGCTTGCAGTGCTGATTGTGCCACCCACACGAGCAGCCTTTCAAAGGGTTCTCAGATCTGCCACGGCAGTGTCTGCGTGCAGTTTTTACTGCCATGTCGACTTGGCAAGTGCACTCTCTTGCCGAGCCCTAACCTTCCCTTTAATTAGATGTGAGTCACCCCTTAGGTAGGACCAAGGTACCCCTATGGGCAGGGTGCAGCGTATGTGAGAGGCTGGACATGTACTGGTGTGTGTAACATGTCCTGATAGTGAAATGCAGTGAAATTCGTTTTTCACTATTGAAAGGCTATCTGTCCCATAGGATAGAATGGGGAATACTTTGTAACATCTTACAAGTATATCTTCCCATTGTGACAAGATTGAGAAATGGAGTATAGTATGCCTGAACTCAGAATGTAGAAATGCATCTTTTACTAAAGATGATTTTTATATTCTGTGTTTGAAAATACCACTTTTAGATAGTAGGTATTTTCTTGCTTAGCCATCCTGTGTGCCTCTGCTGGGTAGTGGATTGACTGTCTGGCTTTTGAGTGACAGGGGCTAGGGATGCACATTCTCTTCAGACAGCCACTGGGGGGGTCGAGGTGTGTCCTGCCTTTCCTGGATGAGTCAGGGCTGGGCTGAATAGACCTGGGCAGCATTTAGAGTAGTGAGAGATTTCCTTGCACTTGAATGGGCCTGGTCTGCCTTGGACAATGCTGTCTCCACCTCCTGCTGGGAAGCTGGGCCAGAGAGGACCAAACTGGTTTGGACTAAGCACAGACCCTCTCTGCCCAAGAGAACAAAGAGAAATGCAGTATAAATATTGAGGCTCAGACCCCAGAACTTTAGAACTCACTGGAATCAAGGAACCTGCCAAAAAGAAGAGCTGGAAGAACTGCCAGGAGGAGTAATGCACCTTTGCTGTGTTGTTGCTTTGTTGGTTTGGCCTGCAGTCGCTGCTTCTGCCTTGGGCAGTAAAAGGACTGGACTGAACTTTCTCTACTTGTTGCTGAGTATCTCCAAGGGCTTGAAATAGAGCTTGCCACCTGTTCACGAAGTCTCAGGGATAGCAAAGACTTAACTTACCTCTGAGTACCGCTCTGGAACTGTGGGTTTCAGCTGCCACATAGGGGGAAAGCAGCCGACACCATCACTGACACCGCTGCAGGCTCCGTGTCCTGAAGGGACCGCAGCGGGCACTGCTGCACTTCGCACTGCAACTCTGGTCTTACCGACGACGACCGCTGCTGCTACCGAGCCACTGCTTGCACCGCGACCTGTGGGCACCACATTCCGCACCACCTCGCTTCACTCCGCTGCTCTGGTTTCACCGACGACGTCGCTGCCTACTGACTGCAACATCTGTGACCACACTGTGGTTTGGGGGCACCGCTCGTGAGTTACACGACACACCGCCCCGTCCCACACCGCAGACTGGGCCGACCGACGCCAGGATTGTGCACATTCCCAAGAATGTAGGCAAGGAATTTAAAAAGGGTGACGACATACAAAGGTGGTTTCTGGGCTATGAGGCAGCTATACACATGAATGCGGTCCCTGAAAAGCATTGGGGGGCAGGATTGTGGCCTCATTTCTCAGTAAGAGGAGAGGTACATTTTCGTTGGCTTTGAGGTAATGCGGTACAACCTCACCTACAGCTGACATGAAGGAGAGCACTTCTCACTAAGTATGGTCTCACTCCTGATAATTACCGGGGTCAGTTTAGGTCTAGTAAGAAAACTGATTCCCAGACATGGTTGGAATGTGTGGATTCTCTCTGCAGGGCACTGGATGGTTGGGTGAAGGGCAGCAACGTAACATATTTTCAGGGGCTGTACAATTTGATTGTGTGGGAGCACTTGTCTAGTCTATGTTTTGCAGAGCTGAACCAGCACTTAACTCATAGTAAGCTGCCTGACCCCAGGAAGCTTGCTATGGAGGCGGACCGCTGGGTGAGTACCAGGGTACCGAAGAAGGTGAATGGGGGAGACTCAGCCAAAAGTAGGCAGGGTCCCCAACAGAAGAGTGGGAGGGACTAGAGTAAATCACAGGAGTTCCGTAAAGGGCCCCAAACTAATACCCAGGGGAAAGGTTCCCATCCCCCAGGAGATAAGAAACAAGGAGTCTCTGCAGGGAAGCCTGCAGAAACCAGCCCCCGCAAGTGCTATGCCTGTGAGCAGGTGGGTCACTTGAAGGGGGACTCCAAGTGTCCCAAGAGGGCACAGCCACCCACCGGTGGGCAGTCCAAGGTGTTGGCTAGTGTAGCGCTTGGGGAGGAGGGGTACCCACAGGAGGGTGGGGATCTCGCAGAAATGACCCTCGTCTCACTAGTGGACAGTGAGATGGTCCCAGGAAACCTGGTGCCTGCTAACATTAAGAAATACAGAGCCTGGGTGACCATCAATGGGAGAAGGGTAGAGGCTCTCAGAGATACTGGAGCCAGTGTGACCTCAGTCCGGTGTCACCTGGTCTCTGATGAGCAAGTAGTCCCCGGGGCATTCCACCAAGTAGTTGGTGTGGACAACTCAGAGTGCCAGTGTAAGGTGGCGCAGGTTCCCTTTGAATGGGGGTGGGGTCTCAGGTCCCTTGAGGGTGGTTGTGAGCCCTACCATGCCTGTACATTATCTGCTAGGTAACGACCTGGAGCAGTCCTTGTGGAAGGATGTTGAGCTCAGGTCTCACTTGGCGATGCTTGGGTTGCCAGAGTGGGCATGCATGACCACTCGGCCAATGGCAGCCAGTAAGGGTGATCAGAAGGACCTGGAGCCTGAAACAGTGGCCCAGGTTCCTGCCAAGAGAAAGGGCAAGGGGCGCAGGAAACCCACCCCTGAGGTTCCCACATTCCAGGAGGAGGCTGACCTTGAGGGAGACACCCCGGTGCCTACAAGGGAGAATGTAGCTGAACTGGGGGACTTATCTGAGCTGACCCAATGGCAGCAAGAAGGTGGTCCCACCAGGGAAGAATTCTGCAAGGAGCAGAAGGAATGTCCTTCTCTGGAGGGTTTGCAGCAGCAGACTGCAAACCAGGCAGCTGGTGATCAGTCTGGATCACACTGAATCTACTGGGAGAATGGTCTCCTATACAGCGAGCCTAAGGTCGCTGAACCTGGGTCAGCCCTGTGTTGGTGGTATCGCAGCAATTCAGGACCTTCCTACTGGGTCTGGCTCATGACATGCCTTTGGCAGGAAATTTGGGGCAAGACAAGACCTTTGACAGAATTGTCACCCACTTCTTTTGGCCCCAAATGTGAAGGCAGTCAGATGCGCATTGTAGGTCTTGCCAGAATTGCCAGGCAAGTGGTAAGAGTGGGAGGAAGTGTAAGGCTCCTCTCCAACCTTTCCCAGTGGTAGGAACCCCTTTTGAAAGGGTTGGGATGGACAGTGTGGGGCCACGGGAACCTAAGACAGCCATGGGCAACAGGTACATCCTGGTCTTGGTGGACCATTCCACCCGGTACCCGGAGGCTATCCCTCTCAGGACAATGACGGCGCAAGTGGGGGGCTGGGCATTAAGGGGGATCTTTTCCCGCATGGCCTTCCCCAGAGAAGTGGTATCTGACCCTAGGACCAATTTCATACCCAGGTATATGACATTCCTGTGGGAGGAGTGCAGTATAACCTACAAGTTCATCATTCCTTACCATCCCCAAGGTAATGGTTTGGTAGAGAGATTCAACCAAACTTTAAAGGGCATGATCAAGGGTCTAACAGAACCAATAAGGCATAAGTGGGACGTCCTATTACCATGCCTACCCTTAGCTTACAGGGAGGTACCACAGACATCATTAGGGTTCAGTCCCTCTGAGCTTCTGTATGGGCACCCTGTGAGAGGACCTCTCAGTTTGGTCAAGGAAGGCTGGGAGACAGGTCCCAGGAAAACTCCCAAGGATGAATTTAGCTACATGCTGGCCTTTAGGAACCAACCTTCATGCTTCAGGAAACTCGCTCAGGCAAACCTGGAAGCAAGCCAGAAGGAGATGAAACGCTGGTACGACCAGAATGCCACTCTGGTAGAGTTTCAACCTGGCCAGAAAGTGTGGGTCATGGCCCCATTCGAACCTTGTGCCTTGCAGGACAAGTGGACTGGTCCTTTTGAGGTGGTGGAGCGCAAAAGTAATGTCACCTACCTGGCGAATTTGCAGACTCCATGTGAACAGCCTCAAGCCTTACTTTGAGAGGTCCGAAGTGATCATGCTCTTGGTGACAGATGATGGTGTGGAAGAGGAGAATGAACCTCTCTCTGGCATCCTGTCTACCAAGGAGCATGATGGGTCAGTGGAAGGTGTGATCCCCTCCCCTTCACTGACCCCAGAGCAGCAGAGTGACTGTCGCTAATTGTTGGGGCAGTTTGCCACGCTGTTCTCCCTGACCCCAGGTGTTACTCACTGGTGTTCCCATGACGTGGACACTGGTGACAGTCCTCCTGAGAAACACCAGATTTACAGGTTGACTGACCGGGTCAAAGCCAGCATCAAAGAAGAGGTCTCTAAGCTGTTGGCGTTAGGGATGATCGAGCCCTCCAACAGTCCTTGGGCTAACCCAGTAGTCTTGGTCCCAAGGGCTGCTGCACCCGGTGCCACTCCTGCCACACGGTTCTGTGTGGACTACCGTGGGCTCAATGCCATCACCAGGACTGACGTGCACCCCATCCCCAGAGCTGATGAGCTCATTGATCTGCCAAGTTCCACAGCACGCTTGACTTGATGTCTGGGTACTGGCAGATTGCCTTAATTGAGGGGGCCAAGGAGAGGTCAGAATTTTCCAACCCAGAAGGGCACTACCAGTTTCGGGTGATGCCCTTTGGGTTAAAAAATGCCCCTTCCACCTTTTAGAGGTTGGTCAACCAGGTGTTGGCTGGGCTGGAGGATTGTAGTGCCGCCTACCTGGACGGCATTGCAGTGTTCAGTTCCAGCTGGAAAGAACACTTGCAGCACATCTGGGAAGTGTAGAAGGCTCTGCAGAGGGCAGGCCTCATGGTCAAGGCCAGTAAGTGCCAGATCGGGCAGGGCTCTATGGTGTACATAGGGCACAGCTGAAGGGGACATGTGTTAGACCTGGCATCTTTTGGCGTGTTTCCCCTGTCTTTTTGCTTTCTGACCTCCTGGTTTTGACTCTGTTTTTGCTGGTTTAGTGTCTCTGCGCACTTTCTCACTGCTGTTCAGTTGTAAAGTGCAAGTGCTCCTATTGCAAATTGTATTATGGATTGGTGTTTCCGTGATTGGCATATTTGATTTATTGGTAAAGCCCTAGTAAAGTGCACTGAGAGTGCCAGGGCCTGTAAATCAAATGCTGCTAGTGGGCTTGCAGCACTGATTGTGCCACCCACACGAGCAGCCTTTCAAAGGATTCTTAGACCTGCCACGGCAGTGTTTGCGTGCAGTTTTTATTGCCATGTCGACATGGCAAGTGCACCCACTTGCCGAGCCCTAACCTTCCTTTTTATTACATGTGAGTCACCCCTAAGGTAGGCCTAAGTTACCCGTATGGGCAGGGTGTTGTGTATGTGAGAGGCAGGAGATGTACTGGTGTAAGTGACATGTCCTGATAGTGAAATACTTTCATAATTTCACTATTGAAATGCTATCTGTCCCATAGGATACAATGGGGAATACTTTGTAACATCTTACAAGTATATCTTCCCATTGGGACAAGATAGAGAAATTGAGTTTAGTATGCCTGAACTCAGAATGTAGAAATGCATCTTTTAGTAAAGATGGTTTTTAAATTCTGTGTTTGAAAATACCACTTTTAGAAAGTAGGTATTTTCTTGCTTAGCCATCCTGTGTGCCTCTGCTGGGTTGTCGATTGACTGTCTGGCTTTTGAGTGACAGGGGCTGGGGATGCACATTCTCTTCAGACAGCCACTGGGCGGGTTGAGGTGTGTCCTGCCTTTCCTGGATGAGTAAGGGCTGGGCTGAATAGACCAGGGCTGCATTTAGAGTAGTAGGAGGAGATTTCCTTGTACCTGAATGTGTCTGGTCTGCCTTGGATAGTGCTGTCTCCACCTCCTGCTGGGAAGCTGGGCCAGAGAGGACCAAACTGGTTTGGACCAAACTGGTTTGGACTAAACACAGACATTCTCTGCCCAAGAGAACAAAGAGAAATTCAGTATAAATATTGGAGCCCAGACCCCAGAACTTTAGAACTCGCTGGAATCAAGGAACCTGCCAAGAAGAAGAGCTTGAAGAACTGCCAGGAGGAGTACTGCCCCTCTGCTGTGTTGTTGCTTTGTTGGGTTGGCTTGCAGTCGCTGCTTCTGCCTTGGGTAGTGATGCAGCGCGTACAATAAAAACTAATTTCCTCCTAGGTCACTTATCGGTCATCCAGGGGCGACTTATATTTTCTCACATCCACATGACGATGGGGCCCATAAACATCGCCTATCACACACACACACACACCTGGATTTCCTTTACACCTTTACAAAATTCTATACTCCTAGGAGAAACATGAGAACTAAATGAAAAACATCATTTATGTACCGCTGGAAAGAGCCGGGATACCTTATTACCTTAACCTATCGCTTTCTTAGTTATTTCTTAAGATATTCCTGCTCATTGTTTTGTCGATGGAACATCTAGTAAGAAATTAATTTGTAGTGATTAAGACCAGCTAAATAACAATAACCAATTACTAGTGTCACAATCATTTAGCAAAATAACGATTGAGTCGTTTGATTAAGAATCTTAAATTTTATATAATTTTAAAAGCATGAGAAAGAATTTAGACTTTTTATTCAATTATTCATTCATTATTAATTCAAATATTTATTAAGCAAAATCAATTTTATTGCAGAAAGGAAATTTTGTCATGAAGCAAAAACCCTAATTACCTGCCTATCTTCCCTAATTTAGCCTAAGGATTTCTAACCTAAGTTTACGAATTAAAATTAACCTGATTCTCATACTCAACTGGAAAAATAAGACAGCAACAGAAACTTCAGCTCGTCAGCATCAGCTACCTGCAACCCGTCTCATCTAACAGTCTTTCAGCATCTCCCGCTCAGTAAATGGATCGATCTGGACCACCAAGCACTGGAAGCCACCAACTCCAACACCGACTCTGACTGCGACTCTCCTACTCCGACTGTGACCCCCTCCCACTAAGAGTAGGCCCTCTTATACCCTAATTCTAACTTTGCTATCTAATTGTTGCAACATTAATAACGCGCTTTTCTTTCATTGGTCCATTCATTTCATCTATTCATTCTTAATCAAGTTCTCCCGGATCCAACTTGTTCTTTGGAATGTATATGATCATTTCCTTTCTCACAGTTCAAGACATGTTTCCATCCGCTTCGATCAGTACATTTGTAACTTCTTTCGATACATTCGAGAACTCTGCAGGCATTGTCCTTTCTCTTAAAACGGTTTCCCATGGTTCCTTGCTGATCACCACGGCACACTATCAGTTCAATTAGGTCACATCAGCCTTGACCATTCTTGCATCCTAGCCTCTCAGCATCATCCCGTGGTTAGCTTTTCTCCAACTTTTTCTCCCTTGTCACGCGTTTCCCCGCACATGCGCACTTCAATAACCGGCAGCCATTTTATATCGCCACTCGTTTATACTTCGAAGCACTATTTTGAAATAAACAAAACATAATTAAAATAGAGAAACATAGCCTTTTCGTTTCCCTCCCGTCATCTACGTACCCAAATTAGTTATTACCTAGCAGAAAGCAACATTTAAGCTGTTCCTTACTTACCATCACTATTGTTTTTGCAACGACATGTTTATATTCTATGAAGCACAATCATGCATTTATTATTTATTTAGTACGCAATTTATTTTATGTTATAATTAGACACACAGACATTTGTTAATAGATTATTTAGCCCATGTAATTGCGTGTTACCCTTCCCTCACGTACATTGTTGATTAATACATTTAAACGAACATTTTATTAATTATTTATAAAATTTGTTAGGGGTTAAAAAAATTATTTTCTCTGCTCCATCAACTCCCCCTTTGGTGATTTTTAAATCACCACATAAAACCCAAGTTATACTTCTTTTTCAGGCAGCATATGTCTTTCATCCTTTTGCTTTTTGTTAGTTACACATCTGTTTCCATTTCATCTTGTCTTCTTGTCTCTTTATACATGCTTTCTTTCATTTTCTCTAACTCAATTTCACCCATTTCTCTCTCTCTCTCTTTCATTATTCTGTTATTTCTTTTTATCTTACTTTGTCTTACTTTTCTTTTTATACACGTTATTACAATTTTCAACACCATGGCTAACAATATTGCTACAGTTGCTATTATTATAACTTTCCCTATCATTAGTCTACTCATTCTTGTTAACCAATTTGCTACGGAAGAAAACCCTCTACCAAGTTTTCCCAAGACACTTTCAACATCCAGTGGAACTAGTTCTTTGTGCAAATTTGTAATATTTGTAATATACTTTTGTATATTTTCACTTTTATCAGGAATGTAAGTGCAACAATGTTGGACTTTCAGCATTCCACAGACTCCACCCTCTTTTGCCAAAAGAATATCAAGGGCAAGCCGATTTTGTATCACCATAGCTCTCATGGCAACCATTTCGGTATTTACCATCAAGAACCCTCCCGCAGTATCTGTAGACAAACGATCTACTACTGTGGATAACTTCCGAATTTTAAATGCATTCAAAGATATTCCCACTGCTGGTATTAATGCTCCAAAAATATCACCTACAATTTCTGAAAAACTTTCCCTCTTTCTACGTGTAAAGCTATTAATCATCTTGTATGTTCCTTTTTCTTCTCTGTCCATATGAAAGATTTTTGGAAAGACCAGGCCTACATAGCAAGTTCCATACCAATGGTCCGGTAACCTGTAATAAGCTCTATTCCCACAAATATAATAGATACCTGGAAATATTGGATCTTTTCCACCTTTGAATCCCCAACCTCCCAAAATTTGATAATTGTTATGGCAGATACTGGAACCTACAAAGTAATTGTCATAGACTGTCTTATTTCTTCTAATACACAACTTTCCTGTTTGCGGCCAATCTAATGTCATTGCTGCATTTATCTTTTTCCCTTCATGATTTCCTTCCTCAAATGTCCACAGATGTGTTCCTTCCTCTTTTATTGCTTCTCTTTGAAATTTCAATCTTCTTTCTTCAACCATTTCTAAAAATACCTTTTCTTCTTTCTTTAATTCACAGGTAAGGTTGTTTTTAGCTATTTCTTCTAATGATAATTTTCTATGTTCTAAAAAGAATTCTCCTAAAACTTTTGCTTGTTTTACTTTGTTAAGTTCTGGAACTACAGGAACATTTGCAAAAATCTTATCTATATCTGTATAATAAAACTCTAATCTACCTGTTTTATAAAATAAACTTGCTATTACACTACAGGTTATTCCATAAGTTAGAGGTAGGTGATGATAAGTCACACCTTCTGACACTGATGCAGGCAACTGCATACAAACATAACAATCTCTCACATCCATTGTCTCTACATATTCGTACAACAATTTTGTAAAAACATTCTTTGAAAAGTCTGTTACTGACTTATCCTTATGTAATTCTGCACTACTTCTTAAAATAACTGGTTCTCTAATATTAGTTTCTTTTCCTGGTTTAGTATCATTCTTTGCTTCTATTACAGCTAAACTAATAGGAATTGTGATTGCTAAAACTATCCATATTGTCATTAATAAACCTGTACAAAAGCAGCACATTTTACACCATCTTTTTACAAACTCACATTTATCTCTTCTATCTCTAGTATTTTCCATTTTTGCTTTTATCTTTTTGTTAAGTTTCAGAAAATTGTGTCACTACACCTCAGAAATGACTTATATGCCACTCTGCTTTTAAAAGTCTTTGCTTGGTACTTTCTTTTAATTCTCTTCAGAATTCTTTCGTTGTCACATCCGGTGATTTGTCATATCCAGTAAAATTGTCACGTCCGGTAGAAGCACTATAAGTCTTCACTTCAGGTTTGTTGCATCTCACCTTTACCCATTCGGTTTCTTAGTCTCGGGTTCTCGTGAGTGTTTCCTTCTTCTTTGTAATCCGTTAGTGCGATGTACAGCCACTCAGGTGACTTGTACTTTGAATTCACTTTCTTTGTTCTTTTAGACTTTTGCAGTCGTTTTCCACTTGGCTTTTCTTGTTCCTTTTGACTTATTTCATTCACCTGTTCAGCACTTTTTTCTCCTGTTCTGATTATTCTATATCTCAATTTTCTTATATAGTTGCTGGGCCAATTATCTCCTTTCCTTGGCCTTTTGGCTTCACCTTCTTTTTCTCCTCTTTCTGATTTCCAGTTTCTTTTTCTTGATTCAGTTTTTGTTTTCTCTTCTTCTCCACTTTCTTCAGATTTTGTTTCAATTTTTTCACAATTGTCTCTTATTTTGAAGCTTATGATCTCATCTTCTCTTACTGGTGGATCTGTTTTCTCCTTCTTGTGTTCCCTTATTACTGTCCCTCCTCGGTGTTCTTCCGAATTGGTATTTTCCTCACTCTCTACTTCTAAATTTCCCTGTTCTTTTGTTTCACTATCTGTCCCTATTGCTCCTCGGGGTTCTTCTCGATTTTCTAACTTTTTATTTATCTCTTTCCCTACTTTGTCTATTAATATTACTTTTGAAGGATTTCCACCATAACTTGTACTTGGTTGCTCATCTAGATCATTTTCTTGTTCATTTTCTTCTCCAATTGGTTTATATCCCCAAGTTCTCCTTCGAAATTCTTCACAGTTTGCAACTGAATCATCAGATCCTGAACTCGTGTCAGATATTTCCAGATGTCGACTTACAGGTCGATCTTCAGGTCCTGGAATTTCTGAAATTCTTTCTTCTTCTTCTTCCTCTTCCTCTCTAGAGGTGCTTGCAGTTGGGGTTTCCAGATGTCGACTTTCAGGTCGATCTTCAAGTTCTGGCACCCTTTCTCTTATTCCTATTGTCCCAGTCGCTGAACTCTTATCCCACACTTCCAGACGTCGACTCACATGTCGATCTGTAGGTTCTTGAACTCTGATTGTGTGGCTGGCATGGACCCAGTTCTTCACTCCTGCACACTTGACTGCAGTTGTTGTCACTAGGATTACCTGTCGTGGCTCGTCCCAGCGAGGAACTAGACAGTTTCTTCTCCTGTGGATTTTTATGCGGACCCAGTCTCCTGGATTCAAGTCGTGGGCTGGTTTTCTTTCAAGAGTGGTCGCATCCGGTCCAACCTGATGAAACACAGAACGCACTACATCAGCCAGTCCTTTGCAATAATCCAGTACTAGATCATCAGTTATAGTCAATAACTTGTTGACAGGTACTTGTGCTTGTCTCATTGCTCGTCCCATGATCACCTCATGAGGACTAAGTCCAGTTTTCTTTTCAGGAATGCTTCTGATGGTCATCAGAACAAGGGGCAGTGCATCTGGCCATTTGAGTCCTGTAGCTTGACACATTTTTCCTAACCTGTTCTTAATTGTTCCATTAATTTGCTCTACTACCCCAGAAGCCTCTGGTCTGTATGCACAATGCAGTTTTTGTTTAATACTTAATGCTTCACAAATCAATTGGATCAACTCATTTTGAAAATGTGTTCCTCTATCTGTCTCAACCGTGACTGGAAAACCATACCTTGGAATGAACTCTTGTAGCATAAGTTTTGCTACCGTTATTCCATCATTCCTTCTAGTGGGGTATGCCTCCACCCAACGAGAAAACAAACAGACGACCACTAGAACATATTTTAGTCTGTTACAAGGGGGCATTTCGATGAAGTCTAATTGCATTCTAGTGAACGGACCTCCTTCTCGTCCTATTGTTCCTAGATTCACTATTGTCTTTCTTCCTGGATTAAACTGTTGACAAATAAGACATCTTTGACAAAGACTTTCAGCTATGGCTCTGAATTTTGGGTTATACCAGGTTTGTCTAAAAAGTCTGATCATTGCATCTCTCCCAATATGAGCTTGTCCATGGTACATCCGTGCCATATCTGCAATCATGCTATCAGGCATAACTGGTCTTTCATCTTTGTGAACCCACACACCATTGTTTTCTTGTCTTCTACATCCTGCTTTTATCCAGTAATCTTTTTCCTCATCATTTGCAGCTTCCTGTAACTGTCTCACCTCATCCCATGTCTCGACAGTGTTAGTAAAAAGCAAAGGAGAAGAGATATGCTCCCTTTCTCTATTCTTGTTTAGGGATACCATGTTCTCTGCACAATATCTGGCTATCTCATCCGCATAGTTATTACCAACAGCTATGTAATCTTCGTTTTTCTTATGTGCCTTGCATTTCACCTCAGCTATCTGCTTAGGCAGCTGTATCGCCTCAAGCAGTTTCTTTACAAAATCTCCATTTCTGATAGGTGTTCCTGCAGACGTCAAGAAACCTCTTTGTGACCAAATCTGACCGAAGTCATGCACGATACCGAAACCATACTGGCTATCGGTCACAATCGTAACTCGCACATTTCTTCCCAACTTACATGCTTGAATCAAAGCAATCAGTTCCGCAACTTGGGCAGACCTTATTCCTTTCAGACAAGACGCTTCCATCACAGTTGCCACTGTGCACACTGCGTAAGCTGCGCTTAAAACTCCTTCTTTCGTTCTCAAGCATGAGCCATCCACAAACATGACATAATCCGATTCGTTTAAAGGCTCATCTTTTATGTCAGCTCTTGGTTTTGTGCAATATTCCAGCACATTCAGACAACCATGATCTACTTCATCTTGTTCAATTATACTCTCTTCATCTGGCAATGATGTCGAAGGATTCACATTCATACATCTATCTATGGTCACATTTTCTGCACTCAAGATTACTTTTTCGTACTTAGTCAGCCGACTATGTGTCATGTACTGTGTTTTTGTTCTTGTCAACAAAATCTCTACTGAGTGGGGAACATATACTCTCAGTGGATACCCCCAACACTATACCTTCACTTTGTTCCAAACTTACACAAGTAGCAGCAACAGCTTTCAGACATCCAGGCAATGCTTTTGCTATAGGATCTAAAACAGCTGAAAAATAAGCAATTGGTCTCTTCATTGTTCCATGTTTTTGTACCAGTACTGAAAATGCACATCCATCTCTTTCACTGCAGTACAATTCAAAATCCTTTTCATAATCAGGCATTCCTAAAGCAGGGGCCTCACACAATTTCTTTTTCAACTCTTTGAAAGATTTCATTTCTTCGTTATTTAACTCAAAAGGGTCTCTTACATCCTTCTTGGTCTGTTTTTGTATTGGTTTAGCAATCAAGGAGAAACCACTTATCCATTGTCGGCATTATCCAACCATTCCCAGAAACATTCTTACCTCTCTTTGCGTCATTGGTGCTCTCATTCCTTGAATCATTTTTACTCTTTCTGTCGCTATCTTTCGCACTCCTTTCTCAATTTTATGCCCTAAATATTGAACTTCTTTTTGGCAAAATTGCAATTTTGAAGGGACACTTTATGTCCTCTTTTCTCTAGATGGTTCAGTAAAGCAATTGTATCACTTACACATGCTTCTTTTGTTTTCGATGCCACCAACAGGTCATCGATATACTGCACCATCACTGACTTTTCTGGCATTTTCAAATCTTCCAAAGACTTCTTTAAAATCTGATTAAAGATCGAGGGGCTTTCTGTATACCCCTGAGGAATTCGGCACCATGCCAGAATACGCTCTCCGAACCGGAATGCAAATAATGGCTGGCTATCTGGGTGCAAAGGAATAGAGAAAAATGCGTGACACAAATCTATCACCGTGTACCACTCAGCTTCGTGTGGAATTTGGTATATAATTACTGCAGGGTTTGGCACTATTGGACAACAAGGCACAACTATTTTGTTGATCTTTCTCAAATCCTGTACTATTCTATATGTTCCGTTTGGCTTTTTCAGTCCCATAATAGGTGAATTACATGGACTGCTCATTATTTCTTTTAGAATTCCCTGTTCGATCATTTTATTTATTACAGGAGTTATTCCTTCAATTATTTCTGGAGTTAATTTATACTGTGGCGTATTTGGGTAAGTTGTTCCTTCTTTTACTGTTACTTTTACGGGATCAACTTCTTTCATTAATCCAATATCTTCTCCTGTAAAATCCCACACATTTTCTTTCACTGCAATTTTTAGTTCTTCTGGAAGTTTTTCTGCATCAAATGCAGGAAACAAACCATTCATTTCAGGTTCCTGATTCATCAAAGTTACTTTATACAATACATCTTCATCTGGGGTCTGAAATCCAATTCCATCTGGTGTACAATAAATTGTGCAATTCATTTTGCACAAAAGGTCACGACCTAAAAGATTTACAGGACTACAATCGCACACTACAAATCTATGCATTTTGCTAAAAGAACCAATTTTTACTTCCACTAATTCAGTAAGTGGTGTTTTAATCTGCTGATTTGCTACTCCTACTACTTGGATGTATTCACCTGAGAGAGGAAGGTTTGGAATTTCCACTGATCTAACAGTAGAACGGGTAGCTCCAGTATCGACAAGGAATGTTACATTTGCACCATTCACTTCTCCATCCACAAAGGGACCAGACTGATCTACCTCTAGAGTTGCACCAAGTACGCACTCTTTTCCTTCTCCTAGGCACCGTCAGGAACTTTCATCCGCCTCATCCTCACTCTGTCGCAACCAATACTGAGAAATGTTAGCTGCTCGCGGCAACTGTGTTACCTGCTCTCCTCCGTAGAATCCTGTTTCTGTACTGTATCTTTGCTGGTTAACAGTGTTGGGAAGTGGTGGTTGTGGCACCTGACCTTGTTGAACAACTACCTTATTCTGCACCTGTGGAGTTAATGATTGATTTTCCGGATTAGGTTTAGGTGGGAACTTACACTCGTTTCTCCAATGCCCTAATTTTCCGCAATTATGACAGGGCCATTTCTTCTTTGCCTCCTCTAGACTCACTTGACCTTTCCCTTTACCTATGTTAGGTCGCAATTTATTCTGTCCTGTTTCATTCCCACTATTATTATCCAATTGAGCTTCTTGTTTTTCTGCCACTTTCACCTGTGCCCACATTGCCTTCTCTTTCAATTTACGCTGTCTACTCTCAATATCATCACTGCAATACTTAGCATACCTCAGTACCTCATCTACCGTGCCATTCTGCCAATTAATCATATGCTGTTTAATCATTTCACTAATCTCTGGTTTCAACCCAAACACAAATCTGTATACGAAATGACTCATATCTTTTTCACTCAATTCCTCATATCCACTATATTGCTTGAAAACCAACAACAACCTTTCATAATATGCATGTACAGACTCTTTACTTTCCTGTGTAGTTCTATCAATTTTCACCCAATCTGTTTCTTTAGGAGGAATCTTATTTTTTAAAAGGTAATCACCTTATCGTACTTCCTCATCACCTCAGGACCTGGAGCTCCTGTCTTTGGATCTCTTGGATATTCTGTAGTTGGCCAGTCAACTGTAATTTTACACTCAGACCACAAATCAGTTGGCACCACTATGTCAAACAATCCATCTAAATCTATCCACAATACTTTCGAAACCTTCACAAACCTCTCTACTTGTCGGTACCATTCAACTGGTTTCTCTCTCAGCTTCGGGAATTCATTTGTAAATGACAGTATATCCTGCCTAGTCCAGGGAACATGCACATAACTACCACCTGGAGTTTCTCTCATAGGGTATTCTCTGGCAACAGGTTCCTTTTCAGTTATCATAAAAGCCAAAGAAGCTTTGTCTGTAGTTTTCTCATTCTTTTCGTCCATCTAACTTTCCATCTGTCCACATCACCCCATTTTCTCAGTAACACAATTAACTCTTTTATCTGTGTCAGCCTTCCTGCTGTGTTCAAGTTTTCAATATCTTTTTCACAAAAGTCTACTCTGTAGGGTTTCTGCAATGTTTTCACTTTCGCAAAATCTATTCCAATTTCACTGGCTACCAGTGGCGGCTGGTGACATTTGAAAGTGGTGGGGCGTAAAGCGAGTGGAGGAGCACAATGTGGCGAGCGAGCGCAGCGAGCGAGCCGGAACTACCTAAGGAGGGTTCGGGGGGATTCTCCCCCCGAGAAAATTTTGAAAAATGAGTGGGCAAATGGTGCATTTTCAAGACTTTCAGAAGCCACTGTGCTAAACAGAACCAGGCCACTGCCTCCCCTCAAACTATCATCAGATCCAAGGCCTCATGAATAAACCATTCTAATTTGCAATAAACCACAATTAATTGTGCTAGTTGAGTATTCACTGCGCCATAGGGTTCTTCACTGTGCTTTGGTACTACAGAGAGTGCAATAGCTGTTGCAAATAGTGCTCTGATAACTGCACTCAAGTGTTGATCTTGCATGCTCAGATGTTATACTGCAGAGTTACCGTTTAGACCACAGATAAAGCATGATGACACTGTCCACAGTATTTCATTATGAGACGCACATTGTCCCTTCAGATTACATATTTTCTTAGAGTATAACTGTTGCCCTGCTTACTGTTTTAAGGCGGCATTCATTGCTAATCTGCTTTCAGTTTCTGAAGCACTATTGACCAATGCTAGAATAAGCCTCATGTTCTTGATAGTGTCCTCATTTCACCTAATAAGTAAATTACTCAATAACATGCACATTTCAATATTTCCCTGTGTATAAAACACCATTCCAATGCCATGCTCTGCCTTTCCCCCTGGGTGGTGTAAAGCACCATTGCTGCCATGCCACTAAAATACATAACATTGATTTATTTAAATAAGCATAGGAACATTTATTTTGGGAACATACAAAAATACATACCAAATAACAAAAATTGAAACTACTCCCCCTTGCTCTCAAGCAGATCTAGGATGGCTTTGATCGTTATTTACAGTGAAGTTTCACTCTTCCTTGAGAAACATGCGTAATCTTTTCTCGTCAGCGGGTGGGATGATCCAAGCTCTGTTTTACTGTCACTGCACTATTCTATTTCTAGACGGCTGCAGTCGGAAGATTATTGAAAGTGCTGCCAGTGTGCTGTGAGCCAAGTGGTTTGGGGGACAAAATTCTGCTTTATAGGAAAATTATTATAATTGTATGCATGCACCAAAGTTCAAACGCATGAGTGACAGCTGCACTATGAACAGATAGCTTTCAACATGACATTCAAAATCCAAATCCAGAAAGACTACATATTTCTTCACCTTTGCTAAGACTGATTCTTAGAAAATCGGTTGACTTCAGCCTGGGACTCCATCACCACATCCATAGCCACAGACGTCTGTGACACTTGTTCCAGCACTGATACAGTATGCATCCTCCTTGCCGCAGCCATTACCAAAGAATACCTCTTAGCCTATGCCACAGCTGCATGCTCCTCTACTGTTGGCATCCATATCTAAACCATTTAATTTTTCCCACAAAACCATGTCCAGCTGCATGCTTTAAACAATTCCTACCTGTGATTGTACCAGACATCACTAATATGGAATGCCTCTCTTACCATGGGAGTTGTTCATGCCCCCCCCGATCAAGCGACTACCACCCCGGTCGTTAAAAATCTAACAGCAGATGGGCCTGTCTCAGAAAACGGTTGGGTCAACCCCGTGCATGAAAAGAGAAGTTACAATACAAATCCAAAAACGTTTTGGTACAGAACCAACTCGGCCATGATCGTCAGTTAATTTTCAGAGTGACACAACTAGGGCACAGAATCCATATTAGCCAATATCACAGAATCTCACTCTCCCTCTCTACATGTATGAAAAAATCCTGACAAAGCGTTAAGAGGCAGGGTTCACACTGGTTCACGTGGCTCTACACAGAAACAGCGCCCATTTCAGAAAGGTAGCCAGTGCCACTTGTTAATGGGTGTTAAAATGGGGTGCACAGTGCACTACAGCAAGTTAGCAACTTCAAAAAATGCCCGCATGGGCCTTACCTGGGCAGGGGCTTCTGATGAACTGCCGTGCCCTCACAGTCAGTCTCAAACAATCGGGGAACTACTGCAGGTCGAGGGGCACTGAGGGGCCAGGAAGTGTCAGGGGCATCATGCGGGTGGGAGCGGGGGATTCAGAGGGGCACGGAAGCAGCAATATTAAGTGTAAAAGAGAGCGGAAATGGGGCATTTACCTCACGCACAAGAATTAGAAGGCGGCTTACAGAGACACACTGGAAAGTATAAAATATAATTATGTTCTCAAACATATATAAAGATATATTTGTCACAGAGATAATGGCAACGAATCATCACTGGGCACAGTGATAAAAATAAAAACAAAAAATAAATCATGAATGAAAGTGGGAGGACCGATACAACGAGAGAAATACTGAAAAGAAACCAAGAATGACAGCAAGGGAAATAACAAAAAAAGATGGAAAATGGAGAGTGGTTTTCGAGAGAGAGAAAAGAGAACCAGGCAAGAAAGGGAAGGGAGATGATGAGAAAAGTGGGTGGCTATAAAGGGAAGGAGGAAGAAAAAACGAAAATTGAGCATTACAGTACATTCATTTACAGGGCTTGCAACGATTATTTCTCAGGCTTCGTCGTGGCCCGGAGCATGTTTGGTATTCCACTCTCGCCACTGTCGCCAGTAAATCCCTTGGGGCCTGTGCACTAAGGACATGTGCCCTGCTAGAGACACGAAGTGTGAGAAAGTTACTTCAGCAGGATTCCCGAGCTTGCTTCGGGGCCATTCGATTATGTTCCTGGGAAAATTGGAATTACTTCGTTTTCCACTCATTTGGTCTCTCTTCTGCCCTTTTTTTTTCTCACCCAGTCAGGCGGGGAACGATTCCCACAACTGTCAGAGCCGGTGACATTACTCGATGGCAAAATAATATACAGGCTGTGAGGCTGTTAAAATCATTTTACTAGAAAACTGAGACACTAGAAACAAATTGACTCAAATCAAACACAAATATCACTTAAACATACAACAGCTCAGAAGTGTTATTAATAGAAATGCGTAAGCTTTATACTCATTAAACGATTAATTTAAGCTGAGGGAATTCCAAAGGGAGATAAAATGAACTATGATAAAGAAGGCTTTGCTGTCAAATATATTTTTCTTGATTTAATCCTGGTTAATATCAATTCGTCAATTCTTTATTCCCAAAAGCTGAAAGCTGTGACCAGTAGTCTGAATGTACAGATGCCAAAACTATTTTGAAATATATCGGTACCACACTCTTCAGCTATGTTGAACGGGCTTTTCAAAATGGATATATTCACTGCAGTTATGCAGACAAAATGAAGCACGTTCTCACTGCTGAGACATGGCACTCAGCACTCTTCACCTGACAAATTCTGTTTTACGGATACTTCAGACTCTATCTGAATAGGTTTTGGATGGTTTTGCAGCACTCTACAGCAAACTTTACAGTATAAATTAGCAGCAGGATTACCAGTTCGCTTCTATAAACAAAGGAACTGCTGCTTACCTCAGGAAAGGGTGCTACCTGTGCTTAATTTTACTGCCCATCTGCTCGCACAGGACCTGTTCACCTCCACTTGTTGGTGAACCTCACTGTCCCTGCGTTTCCCATGCATTCCTTTCCTGGAATGAGGCCCTTCGGTCTCTGTCGGTCCACGGGTCTGTCGGCCGGTTGTGAGTCTGTCTCTAGGGCAGTGGTCCGGGCCTGCTGGCGTCACAAGTACTGGCGAGAGTCAGGGGCAGGTTTGGGGACGAGAGCTTGGGTGTCACTGTCCGGACAGTGAGTTTCGCACCTCTGTGTATGCATTTGCAACCCACTGCATGGCATCGGACAATGAGGCGCAAACCCGGATTGTCGGACCGTGAGATTGGCACTTCAGGAGGTTGAACGGTGTGCCTCACACTACAGGGCATCGGGTAGGGGACTCACACCCGGGGTTACACAGTATGTCTCACACTCTTGGGTGGCAGGCATCGGGCCTCACGTCATAAACATCTAACACAGCAGATGGGATGGGCCTGTCTCAGGAAACGGGCATGTGTCAACCCCTTGCATGAAAAGAGATAAGAGATTGAAAGTACAATCCAAATCCAAAAACTGCCCGCATGGGCCTTACCTGGGCAGGGGCTTCTGATGAACTGCCGTGCCGTCACAGTCAGTCCAATCAATCGGGGAACTACTGCAGTGCAGTCCTGGCAGTGCACTCCGACCGTGATCCAGATCCTCCTTCCAAATATTCTATCCACCACAGGACACGCGCAGGAAGGATCGAGTCTGCGCAGACTCGAATCCTCGGCTTCCCGCCTGCCACGCCCCTTTCCCAACTCGTCACAGGGTGGGGGTGGGTCCCACCACGCCCTGTAATGAGTTGGGAAAGCTATCCACTCTCTGATTGACGTGGAGGCTTAGCGATACCGGGCATGGACATAAAACGCCCGGGGCTAACTTGGCCTCCACGCCATCAGGGGGTGGAGACTGGGCCCTGAAGCTAGTTCTTTGCCGAGCTGATGACATCACAGCCTTCAGGGCAGTGAGGTTCTCAGCCCGGCAATCACTTAGGCTTCTTTGGGACACAACAAGGGGAGTCAGTCACGTCACGTGACATGCTTCACTTCCAGTCACGGCGGGCGCGGTATTGGTGAGTGTCCGGAGCTGCTGAGAGTGCCTGGATGTGTTGAGAAGATGTGTTGACTAATGTGGAGAGGAGACAAAAGAAGTAAAAAAAGTATTTGTTTTTTAAATAAATAAAATATGAT
This sequence comes from Calotriton arnoldi, assembly GCA_963921515.1. Classification (NCBI taxonomy): domain Eukaryota; kingdom Metazoa; phylum Chordata; class Amphibia; order Caudata; family Salamandridae; genus Calotriton; species Calotriton arnoldi. The sequence continues at coordinate 1,510,618 of CAWUFW010004189.1, forward strand.
TGATGCACTTTTGGGAAGCGGGGCGGAGCCCCGACGCCCTCGGGGAGAAACCGCCACTGATGGCTACCTCTTCTAGTTTGTCATGTAAATTCTTTGCTCTCCATGTAATACTTTTGCACAGAAACATTATTTCATCATCCTGGTAATTTTTTATCTTTTCTGTACCAATCGTTCCTAGAATTAATTCTTCCATGTCAATTTTTAACCTAATTACATCTAATGGTTTTTCTTCTGGTTCTTTCATTTTAAATGCCTTCATCCACTCATTTAACTCATCAGGAGTCGGACCTATGGGTGTATTATTTAGTTCTATCCAATTACCACTCTTTTCTGGAGTCTCTGTTGCAGATTCTGTTACCATATGCATTTTCCTACCATTACACTCATTCACAGTCAAATTTGTAGGTGGACTTGGTCTGTAAGTACTAGCCAAATTACTTGTACTTGCACTTGGTTCCATCCTTTCTTTTTCTCTCTGAAATTGTGAACTCATAGGAATCACTAATGACCGTTCATCAATTTTCTGATTCTCAAAAACTGGTATTACTGGACCTATTGTTACAGGTACAGTCACAGCTTCCATGTTTTTAGTTAATTCCCTAATTTTCTCAGTTAGTTCTTTTGTTGTTCTTGCTAATTCGCTTGCATTGTCACTTTCTATTCCTTCATTTTGTGAAGTTCTTATTTGATCTTGTGACCTATTTATTTCAATTCTTTTTATCGGACTTTTATTTCGCACAGTCTCTATTAGCGGCGCATTTGGTGTCACCACTGTAGAACTCTGCTGATACGGAGGTGGATTTCTATTTAAAATATCTTCCAGCAATTCATCATCCGTTTCACTCTCATGCTTATATTTCTCCCTCTCCATATGTTTCTTTTTCTCAGTACGTTTTCTCTTAGTCTCTTCTTCAACTGTAAACGCCGGAAACAAACCTCCTGTCATGTTAGCACATCTCCATCGTTTTATTCTATCCTCATGATTTATTCCCCACATTCTTCCAGGCATAAACTCATGATCTCTTAAACCTCTGAATCTCTCTCGCTCATACATCTCATCCTCCCATTCCGTCAATGCTTCAAACTGTGTCGGTCTAGGTCTAGGTTCTAGATTTGTCATCTTTTCTCGCAAATTTCGCAAAACCGCTACACTAAATGAACCATTCTCAGGGAAAGCTAATGCACCATCATTCTTCGTATACTTTGCCCAATTTTCCAACCATATGCATGTATGATATCCATATTTCAGCATCATATGTGAAGCTGCTGATTTCGGCGGAGGAATTACTTGTCCCTCTCTAGTCACAACCTTTTTGTCTTTCTTAAAGAAATTCTTTATTTTTGTCGTCCATGACGTTCTCTCCCTTTCATACTCGTAATACGGCATGTTTTCGATTGGTTTTTCTCTTTAAACCAGCACTGTTCCGTGTACGGAACTTCAACCAATTACAGCGCGACTCACACTAACGCACCAATCAGAACGATTCCCTTCGTCCGTGGACCAACCAATCCTAGAGCGGCACTTTTCTACGTCACTCTTGACTCTGTGTTCACGTGACTAGCGCACTATCCAATCCTAGCGCGTCACTGTCGATGTCACTCCTGCTCTTTTACCCCTCCTTTACAAAAATTATCGCAATTTTTTCTTTTCACTGTTTCTTCGTTAGTTACAACAATTAAAACAATTCCATAGTCTGATTCGCTAAACAAAAGTGACAGCTTTGTCCTTTTACACAAGAATCCTGTATTTCCAGTAGGCAGCGCTTACCTCTACCCTACCACAGAACTATTTACTCTCGCCGATAAAGTAGCACTTCCCTCTACCTTACCCTTCTTTCAAGCAAACAATTAACTCGTTTCTCTGGGGATAAGACATATGTGGAGACTAGGCTCCTGAGAATTAAGGCCAAAGTTTCACAAGAAAACGTGATTTGCTATCTCAGTTACACACCTTTCGTACAGAAAATCCCTAACATAACACAACCTGTGTTATTACCAAAATGAATTCAGACCATGTACCAAATTCCATGTGACTTCTCTTGCCACACGTGTTCCACTTCCTACATCCCAGAAGCGTGAAAACTCACATATAACATAACACGACTCAACATATAGTGTTAGTCATCAAAAATAATCAATAATCAATAATCAATAATCACTAAACTAATCTATAGTAACCATAACTCTGCTACCAAGAAATCTGATGCAGCGCGTACAATAAAAACAAATTTCCTCCTAGGTCACTTATCGGTCATCCAATCCAAGGGCGACTTATATTTTCTCACATCCACATGACGATGGGGCCCATAAACATCGCCTATCACACACACACACACACACACCTGGATTTCCTTTACACCTTTACGAAATTCTATACTCCTAGGAGAAACATGAGAACTAAATGAAAAACATCATTTATGTACCGCTGGAAAGAGCCGGGATACCTTATTACCTTAACCTATCGCTTTCTTAGTTATTTCTTAAGATATTCCTGCTCATTGTTTTGTCGATGGATCATCTAGTAAGAAATTAATTTGTAGTGATTAAGACCAGCTAAATCACAATAACCAATTACTAGTGTCACAATCATTTAGCAAAATAACCACTGAGTCGTTTGATTAAGAATCTTAAATTTTATATAATTTTAAAAGCATGAGAAAGAATTTAGACTTTTTATTCAATTATTCATTCATTATTAATTCAAATATTTATTAAGCAAAATCAATTTTATTGCAGAAAGGAAATTTTGTCATGAAGCAAAAACCCTAATTACCTGCCTATCTTCCCTAATTTAGCCTAAGGATTTCTAACCTAAGTTTACGAATTAAAATTAACCTGATTCTCATACTCAACTGGAAAAATAAGACAGCAACAGAAACTTCAGCTCGTCAGCATCAGCTACCTGCAACCCGTCTCATCTAACAGTCTTTCAGCATCTCCCGCTCAGTAAATGGATCGATCTGGACCACCAAGCACTGGAAGCCACCAACTCCAACACCGACTCTGACTGCGACTCTCCTACTCCGACTGTGACCCCTCCCACTAAGAGTAGGCCCTCTTATACCCTAATTCTAACTTTGCTAACTAATTGTTGCAACATTAATAACGCGCTTTTCTTTCATTGGTCCATTCATTTCATCTATTCATTCTTAATCAAGTTCTCCCGGATCCAACTTGTTCTTTGGAATGTATATGATCATTTCCTTTCTCACAGTTCAAGACATGTTTCCATCCGCTTCGATCAGTACATTTGTAACTTCTTTCGATACATTCGAGAACTCTGCAGGCATTGTCCTTTCTCTTAAAACGGTTTCCCACGGTTCCTTGCTGATCACCACGGCACACTATCAGTTCAATTAGGTCACATCAGCCTTGACCATTCTTGCATCCTAGCCTCTCAGCATCATCACGTGGTTAGCTTTTCTCCAACTTTTTCTCCCTTGTCACGCGTTTCCCCGCACATGCGCACTTCAATAACCGGCAGCCATTTTATATCGCCACTCGTTTATACTTCGAAGCACTATTTTGAAATAAACAAAACATAATTAAAATAGAGAAACATAGCCTTTTCGTTTCCCTCCCGTCATCTACGTACCCCAATTAGTTATTACCTAGCAGAAAGCAACATTTAAGCTGTTCCTTACTTACCATCACTATTGTTTTTGCAACGACACGTTTATATTCTATGAAGCACAATCATGCATTTATTATTTATTTAGTACGCAATTTATTTTATGTTATAATTAGACACACAGACATTCGTTAATAGATTATTTAGCCCATGTAATTGGGTGTTACCCTTCCCTCACGTACATTGTTGATTAATACATTTAAACGAACATTTTATTAATTATTTATAAAATTTGTTAGGGGTTAAAAAAAATTATTTTCTCTGCTCCATCAGTAGTGAAAGGACTAGACTGAACTTTCTCTACTTGTTGCTGAGTATCTCCAAGGGCTTGAAATAGAGCTTGCCTCCTGTTCACGAAGTCTCAGGGACAGCAAAGACTTCACTTACCTCTGGGTCCCGCTTCTCGAACTGTGGGTTTCAGTTGCCAGAGAGGGGGAAAGCAGCCGAAACCATCACCGACACCGCTGCAGGTTCCGTGTCCTGAAGGCACCGCAGAGGGCACTGCCGCACTTTGTACCTCACCTCTGGTCTCATCGCCGCTGCCACTGAGCCGCTGCTTGCACCGTGACCTGTGGGCACCACGTTCCGCACCGCGTGCTTCACTCCACCGCCCTGATATCACTGATGACGTTGCTGCCAGCTGACCGCGACACCCATGACCCCACCATGGTTAGGGGTCACCGCTCGAAAGTTACACAACGCACCACCTTGTCCCACATCGCAGTCTGGGCCACCCGACGCCAGCTCCCATCAACCGGCACTGTCGCTTGCACCGTGACCTGTCAGCACCGCCACGAGCACCACCTCACTCTGCACCACAACCCTGGTCTCACCGATGCCACTGGACGACCGTCACCGAGCCGCTGCACTCTCAATGCAGTGATATAATCTGATCTACTAAGGTAAAACTCTCATGCATTTTAATAAAATACACTTTTTTGCAGTTTGTAGAGTTTATTATATTTTTCCATGTTTAGTGCAAGATGTCTTTAAAACTAATGGTGTTCTAAAGATAAATTGCCTAGGACACATTATTTTCTTCTTTACAGTTACTTTAGTTAACCTGTAAATACAGTATGCCCATTTGTTTCACAGTTTTCTGAATGCTCCCTCCCTTTAAAGTGAACAGCAGCCACTGCTGCTATTCACCAGAGGGCCGCAATTACAAGTCAGGATGGCCGCATGAGGCCACTGGGCCATACTTTGAGTATCCCTGCTCTAAGACATGAACTGGAATAATACAGAAACCTTAATGCCATAAAGTATGTTAATGCAGTCTCCTTTTACAGAGGGTACATGTTAAACTAAGTTTGAATTATTTTAACAGGAGTTTCCTAAGTCACTAAAAATGTTTCCCAGCACGTATTACAGAACATGCAGAAAAAACTGGCATCTGCTTTAGTTTTTGACTGTCCACGCACATTGGGATATTACAGAGGATGTCAAAATGTCCTTTCTACAATATGGAATGTGTCAGGGAACTTCGTGCAGTGATGTTTTAGTGCAGGGTGAGGGGCATTCAATTATTAGCCACAGGAGAACGCACATGCAAACGAGGTACCATCTTCACAGGTTTTGAGTATCATGGACTATGTTGCAAACAGCACACCTTGTTTAGTCCACTGCAGGAATGGTCTAGAAAATGTAATTCCCCTAGGCATCTGGAGAGTGTTTAACTGCAGGACAGATTGCCTTCATCTGATCCAACCAAGTAGTTAGATTTTGTCCCATTTAAAAAATAAAAAAAAGATATTCTAATATATTTCCTTCTGTGTCTTCTAGTTTAAGCACGCTAAACATGTCTTTTTCTTTTCAGCTCCAAGAAATCTATATGTAATTTCTGTAATAAATTCCTGCATGCATGATTGGCGTCAGTTCAGTTCAAGTTCAGATTATGGAGCAGTATCTTGGCACATTACACAACAGTAATACTTATTACTAGTGACGACGAGATATTACCGTAAGAACGGGTGGAGACTTCTGCAGGTGTGAATGGTTTATTGTGAGAGCGGACAGCATCACATCCATCCTCTTCAATACCTTCTCCCCAACTGACGATCCCCCAGCTCAACCACCCACCGACATTCCAGAACCTATCCCATTCCCATGGCAACTGGCAAACCAAGATACCACAATTGCAAATTCACCTTACAAAGTTTGAGACAAATTACACCCATGGAGAGGACTAAACTAAACTTGAATCCATAAAAATGCAAAACCGTTCTAGTAAGACGTACTAACAAAGCGCATGTTGTATCTGCATACGTCTAGATGACTGGCCCTGCTGGGCTTTGGACAGCACACTTAATATTCATCTCAGGAGATTGGTGTAAAGTCATTCTTCCCATGGATTTCCTAGTCTGGTGTATGTGGTTACACTGCCCTAGTAGGGCAATAAATGGTACTGCCCTAGGGTGCACCATTCCCAGTGTCTCAGCAACTAAGAAGGCAACAATGCATACACTGCATTAAAATAGGCCAGGCGTGAATCAATTGATATCTGGGAAAAAAATATTATGCCTTGCTCGCAAAAGTGGCAACTGGGAGGATATACATGCTGATATACCCCAAGATTTAGGAAGCCTACCGCGGACTGTGCAGACTTATCAAATGATAGTCAAAACTCGCTGCAAACTAGTATTTGGAGACCAACAACATATTGCACAGGTCTTAATCTGCTTTTGGGGCAGCACACAGCATGGAAACTACCTTTCTGGCAGCCACATATGTAATAAGGACCAGATTAGACGAGGGACAACTTACAACTCATACTTTTTGGCATGCCGCCACTTTTGATTCTGTTTCTCATACGGTCCTAGTTGAAAGGCTGTGGGACATTGGTATATGTTCACAAACCCTAGCTTCGTTCACGGACTTCCTAGCAGAAAGAACCCAAGCTGTGTTTATCCATCCTTTTAAATCCATAGTGGTCACCAACACCTCTGGGGTGTCACAGGGATAGTCATTGAGTCCTACTCTCTTTAACATACATGTTGAACCTTTGCCAAAGGTTGTTAGAGACTATGGCTTTGAGATTCTGTCCTATGCAAATGATACCCAATTGGTGGTTTCTATTGGACACAATCAGGAAGTTAACAAACCAGATTCTGTGACTGTCTTTGTCCTGTGGTGGGGTGGATGAAGCAGAATCGCCTCCAACTCAATGAAGGGAAGACAGGTATTATCCTCTTCGGCAAGGCCACCCAGATCTGGACTGAAGATTGGTGGCCCAAACAATTGGACTGACCTTCCTGTCCTATAACTGCTTGGTAAGTTGTATTTTGTGGGGATGGCCATCTTGGCCACCAGGACATTTGCCAAATTCCTGGCCAAGCTAACAGCTGAAGCAAGGAAGGGCCACCATCATGTCAGGATCACAGCAGAAGAGCACCACAACTTCACAATGTGGGAAAGATTTTTGGGGGACTTCAATGGCGTTCTGATCTGGAGAGATCCATGGATCTCATCCTGATAGGCCCAGATGTTTCCAGATGCCATGGGCAGTATGGGTTTTGGGCAATACTGGGCTACAAATAGTAGAGCTTGGCATGTCTGGATAATTCGAAGCACGTGGTCTTACAAAAAATATCACTATGCTCGTAATGATCCCAATACTGGTGGCCCTGCATATTTGGGAGGAAGAGCTTCCTGCAAGAAGAACATTATGTGGTCAGACAACCATGCAGTAGTACAGCTCATTAGCAGTGTCACAGCAGGTTCTCCATGTTTGTTTGACCTAGCCCTCTCTGCAAAGTCGCCCCAAAACTATTTTGCTGAATTCATTTTTGTTGGCTTTAGCACTCTGTGCTCTTTACCAGTGCTAAAGTGCGGTTGCACTCCCCGAAAACATGGTACAATTAACTGACACTTGATTGGCACATTACATTTACTTGTAAGATCCTAGTAAAGTGATACTATATGTACCCAGGGCCTGTAAGTTAAATGCTACTAGTGGATCTGAAGCCCCCATTGTGCTACCCAGTACAGTAACCTTTTAAAACATGTCTCAGGCCTGCCACTGCAGCCTTTGGTGCAGGTTTAAAATGCAATTTCGACCTGGCAAAATAAACCTCTTGCCAGACCTAAACCTTCCTTTTTAATACATATGTCAGCCCTAAGGTAGACTCTAAAGGCTCATAGAGCAGGGTGCATTGTATTTAAAAAGTAGGATATATGGGTTTAATTTTTTCCATGGCCTGGTAGTGAAAGATTTAATCTGTCCCATAGAATAAAATTGGGTCATCTTATTACACTTAGGGGCCGATTCCGATTCGGGCCGGAAATCTCTCCGACCGAGCCGGACCCGGAGAGATTTCCGACCGAATCGGACCCGTGCAGTCCGACCGAACGAGTACGATGCGCACGTATGCCATCGGACTCGAGTCGGTCGGACTCCCATTGAAGTCAATGGGAGCCTGTCGTACAACGCGTACGCGGGCTCCCATTGACTCAATGGGTGCGAGGCGGACAAGGGCGCCCCCTACAGCGTGTACGCGGCGAAGCGATTCGCGCCGTACACGCACAGGTAGGGGGGACCCATGGGTCCCCCCTGTGTGCGACTCGCGCGGCTACGCGTACAGGGGGGTCCGACACGGACCCCCAAAGTACGGCTCCGACAGCTCTTTCGAGCCGGAGTGCGCGGCTCGGTCGGACTGCTCGCGGCGCGCATCGTACTTACCCGGCCAGGGAACGTCTCCATTGCGCGGTGCGAGTCGTGTCCGTGCGAGTCGGTCGGTGTGGTTCGACCCGGGATCGAGTCGGTCGGAGCGGTCGGGACGCCCGGACGAGTCGGTCGGCGAATACGCATCGTACTCGCTCGCCCGGACGCGCGTACGGATCGGTCGGGAAATAGGGCTTTGAATCGGATCCGGTTAAGCCGAATCCGATTCGGAGCCCTACCGGCCGAGATCGGAATCGGCCCCTTAATAAGTGATCTTGCCAAGATTGTTGTGGGCAGAGCTGGTCCCTGTTTGGCAGAGGTATGCACCTGTCCAAGTAGGATCAACAACCCTAGTCAGGATAAGTCAGATACATACCCTAAATTAACCGGCACTCACCCCCTGGTAGCTTTGCACAGAGCAGTCAGGCTTAACTTATGAAGCAATGTGTAAAGCATTTATGCAACACTTCAAACAGTAAAACAGTGAAAACACTACAAAAAGATACCACACCTAGTTAGGAAACTAGAGCTTAATTTATTGATCAAAACAAGACCAGAACAACAAAAATCTAACTAGTAGAACTGGAGTTATGAATGTTTAAAGAATATTTTGAAATGCAGTGCTTAAAAGCATAAAGCACCAACTGGGGCCATTTGGTCACGCTAGACTGGGTCAAATCCAAAAGTTCAGGCCTACTGCGATGGATTGGGGGTTGGATACAGGGACCAGCCTTTACCCGCTGAAAACAGTACCTTGGTTTGTGGTTGCTTCGATGTTGAGGATGGGATGCGAGAAGCATAGGAGCCGATGCATCAGCGTCGATCCTGGGGATGTAGGCAATGCATCAGTTCCGAGCCTCACAAAGTCGAAGATGCTTTGGGAATTGTTAGAAATGGGGGTCTGTAGTTGGCAGAGGTAGGTACCTTTGTCCAAGTAGGGACCCTTCTTCCTAGTCAGGGTGAGGGAGTTACACTCCTAAAATAACCCCTGCTCACCCCCTTGATAGCTTGGCACTAGCAGTCAGGCTTATCTCAGAGGCAGTGTGTAAAGCATTTGCACATAACCAACAGTAATACAGTGAAAAACACTACAAAAGGACACTACACCAGTTTAGAAAAATATGCAATATTTTTATATATCCAAAACAAGACCAAAAACGATAAAAATCCACCATACAGTTCTCTGAAATCTTCAAAAATCCAAATAGACTTAAAATACAGTTCCTTGAAGTCAATAGCTCCGTCTGGGGCTATCACGGTGTCGTGAATAACAAATCCAAACAGTTCTGGCTGACCGCGGTGTCGCAGGCCAGCTACGGTGTCGGGAAGACCCGCAAAACAGTACCTTTAGAAATGCAGGGCGTCAGTGACTTCTCGATGAGCCCCGAAGAGCCGGTGTCCGCAGGCATCAGTTCCGGAGGTCGGAGCAGGAGTCGTCGGGCCCTTTGAAGTCACACGTGTTGCAGATCGAACTCCTCGCAGTTGAAGTCGGGAGTGCCGGCGTCGACAGGCGTCGGGGCTGCAGTGCGAGTTTTGCGATTACTAATTTCAACAAACCAGTTTGACAACTAAAGTGGTACTGTCTCTTTCTTTGATGTGACTTAAATGATCAATGAACCATTTAAATTGATTGAAAATAGATTGGTGAAATAAATACCCCAAACCACTTTAGTTGTCAAACTGGTTTGTTGAAATTAGTAATCGCAAAACATGCCCAAACAATCTCTTGGTATAACGTGACATTGTGGCCTAGTTTGGGTGTTAGTATAGGCCCAACCCCTAGATTTAAAAAAGGGATACCAGGGTGGCGGCGTGAAGTGAGGCGGTGTGGAGTGCGGTGCCCACAGGTCGTGGTGCAAACATAGGCTTGGTGGCGGCATCGAGTGGCGTCGTTGGTGAGACCAGGGTTGCGGTGCGAAGTGTGGCGGTGCCCTCAGCAGTGCTTTCAGGACACGGAGTGGCAGCGACGTCGTTGACGGCGTTGGGTTGCTTTTTCTTCTGTTGCAACACAAAACACACAGTCCCCAGTGCTGGTAACAGATGAACTTGAAGTCATTGCTGTTACTGAGACTTCTTGAACGGGGGGGGCAAGCTCTACCTCAAACCCTTGGAGAAACTCACAAAAGGAAGTTGCAGATAGTTCAGTCCAGTCCTTTCACTGCCTAAGACAGAAGCAGCCCCTGCAGGCCAACACAGCAAAGTGGTAGTCCCTCCTCCCAGCTTCTCCAGCTCTTCTTCTTGGCAATCTTCTTGGTTCCAAAAGAGTTCTAAAGTTCTTGGGTCTGGGTCCCAATATTTATACTCAAAATTCCTTTGTTCTCTCAGGCAGAGAGTGTCTGTGCTTAGTCCGAACCAGTTTGGTCCTCTCTGACCCAGCTTCCCAGCAGGAGGCGGAGACAGCATTGTCTACAGCAGACCAGGCCCATTCAGGTGCAAGGAAATATCCTCCCACTACTATAAATGAAGCCCAGGTCTATTCAGCCCTAGCCCTGACTCATCCAGGAAAGGCAGGACAAACCTCGACCCCCCCCAGTGGCTATCTGAAGAAAATGCACATCCCAGCCCCTGTCACTCCAAAGCCAGACAGTAAATCCACAAACCCAGCAGAGGCCCACAGGATGGCTAAGCAAGAAAATACCTACTTTCTAAAAGTGGTATTTTCAAACACACAATATAAAAATCATCTTTACTAAAAGATGTATCTTTATATTCTGAGTTCAGGCATACTAAACTTTACTTTCTTATCTTGTCCCAATGGAAAGTTATATTTATAAGATGTTATAAATAAACTCCCATTCTTCCCTGTGGGACAGATAGCCTTTCCATAGTGAAAAATGAAATGCATTGTAATTCACTACCAGGACATGTCACACACACCAGTACATGTTCTACCTTTAACATACACAGCACCCTGCTCACCGGGGTACCTTGGGCCTACCTTAGGGGTGACTTATATGTAAGAAAAGTGAAGATTAGGGCCTGGCAAGTGGGTGCACTTGCCAGGTCGACATGGCAGTTACAAACTGCGCGCAAACTCTGCAGTGGCAGGTCTGAGTTACCTTTACAGGTCTGTGGGTGGCACAATCAGTGCTGAAGGCCCACTAGTAGCATTTGATTTACAGGCCCTGGCACTCCCAGTGTACTGTACTAGGGACTTACTAGTAAATCAAATATGCCAATTATGGAAACACCAATCCATAACACAATTTACAACAGGAGCACTTACACTTTAACACTGAGCAGCAGTGAGAAAGTGCGCAGAGACACTAAACCAGCAAAAACAGAGTCCGAAAGCAAAAAGCCAGGGGAAACACGCCAAAAGATGCCAGGTCTAACAGGAATTGAGATGATGTGCAGTGCCGTCAGTGAGGCGATGCACTTGATCCCCGCAGAAGTGGCAATGCATTGCCTTTGATGGAGATACAATGGTTCCGAGCGGTGCAACGGCGTCTATGCATGGATTGCTGCTGGAGCAGCACTTTATACCCACTTCCAAAGGCCCAGGTCTGGATTTGCACCGCTTGGCAGGGCAAGCCTCATAGATGGCAGAGTCCATCTGATGTAACAGGGTTGTTGGAAACCTTTGATGTCCCTGAGATTTCAGAACAGGAGGCAAACAGATATGCCCTTGGAGTCACTCTGGGTTCAAGTGGTGTAGGTCCAGTCCTTCTCACCCAGACAAGGAGGGCAGCAGGCAGCAGGCAGGTCAGCACAGCAGAAAAGCAGTTCAGAGCAGCAGTCCAGCAGAGAGGCAGTCCTTCAGCAGCACAGCAGTCCTTCTTCCTGACAGAGTATCCACAGGTCTAGAAGTGTACTGAGTTGGTAGGGTCAGAAGTCCAGTTCGTATACTCATTGGTGCCTTTGAAGTGGGGGAGACTTCAAACAGGGGTTTTGACGTGCACAGCAATCCTCGCTTCCTGCCCTGGCTCCAAACTCACTATAGAAGGTTAAGCAGTACTTTGTGTGGGGACAGGGCACAGCCTATTCAGGTGTAAGTATGAGGCTGTGCCCAGCTCCTCCCTCCCATCCTGCCAAATATTGTCCATCAGGATGTGGATGGCCCATCAGTCACACCTAAGCTCCCTTTATGTGTGGCTGTCTAGAGGGAATGCACAAGGCCCAGCTGTCACCCACCCCAGACATGCATGGGAGACCAATGCAAAAAGAACAATTGATGGACAGAATGCAGAACAATGTCATACATTCACCCCAGTACAGAGATCTGGGCCTAAATCCATCGTTTTTTTGCTCACCATGCCATTCCAGTTTGGACCCAGCCATATGCAAATCAGTGTTGACCCTGCACCCACTGAGAACAGTCCAGCCCGAACTGCCAGGCCAGGTCCTCCCTGGACTGGAAACAAGCATCCTAGGACCGGTATCGGGCTTTCAGCCCTCATCAGCCAGGATAGCTTGACTCCAGTGGCATGGAGAGCACGGGACCCACGTCTGGGCATACCCGTCCCACTCGGGGTGACAAATGCAAAAAGAACAATTGATGGACAGAATGCAGAACAATGTCATACATTCACCCCAGTACAGATATCTGGGTCTAAATCCATCGTTTTTTTGCTCACTATGCCATTCCAGTTTGGACCCAGCCATATGCAAATCAGTCTTGACCCTGCACCCACTGGGAACAGTCCAGCCCGAACTGCCAGGCCAGGTCCTCCCTGGACTGGAAACAAGCATCCTAGGACCGGTTTCGGGCTTTCAGCCCTCATCAGTCAGGATAGCTTGACTCCAGTGGCATGGAGAGCACGGGACCCTTGTCTGGGCATACCCGTCCCACTCGGGGTGACAAATGCAAAAAGAACAATTGATGGACAGAATGCAGAACAATGTCATACATTCACCCCAGTACAGATATCTGGGCCTAAATCCATCGTTTTTTTGCTCACCATGCCATTCCAGTTTGGACCCAGCCATATGCAAATCAGTCTTGACCCTGCACCCACTGGGAACAGTCCAGCCCGAACTGCCAGGCCAGGTCCTCCCTGGACTGGAAACAAGCAACCCAGATCTGTGACTGGGGGTGAGTGTCTGAAAAGTTTCAGCGCTCTGTCCATCATCTCCTTGTGTTTGCTTTGTTCGCCCTAAGTTGGCAGGGTATGCCCAGACTTGGGTCCCTTGCTCTTTGGCACTGGATTCAAACTAGCCTGGCTGATGAGGGCTGTTAGCCCGAAACCGGTCCCAGGATGCTTGTTTCCGGTCCAGGTAAGAAATGGCTTGGCAGTTCGGGCTGGACTGTTCCCATGAGGCACAGGGTCAAGACTGATTTGCATATAGCTGTGTCTGAACTGGGGTGGCGAAGTGAGCTAAAGAACGATGATGGATTCATCCCAGATCTGTGACTGGGGGTGAGTGTCTGAAAAGTTTCAGCGCTCCGTCCATCATCTCCTTGTGTTTGCTTTGTTCACCCAAAGTTGGCAGGGTATGCCCAGACGTGGGTCCCTTGCTCACTTTGCCACTGGATTCAAACTAGCCTGGCTGATGAGGGCTGTTAGCCCGAAACCGGTCCCAGGATGCTTGTTTCCGGTCCAGGGAAGAAATGGCTTGGCAGTTCGGGCTGGACTGTTCCCATGAGGCACAGGGTCAAGACTGATTTGCTTATAGCTGTGTCTGAACTGGGGTGGCGAAGTGAGCTAAAGAACGATGATGGATTCATCCCAGATCTGTGACTGGGGGTGAGTGTCTGAAAAGTTTCAGCGCTCCGTCCATCATCTCCTTGTGTTTGCTTTGTTCACCCAAAGTTGGCAGGGTATGCCCAGACGTGGGTCCCTTGCTCACTTTGCCACTGGATTCAAACTAGCCTGGCTGATGAGGGCTGTTAGCCCGAAACCGGTCCCAGGATGCTTGTTTCCGGTCCAGGGAAGACATGGCTTGGCAGTTCGGGCTGGACTGTTCCCATGAGGCACAGGGTCAAGACTGATTTGCATATAGCTGTGTCTGAACTGGGGTGGCGAAGTGAGCTAAGGAACGATGATGGATTCAACCCAGATCTGTGACTGGGGGTGAGTGTCTGAAAAGTTTCAGCGCTCCGTCCATCATCTCCTTGTATTTGCTATGCATGGGTGACAGGCAGCAGGCACACAGGGCTAAGAGCAGAAAACCGGCATCTTTCTAAAAGTATCATTTTTAAATTGTAATGATACATTTGACTTTACCGTTAAAGAGGATTTATCATTAAAATTCCATTGGTCCTAAACATGATAGGTCTACCTCTTTCCAATTGGGAATTACACTTATCAGAGGTAACAAGGAATCCCCAGTGTTAACCTATGGGAGGGGTAGGCCTCACAGCAGTGAAAAACAAATTTGGGAGTTTTCCACTACCAGGACATGTAAAACGTAGAAGTCCATGTCCTACCTTTTAATTACATAGAACCTGCCCCTTTGCGCTACCTAGGACCTAACTTAGAGGTGATTTATATGTAATAAAAGGAGAGTTTAAGGCTTGGCAAGACGTTATAAATGCCAAGTCGACATGGAAGAGTAAACTGCACATACAGACTCTGCAGTGGCAGGCCTGAGACAGGTTTTAAAGCGCGACTTAAGAGAGTAGCACAATCAGTGCTGCAGGCCCCCTAGTAGATTTTAATCTACAAGCCCTGGGTACAAACAGTGCACTTTACTAGGGACTTACAAGTAAATCAAATATGACAATTGAGGATAAATTCAATCAAACCATGTTTAGGGAGAAAGTACATGCACTTTAGCACTGGTTAGCAGTGGTAAGGTGTCCAGAGTCCTTCAACCAACAAAAACAGATCAGCAAAATTGGAGGCAAATAGGCATAAAGTTTGGGGGGCAGACCACCCTAAGGCTGACAGGTATAACAGGTTGTACATCGGATGGGAATTAATCACCAGCTGGGGAGATAACACTTGAACAATGTGGCAGAGTTTGAACAAACTGAAGAGCAAGACACTGCAGAGAGGGGTAGAACTGGGTGCCATTGCGTCTTGGGATGTCAAATGGCAGGACTCACAAGTAAGGAAACAGGCAGGACATCTTCCACTCAGTTGGGGCCTCAGCCTGCGAATGGATTCTTGTTAGAAGGATTAAGTATTGACCCTTCTCATATATACTTTTTATGTACATGATGTGTTGTTTCATATGTGTAGTCCAGATTCCCTGTCGGCAGATGAATCCAGATCATGTTGAATGTGTAATAAAGGTGTTTGGCCTTTTTTCTCCGAACATCTCTGTGGAAGTGGAAAAGGTTATTGAGGGATGTTATGGCGATCCTGATTTGATTGAAGAATATCGATCACAGTTTCTCTCACCCCTTCCAGCTGAACTCTGCCCTCTTTTTTTACCCTCATTAAGCTGCCCTATTTTGTCAACACCTACATCTCACTGAAGTTGCTGTAAGGAGCCCTGTAGCGCTTTACAACACCTGTAAATATATATTTTTTTATGCCAGTGAAACATCTCTTAAGGCTGATGCTTTATGCCATGCTGTCGAGACAGTGCTTTCTGTTAGTTTTGCTGAGCATTACTTTACTTAGCTTTACTAAATAAACCCGCTTCCGGTGTTCGAGCACTAATGAAGCGCTACACTACAGCCTATTAACTCTCCTGGTGTGGAGGAATTCCATGGTGCAAGGCTTGATTGTTCTTCGAGGAGGGTCGTGAAAGAGCCCATGTGCGGATGTAATTCAATCGGAGTTCAAGGCAGAGGGAGTCGAGCTCCGAATCAGTTGTTTAGTATCAATCAAGCGGTTGCTTGGGAGGGACTGGATGACTAAGTCTGAACAGGCTGAAAAGGGGGCTGGCGGAGCCGCCGAGGCAGCATTCTTCGTATTTAAAGCTGCACCACTGAAAAAAAAATCTGTTTGCTGACTTTGTCCCGGAGCTGGTGCTGAAGGAGAGGAACACGCTGAGGGCTTAAATGGTGCTAACACGACTGTAAATTGCTGCTTTTCCGCTACGCAGGAGGATGCATGTTTATTTATTAGACATGATGATTTTGAAAGAAACCAGGACTTTTTTAGTTCTCACGTTTTTATTAGGGTCGTTTGCAGCGGTCCGTGGACAAGAAGAAGAAAGTGGTAAGTTGTGTGTTCTGGCAACTTGATGTGCGTCACCTCCCTGCATAAATCTGACTTAACGTGGACTTTTTAAAGTGTGCCTTGGGAGTTTATCAATAACTAACATGGTGTTACTTTATCACGAGAAGAGTTGACTATATAGAAAGAAAGAAAATAAGAAAGAAAGAAAGAAAGACAGAAAGAAAGAAAGAAAGAAAGAAAGAAAGAGGTTGGGACAGGGTGGCAAAGCAGTAAAGGTCCAGAAGATAAAACGAAAGATAAAGAAAGTAGGAAAAAGTAAAGAGAGGTAAGGGAAGGAAATTGGAAAGAAAGAGAGGAGAAGATGGATGGAGCTAGGAAGGGTATAACGAAAGGGAAGGAGAGAAAAAATGGAAGGTGAATCATGGAAGGAAGTCAGGAATGAATAAAGGAAGAAAGGAAGGGAATGAAGGCGAAGGTAGTGAAAGAGGAAAGAAAGAGGAAGAGAAGGAAAGAGAAGGAAAGAAGAAGAAAAAGGAAAGAAAAAGAAAAAGAAATAAAGAATTTTAGTTTCAACATGTTATTTCTGTGGGTGTCTCCAGGACCCAATGTTTCAGGATGACATAGTGAAAGACAGCACCTGGGGCACAAGACTTGCTCAGTGGGAGCGTCAGCGAATACACTTAACCGTAAGAGATGCAGACTCAGTTTGTGCAAGCTCTGAACAGGCAGGCGATGGCGGGAGCAGACCAGGGAGGAGTCCTCTTTGTGTTTTAGCTGCTCTATTGTCTGTCCTTGAAAAGAGCTCATAGAAGCATTGAAACCTACCCTCTTCCTGTTTCTTTTCTTTGAGAGTAGAAACGCTGTCTAACTTTAGCTGCCTTGGCTTGTTTCCAGAGACCCTGCTCTGCTGCGCTGTCCCTGTAGATTACTTTCCAGTGACAGGGAGGCTGATGAGTCCCAGGCTGCGCGTCCTTCCAGCGAGTTTCCCAGCCTTGTCTTCTGGGCCAGTCGTTTCTTTATGTTGAAAGAAGGAGGCCAGCTGTACATTGCATTTCTCATCATGCTCCCTTCGTGTTTATAGCCGGTTACATTCTGGCTGTCTACTGCCAGACAACATCTGTCGCTCTGCTCTTGTTATAGAACCACCCTTCTCTACATACATACAGCCCTGCCACCTTGCATGTCACCTCTAGGATTAGTCGTCGGCCCTACAAGTCTAGTCAAGAGACTTAAAGTGCCGAGGTTCATAATTTAAAGAAAGATGGATCAACGCTTTTAATATAGCATAGTGTTTATAGGGCACTTGCACGCGCTGTTGCCCGAGCAGGACATCTCGTGAACACATTTTTCGTACATTAAAGTCAACACACACACACGCAGCGATTACAGCAGGAAAAGGAGCCTGTACCTCCTGCAGTTCAAGAGAAAACACTAAAAAGCTTTTGATTTGGGGAGCTTGTCCTGCTTAACTTTGGTACGCGCACGTTCGGTGCAGGCGTCAAACGATGACACGGTGCAGTCCAGAGCACAGCTGCTGCTGCGCCTGCTGTAGGCCTATTGCGTCATTTCTTCCACAGAGAGAAATATTCCACTCTTATCTTAAAAATCCTCAGTTTTTTTAATTCACTCATTTTGGCTCCAATTCTTTTGATTGTTTACAGGCACCAGGTGATGTTATGCTGAACAATTAGTGGCTGGGAGACGGCAGGTATAGAAGAATATGTACACGTTTAGATGTTTAATGCAATCAAATAATTGCTCCACCACAGTACAGATAAGCATTTCAGAGCCTGAGTGTTCTGCACACTAGAAGAGGCGAGTTTAACGCCCTAGGGCAGTACTGATACGTGTCAGTTTTAGGATTGCTCGTGTCCTGAACTTTGCAAATCGACTACCGACATAATACAAGCTCTAATTCACTCTGCAGTTGCAGAGCAGTACGAAAATGGGTGATGTACAGGTAGTGTAATGATTAAATAAGTAGATCTTAAAAAGCAGAATAACCAGATTTTTCTTCATTATTTTTCAAAAAACAACAAGAGAAAATACATTTTGAAGCAAATGTTTGAGTCTTTGAGAATTAAAAAGCCAGGTCTTTTGTTCGGCTGCTCTTAGTCTCAAGACAGTCTGAAGGTTCTCCCTGGTGTGATGTTATTCCTGCACTTCAGATTCGCCCTCTGGTGGCCATTTTGTATTTGTTGTATCCAGTGTTCATTGTTACTGATGAGTTGCCTGCTTTTTGTCTGACTCCAAAGTTTATAAAATGTACATGGTTTGGTTCTTTTTATGTGACACACTTGTTACATTATTTGTAGTATGTGGTTCAATGGTACTGCATTGTTTAATTTATGTAGGTGGTTTCAGGGAATGAATTTTGAGGACCAAGACTTTTTCATCATCAGGCTTTCACCCAGAGCAAGAGAGAGAAAGGCAGAAAAGAATGAAAGGAGGATGGAGGGAAAGATAGGGACAAAGTGGCAAGCGAGAAAGCAGAGATGAAAAAGAACCCGCAAAAGTGAGGAGAAGATTGAGAAAGTGTGTGGAGGTGAAAGAAAGAGGCAAGCGGCAGTATCTAGACTAGGGAGCCTTGGTATTCTACAACTCTGGCACTCTACAGCACTGACGGTGAACTCCTAAGAGCAATTTTGGTCTGCATGTATTTTGTTTTAACAAATCAAGCACTGAATAAGAGGTTCCAAAAGCACCATACAATCATCTTCCCTATGTTGTTCTTGAGCACCATGCCTACCCCTCAAGTGTTTCCATTTGTAGTTTTATTTTAATTATTTTCTTTTCACGTATTGTCAAGCGCTGCATAATAGCTTGATTTTGCTACAGAGCACTTTAGGATAGAGATACCTATAAGAGAGACCACGAATACAGAGCCTGGACATTGAAGTAATAAGTCATTCAGCTAGCAGAAGAGTTGAGTCTGCTTTAGAGAACTTCCTTCATGTCTGTAGAAGTACAGGGTCAAAGCCTTAAAGAGGAACCAACAAGGTCCCTGAGTAGCCTACAATAGTGGTCACAGTTTTCTGGCCTTGGTGCCGTTCCACCAGTAGGATCATGTGATGTCTGGTTTATTTTATAAAAGTATAAACATGCGCCCGGCTGAAGAGGTGGGTTTTAGGGGCTTCCTCAATTTGAAAAATCGGTCTACAAGTTTGAGCTGTAGTGGGAGGTTGGTCCGCAAAGAGAATTGATAGCCTTCTGATAGCCATATTGTGAATACATTTCATATGAGCTGTCAAATAGTTTTAAGATAAAGGACAACTTAGTAATGAAACCAGGGAGTAGCTATCTTTATGGACGAACAAAAAGGGATTAGAAGTTTGATTTCTTTTAATTAGTTTGAATTGCTAGAGGGACATCAGTAACGTCATGGTGTGATCATGGCATTTGAAACCAATTAAGGGATGGAAGTCATGGTTCTATATTCTTTGGAGTTTTGAGAGTGATTTATTTAGGGCTCCGTCATAGACAGTATTGAATTAATATAGGTGGGATATTGTATTGCCACACCAAATAATACAGCTTTATCGGTGAGAGGTGGAGGACTGACAGAACCTCTTCTAAGATACATAAGCAGTGGAAAGCTGATTAGAAGATAACATTAGAAGGAAGTGGGGGGGCTCAGTGACTAAGACCCAATTTTAGGGTGGAGAGCTGGGTCATAAACAAGATTTGTATTTTCTTTCCATATAAGTAGAGGCTGTTTTTCTGCATCCAATCTTGAATCTGTGATAAGTAGTGAGACACTTTGGAATGTTCCCTGAATCTTCTTCAAGCTTGAGATGAAATTGAGTATATTTAGCTTACTTGTGGTAGCCAATCATGTGGGTGTTCAGGATGTTGGTGAGCAGGTCCATGCAAAAGATGAAGAGAGCTGGTGATGAGGCCGAATGTTTAGATACCACATTTGTGATGTTGACCTTTCTTAAGAGTAAGGGTCCTGTTTAACTTGGGATGGGGTGATGGTTTTACAGCAATGAGGCAAACCATGAACATTGATTGGAAGTGGAAACTTTCAGAATATGCCTTGTATTGACAACCATTAAGGAGTGAAATCAATTGTCTTATTGATATGGTCATCTTCCTTTAAAAAGTCTGATTTAAAAATGAATTTGATGCGTCCTGCCTTTATAATATATGATAGACGTTTCTTTTCATCCAAACATCTGTCCAGCAACTATGACCAATCATTGTGTTCACACACTTTTTACCAGATGTTCATGAACATACCTGTAATGTTGCATCTTTCCTTTAAATGACTTCTCATTCCACTCTTTAAACAATCTATCCTGGACCCCCGACAGCTGCTAGAGCTTATGCTGAACTTTACTGTGGGCTTTCATTTTATGGATATGGCCTAGGCATGGGCTCTTAATTTGCTCTTACGAATGTCTGGAAAGTTCTCCCATAGACTGAGGGGCAAGATAGCGTAGCGACCAGGATTATTTTGAATCTTTCTGCAGACTTTGGTTCTATTACTTGGGGAATGTGGCAATAAACCTATATTTTTGAGGGAAATGGGAACACATGATTTGACTAGAAAAACACCTCTACAAATAATTGAAATTCCAGCAATATATAGGTGAGTGGAGGAACCCTACTAGTGCATTCTTTGTAACACATTTTTTCTGGGAATGATCTGAAAATTTGTTGAATGATTTCCTCCAAGCTATATATTGTCTAAGTACAATTACTGATGCTGAACCTGTGTGTTTCTCTATCTGTGACTAGTAGATGTTTGGAAACTTGTACTGTAAATCAGTCCCAATAGCATCCTAAATGTTCTTTATCTATCTTGGGAATCTATACAGCACGCAAATAATTAAGTCTGTATGTGTCTCAGATTGAGCAACAAAAAAAGCACCAAGATGTTGAATAATTAAGCAGAAGCCATTTTGAAGAGCCTAATTTTCACCGTACATATATTATTAGATAACTGGCCTTTTTATGATTATAAATTCAATGAGTCACTACACGTGCCATGAACATCTGGCTCCAATAAATGGGCATTTTGAAAGTAAAAATGCCCTTGAGATTACTATTGGTTGATGAAAGTATGCATGCTAGGTCATGTTTTGATATGTGGTCATTCTGATATACTATGGCACATAAATAGCCTCTTCCTCAAAGATTTAGAGGTGTCATGGACTATGTAGAGTAATGACTCAGTCTAATTCTCCAGCCAGGGCACAAACCTTTTTTTATACACCAGTGATGATATGGCTTGAAGAGTCAGCAAGTCTTTGTTGCCTGGTTGCTTTTTACTGCTTGGGGCATGATGTTAAGTGTTATAAAGAGATACACTGGTAAGTAGGTCAACAGTTCTTTATTTTCATCCTTTCACCACCACAGGTTCCAGTCAGCTGGAGGCAGCTGTAGAACCTTGTCAACAATCTATTTAGAACATTCCAAATGGTGACAGCATGGGAGGGGGGTATAGGATGTGCCAAAACATTAGATATAACACAAAGGATGTTGGATGCTGTATGTACGCAGGACACCAATGGTAGTCAGACCTAATGAGGTGCCCCTCTTGACTTTTAGAGTTGGTCAAAATTCATGCTTGGCCTGGAATTTATGCACAAATGTTTATCCACTCCACCACCATTGGAATCATCCAGTGAATTTGCAGTATCACAATACTGGAGGAGGCACCAGTGTCACTAATTTGCAGAGGCACACCCCTATTAAAATTAGCCATGCAGGAGTTGTGACTGCTGCATCGGAATATATTACTTTGGGACTGGAGTTCCACAAGGCAAATCCCCTTGCCTCAGTGCCTCCCTTACAAAATAAGTTATAAGGTGCATTGGGGATATACATAGATACACATTCCATTATTACTTCCTTGCCATCTTTTGTACAATGAGCCCTATAAGTATATCATTTCGTGTGCTGAAAATTAAAGCCAGGAAACTAATATGGTGTTACATAAACCCATGGCACACTTAGTTATAGATGACGACGTGAGGTGTTTAGCTAAAGTGAAGTTATAGTGCTTGGAAAGAAAGCGAGAGATTAAGTTGGAAACACCCTGTGTATGTGATGACACATGATTACAACATTCCTAATATATTATATGGCAGAAGTCAATTCTTGCCAAGTGTCAACTTTGGTGAGTAATTTCAGCTTCTCTCGCAACTTCAAAACACTTTTATTTTGTGACTGCAAAGTCACACATTTGGATTTAAGTAGTGAAAGTCCCCTGCCACAAAATGTGCCTTGGTCATATACAATGTGCAGTTGTTGCCTTCTTAAAGAGTACACATTGTGCAATTTGTTTTCACAAAAACAACTCTAGCTGGGCATCTAAACCAATTTATCAGGTGCTACAAAATATTAGCCACACTCAAAAAGATGGCTTCCAGGATCAGGCTTAGAAAAAGCGGGACAATCGGATAACCTATTCAAGTAAAAGGTTGAAACAGTTAAACCCAGAAGGTATTGTTAAGAATATAAAGGAGGGAAGGGCAAACTGAGTGAGACAATGTCCAGTGGTCTCTCAAGGTAATAATAAGGAGGGGCCAGAACCAATCAAATGCTGGCTTGTAAATGCTCGGTCAGCAGTAAAACATGCAGTCGAGATCAACCTGATACTTGAAACTAATGAATGGGACTTGCTGTTTGCCACTGAGATGTGGATTCCTCCAGAGTCTAATATCGCGGTGGGATTTGCCTGTCCACCCGGGTTCAAAGTTATCCATCAGGACAAAAGGGGAGGAGGAGTGGCACTGTGTTTTGAAGAGAATGGGAAATCACCAGGCTTGATGTAGATCAAATGCCAGGCATTGAAGTGATAGGTTTTTCCCTAACAGGAAAAGAGGGTTTGGTGTTTTCCAGAATCACGTGTTATTGGCCACGGGAAGAGGTAACACCTTTGTTGACCCGTTTGTAACAACCATCACTAATCTGGCCCTTACACATGCAATTTGTTTTCGTGTGAGGGATTTTAATATCTGGGCAGAAGGCAACATATCCCCTCTATGTAAGGAGTTCTTAGGGTCATGTGAAACAATTGGTCTGGAACAATTAATAAATGGCCCAACTCATCAAAAGTGACATACCCTAGATCTTATACTAGTACTAAAAGATCTTATTTCAGTTACAGACAGGATTCCTTTAAGATGGTTGGACCACATGCTGATAGCTTTTGAAATTAAGAGCCTCAGACCTTCAATGGCAGGTGGGTAGAGGGATGAAGAATTCAAGGCAGAGCCTGGCATAAGTTGATCAAGAGCCTGCATGAAAAGCTCATTGACTCGGAGACATGCTTTGGTGAAGTAGAAAACGTTGATGAGAATTATAATCAGCTGCAGGAAAAAATAACTAGAACGTTGGATAAAGTAATACCAATTAAAGAAATGACACATCGACGTAAGTCAACAGCATTATGGGATACGGAAGCCTTAAAAGAATCTAAAACAAAATGTAAACAATTAGAAAGAAAATGGCAAAAACTCTATTTAGACAGTGATAAGCAGCAACTAAATAAGCACTATATATATATATATATATATATATATATATATATATATATATATTATCTACTGGCGGTCGCCAGTAGATAGTTATAGTTACAACCTATTATCCATAGGAAATCCGCGACATTCTATTTGAAATAACTCTCTTGCCGGTTGACGTATCTTCGCGAAATTTTCAAACTTTGTGGCCCGCTCCGGTCCGCTCCTACCCTGAAAGTCTCGGGGGGATTCGTCAAGCGGGGGCCGAGAAAAAAGGGGGGTCCCAAAACGTGTTTTCCCCATGCATTTTCCCATAGGAAACTTTAGACACGGCTACAGCCTGAACTGCTGAACGGAATTACACCAAATTTGGCAAAGAGGTAGTTCTTGGTTCAGAAAGAACCCTTTTTGTTAAATGGTGTAAATCCGTTCAGTAGTTGCTGAGAAAATGAAAAGTAAAAAGTTAGTGATATCTATGGCCGAGTAGGGTCCGCGTACCCTCCCGATCACGAGCTGCATGTTAATTGGTTGTCAGCTGGCTGTCAACATTCCGATTCAGGAAATGTTGGCAGCCATTTTGTCCCTCGGTAGAACCGAGGGACAGAAACAAGTGCGCAAAGCGCACAAAGGGGCAGGGTAGAAACACCCTGACTCCCTAGGGTTTGCTCAGGGGGTCCCACAAGGACCCCCTGGGCAAAAATAAAATAATTTTTTTAAAAATCGGCAGGATGCGCTCAGGGTGCGCGAATCCTGCCGAAAAAATCGAGCGCGGTCTCCCGCGCCGATAGTTAATTGGCCCTCGGGTGGCCCAAGTCCCGGGGGCATGGTGGGGGATAATTTAATGTGGGGGGCCTCAAGGGCCCCCAAGCCCCGGGGACCGCCACCCCCCGGGGCTTTTTTAAAAATGGTGCGGGAGGGCTCTGAGCCCTCCCGCAGCCCCGGGGACCACCACCTCCCCGGGGCTTTTTTTAAATACATTATTAAACCTGTGTGGGGGGCTCCAGCCCCCACACGCCCCGGGACTACCACCTCCCCGGGGCACTAAACATTTTAATATGGGGGTCCGTTACGGACCCCCAGAGCCCCGGGGACCACCACCTCCCCGGGGCTGTGTACTGAATGGGAGGGGGCCGCGCGGCCCCCTCCTGGAGCCCTTGATGGCCCTGGGGACCACCACCCCCAGGGCCGGCTCCTGCAGTGTCCCGGGGTGCCTACCCCCGGGACACTGTAGTTTGCTATGGCAGGACGGAGCCTCGCGGCTCCCGTCCTGCCATAGCAAACTGCTTTGGATATTGGAAGAGAGAGCAGGGAAACCTGCTCTCTCTTCCAATATCCAAAGCGATTGCTTTTCCACATGGGGAGCAGCATGTCAGCTGCTCCCCATGTGGAACAGCAATGCCGGCTCCCAAGGGACGTGGGGAGCCGGCGGGACTGTGGGGGATTGGGGACCCCCCACAGTCCCCAACGGAGAGGGCCAGCCCCGGGGGATGGGGTCCCCGGGGCAAGTAGTGGCTCGGGAGGGGGGCCACGCGGCCCCCTCCCCAAAAAAGAGAATTTTTTTTTTTTTTTTTTTAAATGGAAAGGCCGGCCTCGGGAGATGGGGTCCCCGGGGCCTTAAAATGGCCAGAGGAGGGGGGCCACGCTGCCCCCTCAAAAAATAAATATAGAGGCCATGCCCCGGGGGATGGGGTCCCCGGGGCCAATACAGGCCCAGGGAAGGGGGCCACGCGGCCCCCTTCCCGTTTTTTTTTTAAGGTAATTTAAAAAAAGGGGTAAGGCCCTGGGGGATGGGGTCCCCAGGGCCCAAAAAAAGAAAAAGGAAGGGGGCCACACAGCCCCCTTCAGGGAGAAAAAAACAAACAAAAAAAAAACGATCGGGCCCGCAGGCCCCGCCCCTTCCTTCACCACTCTGCAAACGCGCCCCTGGCGCGCTTGCAAAGGAGGGAATTACCCCTTGAATACTGGGGGTCCTGGGGGCCAACTAGCCCACCAGGTACCTCCAGTATGCGCCAGGGGCTGCCTTGCAGAGAGGTGTACAGAGGCCACGCCCCTTTTACACCTCTCTGCAACGCAGCTCTGTGGCGCTTTTTGGAGGTATATGGTGGGCTAGTTGGACTCCGGGGACCCTCAGGATTCAAGGGGACTTAATCCCCCAACTTAAAACGTGCCACGGGCGCGTTTGCACAGTGGTGAAGGGAGGGGCGGGGCTTCAGGTGACATGTGTGCAAACAGGCCCCGTGGCGCGTTTTAAGATGGGGAATTAAATCCCCTTCAATCCTGAGGGTCTCTGGGGCCAACTAGCCCAACAGGTACATCCAGAATGCGCCACAGAGCTGCGTTGCAGAGAGGTGTAAAAGGGGTGTGGCCTCTCTACACGTCTCTGCAACGCAGCCCCTGGCGCATATTGGAGGTTCCTGGTGGTCTAGTTGGCCCCTAGGGACCCTCAGGATTCAAGGGGACTTAATCCCCCAACTTAAAACGCGCCACGGGACGCGTTTGCAAAGATGTCACCTCAGGCCCCGCCCCCTCCCTTCACCATTGTGCAAATATTCCTCTAAAATCAGCCGAAATAGGAATTCCGATTTACTCACCTGTTATAAGGAGAGACCTCAGTGCTGTATCTTTCAGCCCAGTACTGGTCCTGAAAAGTAATTTTAACCGTACTTACCAGTAACTTGAATTTCCTTCCATAGGCTAACATTGACTGGTTTCACTTGGAAATTCTTCTAAGTGTGGAGTTTTGGAACTTTAAAATATTCCTCTAAAATCAGCCGAAATACGAATTCCGATTTACTCACCTGTTATCAGGAGAGACCTCAGTGCTGCATCTTTCAGCCCAGTACTGGTCCTGAAAAGTAATTTTAACCGTACTTACCGGTAACTTGAATTTCCTTCATAGGCTAACATTGACTGGTTTCACTTGGAAATTCTTCTAAGTGTGGAGTTTTGGAACTTTAAAATGTTCCTCTAAAATCAGCCGAAATACGAATTCCGATTTACTCACCTGTTATCAGGAGAGACCTCAGTGCTGCATCTTTCAGCCCAGTACTGATCCTGAAAAGTAATTTTAACCGTACTTACCGGTAACTTGAATTTCCTTCATAGGCTAACATTGACTGGTTTCACTTGGAAATTCTTCTAAGTGTGGAGTTTTGGAACTTTAAAATATTCCTCTAAAATCAGCCGAAATACGAATTCCGATTTACTCACCTGTTATCAGGAGAGACCTCAGTGCTGCATCTTTCAGCCCAGTACTGATCCTGAAAAGTAATTTTAACCGTACTTACCGGTAACTTGAATTTCCTTCATAGGCTAACATTGACTGGTTTCACTTGGAAATTCTTCTAAGTGTGGAGTTTTGGAACTTTAAAATATTCCTCTAAAATCAGCCGAAATACGAATTCCGATTTACTCACCTGTTATCAGGAGAGACCTCAGTGCTGCATCTTTAAGCCCAGTACTGATCCTGAAAAGTAATTTTAACCATACTTACCGGTAACTTGAATTTCCTTCATAGGCTAACATTGACTGGTTTCACTTGGAAATTCTTCTAAGTGTGGAGTTTTGGAACTTTAAAATATTCCTCTAAAATCAGCCGAAATACGAATTCCGATTTACTCACCTGTTATCAGGAGAGACCTCAGTGCTGCATCTTTCAGCCCAGTACTGATCCTGAAAAGTAATTTTAACCGTACTTACCGGTAACTTGAATTTCCTTCATAGGCTAACATTGACTGGTTTCACTTGGAAATTCTTCTAAGTGTTGATTTTTGAAACATACAAATATTCCTCTAAAATCAGCCGAAATCCGAATTCTGATTTACTCACCTGTTATCAGGAGAGACCTCAGTGCTGCATCTTTCAGCCCAGTACTGGTCCTGAAAAGTAATTTTAACCGTACTTACCAGTAACTTGAATTTCCTTCCATAGGCTAACATTGACTGGTTTCACTTGGAAATTCTTCTAAGTGTGGAGTTTTGGAACTTTAAAATATTCCTCTAAAATCAGCCGAAATACGAATTCCGATTTACTCACCTGTTATCAGGAGAGACCTCAGTGCTGCATGTTTCAGCCCAGTACTGATCCTCAAAAGTAATTTTAACCGTACTTACCGGTAACTTGAATTTCCTTCATAGGCTAACATTGACTGGTTTTCAGCAAAAAGTTTCAAAGTGTTGATTTTCACAAACTACAAATATTCCGTAAAAATCGACAGTATGACTTAAACGCATTCTTTCAACTGTTTACAGGAGATGCACCAGTGCTGGATCCAGGATCCAACACTGAGTAAGAAAAAGTAACGATAACAGTTTTTACCTGCTAAGTGAATTTCCTTCCATAGGATAACATTGGTGATTCTATGAGAAAAAGTTTCAAAGTGTCAACTTTTAAAATACAATAATATTCCTTAAAAATCACGACTGTAACCAAAACGCTTTTACTCAACTGCTTACAGGAGATGTCCCAGGACTGAATCTAGGATCCAGTCCTGTGGTTAGAAAAGTAATCCATAAAGTAACTAATTGCATTTAACTAGAAATTCACATTGAGCTGAATGTTGCATTGTGTTTGAAAATGTGTTGCCCATTGCAACAACTGTAACTACTGTACTTAAAAGTCTATTGCCTATCTGCAAAGTATTTAAACTAAAGTAATTCATTAAGAGAAAGTATTTTTGTAATGTAATGTATAATGTAATTACAATGTAATTTAAATAATAAAATATGTAAAAAAAAATTGTTTCTAAAAATGTAGTAAATCAGTATTTTAAAAATTTATATAACAATTAATACATTTAAAAATTGTCATTTACAAAACCTTTGAAATTCACTGAAAAAACCATAGGTTTCAGACATGTTATAGTTACAAATTAGCATTTAAAAAACCTTTGAAATTCACTGAAAAACCATAGGTTTCAGGGACGTTATAGTTACAAATTAGCATTTAAAAAACCTTTGAAATTCACTGAAAAAACCATAGGTTTTAGGGACAGTTATAGTTAGTTGGACATTGCACTCGTACAAAACCCGTGAAATTCCCCCGTTATAGTTAGTCCAGCTAACTATAACTCGCGCCCCGCAATGCACTGCTGATGACGTCACATATTACATCACTCATGACATGGTCAGTGACATCACTGATGACATCACTGATGACATCTCAAATGACATCACTGATGACATCACTGATGACATCATCCATGTGATAATTTCATGCATCTTCTCACACCCTAATATAACCTTTGATACACCCACTCTAAAGTACAGACTGCCATTCGCAAAACCATAGACACTCCAACACCAATAACTACATACCCACTCACTGATTCTTAGGTCTACGCACACATCCACTCACTCACCCGAACAGTCACTCATATTTACGGTCACTCAGTACAGGACTATCATATGCACTCATACTCCTATATAGACACTCAAACACCGCCACTCATCCATAGAGGTACTCACACACCTAGTCAGTCATGCAAATAATTAAACACACTACCATTTACTCACCTATACAGTTATACACACACCAGCTCACTTACTCATACAAATACTAGCACATTCTTACGCTCTTATACAATCACTGATACAAGCACACACTCATCCATACAGCCACTATCACAATCAGTCACTCTTGCTTATAGCTATTTATATACTCCAATACACATATATACTGCCTTTCACATATGTAGTTACTCACACATGTACCACTGGGACATACATTCACTCACTAACACACTCTTACACACACTTACCCACCCATACAGTCCATCACAGATGCACTCTTGAAACCATCCACCCAGTGAATCACCCACTCACACATCTATGCACAGAGTCGCACACACCCCTCCCACACAAACACTCAGGCACCCATACAGATACTCACACAAGCATTCAATAACTCATATAGACACTCATGTAGCTATTCTCAAACACATGCAGCCACTTACACAGCAACAGACAGACGGACATTCACCCAGTTTAGTCACTAACCCATGCATTCAGTAAGATACGTTAAATCACTCACTTATACAGTCAGTCACGCACCTACTAAATCATCCATACAGACACTTACACACCCACTCATTCTTCAATACGTCTTTTCCTATATATATTAAAAATATTTAAACTTTACAGAAACACACAGTCACTGGATGATGTCATCAGTGATGTCATCAGTGATGTCATTTGAGATGTCATCAGTGATGTCATCAGTGATGTCACTGACCATGTCATGAGTGATGTAATATGTGACGTCATCAGCAGTGCATTGCGGGGCGCGAGTTATAGTTAGCTGGACTAACTATAACGGGGGAATTTCACGGGTTTTGTACGAGTGCAATGTCCAACTAACTATAACTGTCCCTAAAACCTATGGTTTTTTCAGTGAATTTCAAAGGTTTTTTAAATGCTAATTTGTAACTATAACGTCCCTGAAACCTATGGTTTTTTCAGTGAATATATATATATATATATATATATATATATATAGTAGAGATATGGAAAGCAAAAGGAAGCTATAATGTACGATCTATTTTGGAGGTGATAAATAGGTCAAAAAAAGTCTTCGACAGCATTAAAGAACTGGCGAATCCTGACTATACCAAACAAATAATAGCACATTCACAAGAGCTTTGTGATGATCTATCCAGTTTTTTAAATAATACAATTTAGATGATTATTGTAGACATAAATGGAAACTCATCCAAAACAACTCAACAAACAAATGATGGAAAAAGTAAAGAATAGACAGAAATTTTAAACAATACAAAGGTAGAGATGCTTGAAGTAATGACATCAGAATCCTTCAAAACTGCACCTATGTCCATTCCATCGGGGTCTATATTGCACCCGGTACCTCCAAAATACTGGAAGAAATGGGCAGATGACCTGTATCGGGGGCTGCCAAAGATATGTAATCAGTCTCTAGTGACAGGCAAGGTCCCTCAGAGGTGTAAGAAAGCATTAATAACACCCTCATTGGAGAAAGGTACAGCAGATCCATCAGTGCCTAGGAACTATCGCCCTATATCACAACTCCCCTAACCAGTAAAAATCTTGGAAAAATATGCTAGCAAAAAATTTCTCATTTCCTTGAAGAGTAGAATATCCTGGAAATAGAGCAGACAGGCGTTCGTCCTGCCCATGGCTGCTAGACTGCATTAATTATAGCTATGGATGAACTCTAGATGATGGTTAACAGGGTTCAGATGGCGGTTCTGATTTTGTTGGACTTATCAGCCTCATTTCACACTGTCAACCATCAAATACTTCTGAACAGGTTAGAAGAGATAGAGATGGCAGGGACTCAGCTAAAATGGATAGAATCCTACCTCTCGGAAAGAACTCAGGTGATTTCACTACCCCTTTATCTATTAGAATTTAAAAAGGTTAAACATGGAGTGCCTCAGGACTTAGTACTTAGTCCTATTCTTTTTAATGTTTACCTGCGCCCCCTGCTAAAAATCATTAAATCATACGGCCTTAGTTTTGTGAATTATGCCGATGAAACACAACTGATCCTCTCTGTAGATAGCCATAGACATACCCCATTGGATGCCTTTCAAAACTGTCTGAAAGATGCAGCAGACTGGCTGAACACCAAGTCACTAAAGGTTAATGGTGAGAAAACGGAGTTTCTATGCTGCACACCCTCAAAAAATTTGGATCAACTCCCAAACACTTTTTGGCCTTGGACCGGTATAGGGGACCTAGAAATGTCCAAATCAGTTCGTAATTTGTGAGTTTATTTTGATGATAATCTCTCAATGGAAACACATGTCAACAGAACAACTTCCATGTGCTTTGGATTACTTCTGAATTGTGGAAAATTGTTCCGTTGCTAGCTCAACCTTCTAGAAAGTAGGTGGTCCAAAGAGCAGTTCTTAGCAGAATTGACTATTGCAATGCACTGATGCTTGGAGCACCAGAATATCTACTAAAAAAGCTGTACAGAGTACAAGCAGCAGCAAAACATGCTCTGGATAAACCTAGATATGTTTCTTCGCCTGCTACGCTCAGGCAACTTCATTGGCTCGGGTGAAGGACAGAATTGCTTTTAAATCGATGTGCATTGTCTATAAGGCTATAAAAGGAGCAGGACCCAGGCTATTGCAAAGAAAATGTAAGCACTACGTTCCAATGAAGAACTTACTTTCTTCTACAGCTAATCTACTATGCATTCCAAAATTCCAATAAATGAGAAGGGTGGTCGGTCTTTTTCATCAAAGGAAGTCCAGATCTGGAATACGTTGCCAGCCGCGTTAAGAGCCAGTGACAGTCTTTTACAATTTGGGAGGAACTTGAAAAGGTGGCTTTTCCCCAAACAGATAGATGTTTCATGGAACAAGAGGTTATGAGCTAGATCCCTTCATCCAAGCCTAATTAAAGTTTTACTGTTGGTATTTGTTCTTTTCTCTAAAAAGATCACTGAGAAGATCATCATAGCACCAAGATACCTTTTAGGTGAAAGTCACGCTTTATAAATATTATTAATAATACTATTACTAATAAAAAAGCCAGATATAATTCTTTACCTTCACCAAAGTGATCCGTTCAATATTGAACACTGATAAACTACAGCCTCCATCCTACTAAGTAGAATGCACATTAATAGGCTTACAATATATTGTCCATTTACAATGTTTGTCTGAGCTAAAGCGGATACACTTCCAGTGACTTATTTCTAGCCAATTATCTCCAATGTATTTTGTAAATATTTTAGAGAGTATGCAAACCTTCATCCCCTTTACACACAAATACAAATATTGACCACTTAACATGATTATATAAGAAAGTTATCAATACATGGATATTTAGATAGAGATAAGAAAGACAGTAATTTGCTTTTGGGCTTCACACAGAACTCCAGCTGCGTAATACAACATCCAAAGTTGTTAATGAAAGATGGCTGCCATGTTTGCACAGAAATGTAGCAACACAGATTTCCAAAAGGATCTGTGGGAGTGAATTCGGCAAGACGTGAATGGAATGGGAGGAGTTGAGCTAAATACAGAAGTCCATAGTAATGGAAATAACATGTTCAATAACAGCAGAATTTCTTGTTGGTGAAGACATACTATAAAATGGATCTGAAGCTTTTGGGCTGAGCCTCTGATCTCTCTAATTCTTGTCTGTGACTCCTTGGCACGAGGCATAAATCATTTCACTTTGATAGTGCTTAAGGAAAGTGTGTATTAAACTAAATGTTTTTAAAACCAGGATCAGATCAGAAGTCAAGATCATATCAAAAAGTGATTTTGAGGATTATGCAACCAAAGTATCATGGAGACAGAGTTAATAAAGGGTGTGCTGTGTTTATCTACTTGATTCTAATAGTTTTACTAATGCTTTTCTTCATATTCAGACAGGATATCTTAAACAATAGCAGAAAGAAGTCTATATAGCTGGGAAACTCAACAAATTATACATTTATGGGAAGGCTTTGAAGCTATCTCTCAATGTGAATCGCCTTGAGCTACAGCAAGCCTCTTCACCAATGAAAATATGATGCATTTGGTATATATGCCAGTGGGTAAGAAGATGGAGGAACTTCTCATCTCTTGTCAAGGCTTGATGTAGTCAAGCACCATTAAAACTCCCCATTGCTGGACAAATGTTGCTTGCTGTTGAACAGACCCTAGTAGGCTGGAGTGTCTAGACTCTAGAGGAAGGATGCCTAACCACTGTTCTAAAGTAGAAGGTTATTGACGTTGATAGGTGACAGCCAGCTTTTCGCTTATACATCTAGTATGCCATGCCGGAACCTCTCTAAACTGTTAATAGGCATCACCATATTGTTATCATTTTTGAGGGAGAACAAATTAAAAGTGGGATCACTTTCCAGGTGTGTGGTCTTTGGTAGGAATGGGAAATGATTCACAGAACATTTTCCTTTTCCTTTCAATAAAAAAGAAAGCACACGTCCAAAGCAATACAAGAAAAGCACATTTGTCATCTCACACAGAACAGACTCTTCTTTGAACTGCTCCTTTGAATGTTCACTGTACTGTCGTAACAATGTTTTGAAGTATATTCATCCATCTTTCGGAAAAGTGAAAAACAGATTTTCTAAGTTTATATATTTTTGAAATAGCGAGCTCACTGAAGAATAAGATACTTCTAAGTTGTTATAGAATACTCATGGGGTTGAAGTAAGAAACATCTACAGGCGTCTCTTACATTTTGCAGGTTCTCTCTGCCCTAGTTCATTTGTACTTCCAGCTTAATGAGTTCAAGAAAGATGTTACAGCCTGGCAGATATCCCAAGCCCCCTTCACCCAATTTGGTAAAATATGTCTTTTTGATATTGTCAGTTTCCTCGGTATTTGAGACACAGCTTTACCCAAACGTGTTCTTTCACAATATTTTTTTTTAAACTAAAGATAAATGTTATTATGAGCCCAAAGTAATTTACTCGCCTTTTAACGAAATGTTTGCCAATGGCTTGGAAAACATTTACTTCTGACTTAGGGGCACATTACGGTGTCGGGCGCAAACTTTACCCCCGACACAGACTCGGAATCGGGACCGACCGACTCGGGGTCGGCGGTTCCCCCCACCGCATTACGATGCAATCAAACAGTGTTCGGTCGGATTCCCATTGTTTCCTATGGGAACTTGTGTTCCTCCCAACAACCGGCCGTAACACAGGCTCCTATGGGGAAATGGTGGGTGTGTGTAAAACCCTGCACCCTGTCGCAGGCACCCCATTGCCACACAGTGCAGGGTTTTACAGGGGGGTCCCTTAGGTACCCCGTCAGCCATCAACCGGAGGCCGCAGGATGAAGGGGGCCCTGCTAGGGGCTCCCAAAGTCACTTTCCGACAGCCTTTTAGTTCGGACAGGCCGACGCGGAAAGGCTGTTGGAAATCAAAATTGTAATCCTGGTGTCGGAAACGCTGTCCATAGGGGTGTACGATGCGGTTCCGACCGACACGGATACTCCAAGAGCCGGTCGGAACCGATTCAGAATGACCGTGCGGTTTATCTTCCCGGCAGCGAACATTGTAATCTGTCAGGCGGATTGTGAACAGACCGAGTCGGTCGGAAGGGCTCCGACACGGTCAAGGAGAATCCGACTGTCGAGAGGAGGCTTTCCGTCCGACATCGTTATCGGCCCCTTAATGTGATTATACTCCACTGCCAGACAACTGAATAGTTTGATTAACAAAATATATGTTCTCATATTAAAAGCTAATATTTCAAGAAAAAGTGCACCCATATTGTTGCCTACATTGCTGATATATATTTGGTCCATAACACGTTTCAATCATCCTCTTTGACTGTTTTGTATGGATTCTCATTTATTATAGGGCTGTATTTGAGTAAAATGCCACCCACCTTTGAAGATTAGAAATAAAGTAGATTAGTATGGTCTTGGATGCCCCCATTCTGTTTCTCCCTTCCCACCTTGGATCATTATGTCTTCTCACATAGTCCAAATAAATTATAGCCCCACCTGCTTCCTGATACAGTGTGCATGTCTGAGTAATTTTCTCTTTTTTACTCTGAAAATATTAACACTTCTAAATTCCTAATTTCTTTAGAAACATGAGAGATTTGTGCAACAAACAGTATTAAGCCACCCAGGGGCATATTTACTAAGATATCACACAGCGCAGCACAGCAAGTCACCTTGCTGCGCTGCATGATAGGGAAAGGGCAGGAATGTGCC
The DNA here is from genome assembly GCA_963921515.1 of Calotriton arnoldi. NCBI lineage: Eukaryota > Metazoa > Chordata > Amphibia > Caudata > Salamandridae > Calotriton > Calotriton arnoldi. The sequence goes on from CAWUFW010004189.1 coordinate 1,546,077, forward strand.
ATACGTAAGAACATATGCACATTCCTGTCATGTTTTGTATATACTTCCTTTTTTAGGTCGAGTCTGGGCAGTGCATGTGCTGCTCTGGGAGGCATGCTGTATTCAGGTAGGGACTTGAAGCCCCGCCCACTCTCCATCCATATTTTTCATTGGCTTGTGTCATTGTCCACTATAAACTGTGGTTGCTCATTGGTCAAAAGGCTTAGTAGTCCCTCCTTAGTACTGCCTTGTCTCATTTTGTAACCTCCCATGGTGACACCCCCTGTTACGTGTGTTGTTACTCTGTAGGCATTATTTACAGCCTCCAAGCACTATTTTCTCAAATAAATTTGTCCTGCCTGCTGTTGCAGGCAGGACTCGCTCTCTCCTAACGCTTTTTAAAAATCTGTATAGCATGGGCGCAGTACGCATTTGCAATGCAATAGGTCTCCCATTTGCAAGAGTTTAAGCTATTGTCATTGTAAATGACAATGCCTTTTATTTATCTGTTTTAAAAACAACACATACATAAAAGGCATTGTCATTTACAATTCAATAGGTTAAACTCTTGTAAATGCGAGACCTATTGCATTGCAGATGCTTGATACTGCATCTGACCCACACGTATCCTCACATGTATCTCGAACTAACCTGTGCTCACATCTCAAACTAACCTATGCTCACAACTCGTAAAGCGCTCTGATATCTAGTGCTATATAAAACTCTAAATAAATAAATAAAATAAATACATTTCCCAGCGCTGATGCACAATGTGCTGCCTAGCGTCAACACAGGCACCCTTGCACCATGGTGCAAGGGTGCCTGCAATGTAAACAGGATTATCTTTGTCCAGTAAGGGACACCTTACTGTATAAAAACAATCCCCTGAGGCAATGTCCTACTTCTATGTGTGCTGCAGAATGCAGCACACATAGAAAGAGGAACTAACGAGGAGAACTACAGATATTTCTCCTCGTTACTCCTCACCTGGGAAGGTGTACCATTCTGACGTTTACCGTGTTTACCTGTATTGGTAAACCTGGGAATGCTTCATAATTTATGGGTGGATGCATTGGAACAACCACGCTCTACCCATGGAACACCTTTCCAGGGCTGAGTAACGCAACACAGCAATTTGCTTGGCTGGATAAATCCTACATAGGTTTTGCGTTGTCCGTGCTCCCCATCGGCATGGTTCATGCAAAACCTACATAAATATGCCCCTGAGTTCCTCCCTCAGATCATGCTGAGGGATAAACTAGGCAAACATGCATAGCAGGTTCACCGCTAGCTAAAGTGAGATACGAGGTGAGCTCTGGAAAGAGTTGGTATCTGATGGCTTAACTAGCTGTGAAAACTGTTCTCATTCTAGAATTTACATCTGACTGGGGCCCCTTCATCTTGCAGCGACCAGTGAATGAGCATTGGACACTGTTTTTAATGTATTTAAAATTAATGATCTTATTGCCTTCACCAAGTTACCCCCAGATGAAAGTGCCTGCTATAATCTCATTAGATGTTTAAAGTGTTTTTACCAATGTATTAATAGTATGTAATGTGGAGCCTTGATATGTCTCTTTTGAGTTATATTTTAGTAATATTTTATGGTTGTATATATTGTTGATCTCTGACGAGATCTAAACCAATAAAATATTTGATTGATTGACTCAGAGTTGACCTTGGACTAGTGGCATACACACTCAGAGCTGGGCTGCCACATGTCACTCTTTTCCATTGGCACATTGTTCTCTGGCTCACTTCAGTAGGAATGAATAATTTAGTGGCCTCATTGTCTCATCACCTGGTTAGCAATAGATCTATAGTCAGACTCTACTACCTCCGCCTGCAATATGTTGGCAAAGTTGGAAATAGGTAAACATGAAGAACTCCCAAATAAAGAAATGCAATAATGATGGATTCCAAATTAATAATGCATAATAAAATTGTTAATTTAACATTAGTCGGTCGACAGTGACGAAGCCATTATAAAGAATTCCCCAAGGATGAAAATGCATGGCAACAGCCCTACCCCTAACCCAAGTTTTTATCCTTATTCTAAACCTTACAGCAACCTGTCCTTTATTCTAACTCTATCTTTAATACTAAATAACCTGTACTTTAACTCTAACCTCTTTTTATTTCTATGCTCTTCGCAACTCATTTGTTTTCACCACCCTCTCCCACAGTCTTGCAAACTCTGAAACAGCTTCTGGAAACATACACTATGCTGAATCTCATGACAAAATATAGTTTTAAAAGTAAAGGGGCAGTCGCCAACCCATCCATGCAATCAAAGGTAACAACAAAACAGACAGAATCTTAGATCTATTTAGAAGGAAAAAAGAGAAAAAGTATTCAGGGGTCATGAAAGAATACAGTGTACATAAGGATAACTCATTTAAAATGTGAGCACGTCGCTTAGGATAAGACAGTCCACGTAGATTTTTTTTTACAAAGCTGAGAAAACCGTAACTTCCAATTTAATGTGTGCCCACTAGAAAAGTAAACACTGCAAACCAGAGTTCTTAAAACATCATAAAATTAACAAGTTTGGCCAGAATACCTTTACTAAATTGTGCGAGTCAGCAATGCAGTCACAAAGGAAAATCTGAAAACTGTCTGAAAATGAAAATGCTCTTAGCCAAAACCAGCAACCTCAGAGGGGGCGTAGGCAGGGGTGGTGTGATTCAACCTCCATCAGTGAGACAAGTGTTAGTGCTATGAACCAAGCAGTCTGTGTTAAAATGTTCCTACTGTTTAAACTGTGATGATGCAGTCTACCAAAAGCAATAAAAATAAGTTGCTTTCTTGTATAGCTTTTACTTCCTCTGTAGTTCAATTACATTGTCATAACAAGCCAATCGGTCTGGGTTTAATGTGCCAAAACACAGAAATGATGTTTATCATATGAAAGCCTGGCCTGTTGGCTTTACTAATTCTGGGATATGAGTAGCAAGAGATGAGTGTTTTCTGTATATAATGTTTATAAGAGATAAAGAACGCAGCAAACTTGATGAATGGGTATATTTTCAGATGTAAAATACTCCCTAAAGCATTCCAATGGAAGTTCTTCTTCGAAGGTGGAATAATGCACCAAATAGCCAATAGAATGAAGCGAGAGGTTGATGTTCCTCTGGGTGGAGCCAAAGCTCACTCCATGTTTAATATAAAAGGAAACGATAACAATACGTTGGCACGCACCTGCACTATGAAGCCAAACTTAATAAAAAAAGATCATAATTCAAAGTTGCCAGTGCAGTTGGCTACTTTTTTCATCACTGGAAACAGGGCAATCTGTTTTCTATTATTATCAGAACTGTACATGACGTGTGCTGGGTTACTTAGAGTCAACTATTGAAAGTGCTATTTTGCACCCAAGAGTGCTTTGAATTTTTAAAATGGTTGCTTAGTGTAAATATCGGTGTACTATTGCGCAGGAACTGGATTAATCTGTGTAAACCTGAAAGATTAGGGAACTCAAGGTGATCAACTGCCCTCCATGAAGGTGGCACTCGTATGCTGCAGCCCTTTTCACCTTTGAAGCTAACCAAGTGGATCTCAAGCTTTCAATAATAGTATATCTCTGTAAAGCACTGTTTTCTAAGCACACGAACCAGCCAAAATGATTAAATAACTGCCTTTTACCGTCTTGTTTTTATTTACACGTAGTGGTTTCTATTAACTAAACATTCGATAAATATTTTGAATTTTTGAATAAATAACTGACAGAAATATAAAGAAATGTTATTGTAAACGAAGCTTTAAGAACACTAGAAGGTTGTTAGAAGTACAAGGTGAAAAACTGCTGGGTCTGTAGTCATGGAGCTGCACAACAAATGTTAGTGGCAGTGAAACTGAAAACCAATGCCCACTTAGGTAACAACTCCAGCATGGAGTGGTTGTGATCAAAATTCGCAGAGGTGTACTGATTGATAACATAAGGATAAACATCTGTAACTGTTTAAATTCATTTATTCTTTGTAAAAAATGAAAAGCAATCTTAGTCGGTCACTGGGATTATTGTCAACCAAATTTCTCAGTGCAGCAGTGCCAGCCAGCAGATCCCTTCGTTCTCAAATTCGTTCAGCTCAAAATTCTGGGGTGCAATGCATGTGAGCAATTAGTGGCAAGTAGATGTTAGAGTCCTCTGTTAAGCCTCCTCGGGCTCTTCTTGTATTTGTCATTTGTAAAGCGCTGCTTTCGCTCGGAAAGGACCATCACGGCGCTGAGCAGAAGTTTAACCAGCTTCAAGAAACATGAAGAACCGGATCACAATGGTTAGATGAGTGAGGAGCAAAATGATTTCGGGGATGCAAAGATCAATGGGGCATATTATCAACGGCCAGCGATGAGCGACGAATTCCCTAACGCAGGCTATCTCTGGTATTTATCGCCCTGGTAGCGCGTTATTAACAACGCGTTTCCCCAGGGCGATAAAAATTCCAGAGATAGCGAGGTTATCGCCGTTTTGCAGGGAACATCGCTGGTTTTCCAACGATGTTCTCTGCAAAACGGCGATAACCTTTCTGATACGACCCTGTGGTCGTATCAGCATAATCCACCCCCTATGTCTAACATAGGTAAGTCAGGATTTTAGCAGACGTTAGATTTTGGCGAAAACGGCCGTTTTCGCCAAAATCTAACATCTGCTAAAATCCTATGGGCTGCCTTGTAAATATCGTGATGTGAACATCAGCGATATTTGCAAGGCAGTCCATCCGGGGTACGCCCAGTGACTCCCACTTTGCATCTCATTAGAGATGCAAAGGGGGGCGTCGGGAAAAAGGGTGCTAACATGCGATTATGCATGTTAGCACCCTCTTGTTGATAGGGCAATAGTTTTATCTATTGCCCTATCAACAGATAAAGCCCTTGTAGATATGCCCCCAGGTGTTTAATAGTTTCCTAAAAAGGTGCTCTGATTCAATGGATTTCAGATGACTGGATAAAAGGCTCCAGGCTTTGGACCCAAGAGCAGCCAGGGATTTACCACCTTTTGTCTTACACCTGAAAGAAGGAGGTTTAAGTAGGTTAGCTGATGAGGGTCTGAGCAGGTAGTAACATAAGGCATAAACCTGGATGTTAAATATGTGGGTCCTAGTGATCTGAAAGCTCTAAAACTAATTAACAGGATCTTATCCAGTACTCTTTTATGGATAGGTATCCAGTGAAGGGTTTTTAAGGCTGCTGAGGCCGAGGAGCGGTACCGCAGTTTCAGTACTAGACCTGTGGCTGCATATTGTACTGTCTGCAGTTTCCTCAGCACCAGCTTATTGGTGCTTGCATACAAGCTGTTGCAATAGTCTAATCTTGACGTAATAAGAGCAACTGCCACTCTTTTTCTTGCAGAGCAGGGAATGCGATCAAAGAACTTTTTCAGAGATTTTAGCAAATTGAAACACTTCCCTTCCACAGCTAGTGCTTGTGGCTGGAAAGATAGGGAGGTATCAAATTGTATGCCAAGGTTTTTTACAACATCTACAATATTGAGTGGGGGAGGGGTATCTTTGGGCCACCATAAGGTCGGATCAAAGGGATTAGATTTCCCTACAAAGCGTAATCTCTGATTTTTTGGTGTTATATTTAAGATGGTTACGTTGCATCCATCAGATGACTTCAGTAAGGCATAACTTAAAATTGTGTTCTGAGTCAGTGGAGTCTTTGTCTAGGAGTAGGAACAGCTGAGTATCATCAGCATAGGAAGTGGCTTCAATATTAAAAGATGATATCAGCGATATGAGAGGGGCCATATATATGTTAAATAACACCAGGCTAAGCGAAGATCCCCGAGAGACACCTGAGGAAATCTTTTATCTTCTTATGTGATCTTGTAGCAGTAACCATGCTCCCACACCTACCTTACATGAAAATGTTGAGATGTTGAAGGAATCTTACCTGAACACATCATATGTGACTAATGAGATGGGTGGAGGACCTACGGCTCAATAATAGAAGTTTCTAACCAATGTTGACTGATAAATTATAAGGTAATTGTCTCTTTCCTGTGACCACAGGTTTATATGTTTTAGGTGTTACAACCGTTTAAGTGAAGTTTGGATTTTAGATAATGTATGACTCGAGGAGAATTTTGACCACTCTGGCCCTTTAGGCTTGCAGCTGGTGATATTTGGAAAAAAGATTGTCGTCTTTGACTTTCAGGAGGTAACAAAGTCAAACAGTCAAGGCCAAATTTAGTGTGTTGAGGGGGGAACGTATAGTGTGAGGGATTGGGGGATTTCAGGCAGCCTCAAAGTGGTTACAGCATTTCTTCTTGTTTATGTTGCTCATGGAATAGTCGTTGATGGTCCATGGGCACAGAATGCAGCCTACATCTGCAGGGCCAGACTCAGCAATGGTAATGGGGGCACTAAACGAATAAGATGTCCTCTCTGGCTTCCTTGTGGGGCTAAGTGGAATGCACAGGTTGTGAGGGCTCACAGCAGATTACTGGCCACCAGGAAACAACGAGGCAGATGATTGAGTCAGACATTCCAGCATCTTATATGAAGTGAAGTTCGTACTTAAGTGCAATGCTTCCATTTATCAGGGTATTTGTGTAAGGTTTGGCAGTGATGTGGAGACCACAGTCTTGGTCTGACTTAGCGGCTCATGATAGTACAGTGCATCTCTGGATCCCAGTTTCTCGCATCTAAAAGGCAGGTTCTCAGTGCTTCAGGCAGTCTACTGCTTCTTCAGCAAGACTAAGCTGCATAGATCTTTTCCTCACTCCTAGGGATATAGTATGTACCACTGAAAGGGAGTTAGTCAAAGATTCTGTCTCTGGTAAACTTATTTAATCGGATATGCAGAGCTCCTTCATCCAGGGTGGTGGGGGTCATTACCTCTGCCACTATGGCAGGCTACTGCTTGCCATATATAGAGAGCACCACCTGCTCAGCGGTGATCTCTGTGCCTTCAGAGGAACCATCATGATGATGGTTCCTCTGAAGGCACTGCAAGTTTGGTGCTCCACCACCATCTTTCAAGTAGCTGCACAATACATTTTTTGCTTTTCAAAAACAAAGAATTAGTGACCGCCATAACCTAGGACCTTTCTGTATGGTGTGGGGCCATTTTCTTTTTTTTCTGTTTGGTTCCACCAGGTTTTAACTGATGGTGATGAACAGAAAAAACACCAGACTGTCCGCTCTAGAAAGGGTGGACAGTCTGATGTTCTTTCTCCGATGGCTTTTACTCTTTCGGGCGTTTGGAGTAAGCCTTCTGACAGTGGATCCAGCGGAGGAGCCACTATCAAAAAGATGACAATGTGCCCGACCCATAACAGAGTGGGCAAAGAACGAGTTTGATGGACAAACAGGGTACTCCACCAAGTACTCCACCACATTTATGGTGGAGTACCCTGTATGCCTAACCGCAAATTGGCCCTTATGACTAGAAGATGACCATGGGAGTTGTTTTTTTAACTTTAAATCAGCCAAAAAAGTTGAAAAACCTTTGCCAGTCATTTGTTCGACTAATGTCACTGCTATTGATAGGAATATTGGCACAAAGTTTAAGCAATCATTTGTCAATGTGGAATATAAACAGAGTTTTGGTGAACTAGTATTGAAAAGCCTTACCATAACATGGAAAATATGAACTGATCATTTATGAGTGAGGCAACAAAACTTAGTAGCTAACATTTAGAAGCTGTTGTCTACTGGGAGAAGTATATAGAAATATTCCATTGTTTCTTAACCCTGCAGCGTATCTCTTTTTCCTATTTTGAATATTACTTGGATCAGATCCACATAATATCATCACATTGGTTTTGCAGCAATGTTTTCGAAATAAAATGCTTATTACTGTCATTTGATGTGAGACCTAAACATAGTTACAAAAAATAAACCAAAGAAACAGAAAGTAAATGGATTTAAGTATTTCAGGGTAATCCTAAATCACCATCATTTCTGCCTTCCTTCCTTAGCAGCTTTCTTTTGTGGCTGGCCAAAGAACTGTACTGGTTAGTACTGGTGGTCTCTGTATTTAGTATTTGGGCAAAAAGACAGCCCTACTTATTGACAGCCCTGGATCAGTGATTCACTAGCACCACCAGCAGTAGCTTTTAGATCCTTCTGAATGGCATCTCTAGCTCATAACTTAACAGAGGCATGTGTTTCTTGGTGTAAAAGTAGGTAAAGTCTGAAAATAGGTAAGTGGCCTCAGTAGAAGTAATCACAAAGAGGCCAGGGCAGCAAGCAGGAAGCAGCAGTGGTTGCGGGTAAGCTTGCCAGGGGGTCTGGGAAGTTATGTGTTTCACCGTAAATCGGGTGCAGAAAAATCCATCACAGCAGCCAGCTCTTATCATGCAATAATCATGTCCCATTTGTTGATTTTTTTTAATGATCTGTATTAAACGTTTTCTTGCAACCCATACAACCCATCCCGCCCCCCCCCCCCACCCGTGACCAACGTCCGCGGATAAAAGTACACAGGATAGACAGAACCGATCGGATCATTACAAAAGCCTATAAATATACAAAATTGCATTACAGTTCCCAAAATATCATTAAAAAAATGCTCTAGTAGTCATGATGAATCTAAAAAACCTGAGTTCATAGGACATGTTGTGACAAAGACGAATTAAAGTGCATTGTGCTACAAAACAGGAGTAAGGGGAAGGGCAGAATCAAATCAGAGAATATAACAATAATTAAACACATTAGTCTGTGGCTTTAACACAATTCATCAAAAAAAAAAGTTCTCTGAAAGTCACAATATATCTGATCAGCTAATTTGTACATGACACACAAAGGCTTCAAACATAATACACAATAGATTGTGCTGATTTATTTTTGATGTGTGGATATGTTCTAGGCTATAGTCACCTGCACGGTATGCCCACCTATAGCACCAGGATACAGTTGATTTAGATACTCTTTAAAAAGAGAGAATGATCCACCTTCTCCTCAAAAAAGTATCATGAAAACTACTAAGAAGCTCCTCTTTACTGTGCAGTGTTCTTTCATCGTTCAAAATGGTGGTTAAAATAGTGTAGTGGTGTTTTCTAATCAGAATTTTGACTAGGGCAAAACTCTGTGAAGAAAATGCCACCATAATCTCTACACTGACCCAATAGAAACTCCCCAACAAACACAGAAATAAATATATTTATTTTATTTTCTTTTGCCATGTCTTTGGTTTGTTATACAATGTTACAGCCTAAAGCTTACAAACAATGAACGTACTGAATGCATTTATCCTTCACTCTGTTTATGCAAACTACAGCAGAATATTTCAAACAAATGTGTCCTGGTGCACTATTGAAGTAAACTAGATCAAATAATGGTTGCTATAAACGTGTTAGGTTTCCAGCTGAAAGAAAGTACACTTTGAAAAATGTAGATAAATTGCTAAAACGAGGCACTAGAAAATAACATAAGCACAAACAGATAAATATGTAAGGTACACTTTAGTTTGTCAGGGTTAAACATGGAGAGCTATGTACTATGCAGGATCATTTTGAGCTTGCTTTTGCTATGTTTGCTTCTCTCCCGCATGCATGCAATTTAGCCTGCAAAGACCCCCTAGTCTGATGATAGGCCATTAACTGCAATGGTATCATTACCATATTTATGTAATGAAGGTCCCCTGGGAATTGTAATTAGGCTGTATATAATAAAGTTGTATTTTTCATCCTTATAACAACATCTGGATTTCATTTATTACACATTACACAAATTCAGCCCAAGGAAAGAAATTGCCAACAGTCAACGCCACAGCACCCTCTTTTCCTCCCAGAGATGCCGGGGGTGGTACTTTCAGACCTTCATTTTAAACAATCACGCTTTTATCTAGGCCTGTTTCTTGGCAGCTTTTGCACTTTTCAAAATAATGTATTTTGAAAGACTTATCACATTGGGGGAAGCCACAACTAAAACTGACCTTGCACATCCAGAACAATTAACATCTTTTTTTTTATCTGTGATTAATATTTTATTGTATTTGCATTTATATACCACTTACTATGCATGGTGATGCACTGAAGTGTTTTATGGCAGGTTGCTCCACAGCCCTCGGTTAGTAATCTTTCCAGTACTTATTAGGTATTTTAGTTATCGGGATAAGTCTTGTGCTCTTAGCAAACTATTCCATGAATGTCCTCCAATGTCTTTGTAGTAGATTAAGTTAATAGGAGTTAGATAAGAATATTAGTCAGCTTGTGCAAATTAAGTTGGGATAGGTAGAAAGGCTGGAGGGTGCTAGTTATTGTTAGATTACAAGCAATGGTTACACAAGAGGATTTTTTGATTTGTGAGGAGAGGTTTGCTATAATATTGCAGAGAATGAGGCAAAGGCATGTTACAGTCTAAGATATCACTCAGACAATAAAGCATATAGAGGATGGAGGGTTAGGAGAGGATCTTCTGATTAAAAAAGAAGAAGGGAAGAGAACAATCAATAGATATAATTCAAGGTCAATTTTAAGAATGTAATGGGAGGGAAGGCTTATTGAGATAGCATGCAATCTGAGGATGTTGAAAGTGTTGAACGAAGAGTTGATGGGTGGCACCTGTAGACAGGCGATACATGTTGTTGCTTCTTTGGTTGTTCAGTTTGATTGTTGATGATGTTGAAGGTTTTATCCGTTTACAGGTTACTTTTATAGTGAAGATTATTTTATTTTGTTTCAAATTTTGAATTGGCTCTCTTTACATTGTTTAGATAGTATATTGGAGGAATGGACCATTGCTGCCATTTGCATCATTTGTAAAGGGATTGAGCTATTTGGTTCTCCCTTAACCTTAAAGAGTCCTTCAAGGGCATCTGTCTGCAGACAGAGAGGCCAAAATTTGTGATAAAATTCATATTGGGAACAACCAGATTTAAACTATTCTTCTGAACTCTTAGTGAGTCTCTATATGGCTCTAATCTTTGCAGGTAGGATAAGGAATTCCATAGTTTGGTGTTTTGAATGAAGAAAGTAGTGCTAACAATAGTTGTCCTGCTGTAAGCAGGAAGTATTAAACTCAGTGCCATACTGGTATGTAAGTTTCTCGGTTGGGTGTGTTTGTTGATTTTTGATTCTTGGGATCTTGGTCCATTGGCATATGCATCATTGTGAGAGAGATGCATTCTAGCCTGAAAGAGGATATTCTTGTAACTGGGAGACAGAGTTCATCACTTTGAGCCAACATAAAAGGTACCCTGGCAACTGATTAGCTTTAGTATGCTAAAATGACTTCCTTTTAAGAAGGCTGTGCTTCATATGAATGGTGTAGCACCCAAGTTACCACATGCTACATGTGACACCTTCAGCCAGCCCCGCCCTTTTAACCAGCATCACTTTAGTGAAGTGAACTTTTGGGGAACCAGTTTTGAATTCTTACAAATTACTGTGCCTCTCAACACACATTCTTTGAGTCTTTAATTGCTAGACGGAGGCACATTATTTTATTTATTTTTTTACATAGTTTTGTATAGGGCAGACTAGGCCTACTGTGTGTCAGGGAACTTTACAATTCACTGATTATGGTTAAACACTGAGGAGAAAAAATGATCCCAAATTCAGGAATTATGAATACTAACCTTGCCATTACGCAAGATTGAAAGTTTGTTGACACTGGAAAATATACTGAAATTTTTATATTTGAAAGATCGAAGAGCAAAAAGAATTATTTCAGGCTCAAGGAAGGAGGGGAGTTGGAACAATAAAAATCACATAGAGATAGCAACTTTATTATTGCTTCCTCTTTAATGAAAACCAAGCAAGGTAAGAGCTGTGTGCCTTTACAGTAATTGATGAAATGTTTGCAACTGGATCACTTTTTTTCCTGGAGGGGATTACCTAACAACTGGGCCCATACAGGTAACTTTTTTTACTCTCTGATTCTAGACTTCACCCATAAAGGCATTAGTCCTCAGATGGACCTTTCTTCGTCATAGTGATGGATGACAAATCAGGCTGTCCCGCTATTGGCCACCCAATGAGGACCAATAATTGGTCGTCAACTCACAAATTAGAAATCAGGTTCAAATATATGACTCTCAGAACCATGCTGTAAAAACAGAGTATTGCAAATGGGAGACCAACCTCCTTAAGACATTCTGTCTGACAAGAATCATACAAACCAATAGTTTTGTTGTGGCTACACAGAACAAGAGCAAAAGAATTTGATGTTCCGAAAATAATCTATGACTCTCCCTATCATATAAGTAACATTTTAAGAAGCTCTGGCATGAGTCTAACAGCTTGAAATATGAAATCACACATCTAGCTAAAGTAATTCTATTTCGAAGTAAAAGAATCTATAAGAGAATGGTTTAAGAGTTAGGGATTCCTACTACCAACAAAGGCAGGAGGGTGGTTCCTAAAGGTTCTCTTAGATTGGGCAAGGGGATGAAGTTAGAGTCCACTAGGGAAATGTCCATGGTCATGGGCAAGTGGAATGGAGCATTGATCAGGAAAGTTCAAGTCTGGTCTCTCACCAGAAAGCTCCAAATCGTCCAGGAGGCAAGTTCATCAGCAAAGGGGAAAAAGGCAAGGGGCATGAAAAGAGTCCGGCAGGCAGGCTGGAGGCAAGGAAAGTGAAGGGGCTGCTCAGAATCGCACCCTCCTCCTGGGGAAGTCACTTTTTATACTTCAAATTGTCTATTTGTGACATCAGTATTAACCATACAAAGGTCTGATCATCATGTGATCGTTCTTCCGTTCACCAGGTACAAATTGATACTGCAGCATACTTTCCCATGCTGGTCATGAGAAACGACTCTCCATTCATCCTCACAGGCTAGTTGACAAAGAGCTTATGTACTTTGTTGCTCTCCATGGATATAGTCCAAAGTTTAGGTTGCCTTCAATTCACACATAAATAAATACTGAAAAGTGTCTTGTTGCTTAAAGAATATTTCATAAACAGAACAGATAAAGCAACATTTGAGGAAATGTATCAAAAGGTAATTACACCACAATGTGAAATAATGCAGCCTACGGAAAAAGTAAATTGAATGGTTTTTAAAGTTAGCATTTCTCATTTAGTAAACTAAACTCCTAATTAAGTTCAAGCATAAGGAAATGAATCAAACATATCATATATGAGCATATTGCAATGTTGTCAATGATTGTTACACAGAAATGTTCAACTCTTATTATGTCCTACTACAGAGAATTTCAAAATGTACCTACATATAAACAATTTCTAAAAATTATTAAAATAAAATTCTTTTTATAGGTATAAGATTTTTAGAATGTTAGGCACTTATACTGAAAGTTTAAGCCATATAGCACATTGCATATATGAATTGCACCACTTTCTAATTCGATTTGGCACTCTACAATGCTAAGTCATTAGAAATGCTAAGTTTCATCATTAATTTTTCATGACAACTTTATTAAAAATATAAGTAATTAATTAATAAACATGTTAAATTCATTATTTTATGAATCCTACTATCTCTACCTAATCAAACAAACTTTTACGGTGCTGGTACTTCAACTTTTCTCAGTTTCAGTGTTGTTTTTCTAGATGTGTGTAAAGTGCACATTTTGTTTTCATTGTAAAAATCTGTTTATGTGTTGTGTAAAGGATGATCAGTTTTCTTACTTCATCAAGACGTTCTGTGAAGAGATGGGTTTTGACCTCCATTCTAAAATGCAGAAGAGAACAGATGATGTAGAAGTCTAGACACATGTTATTGCAGATCAGGAAGGCAAAGGATAAGAAGGCATATCTTTCAGATTTTTTGCTTTTTTGCACTTTTTGATTTGAGGACTGGTGAGGCCATGGCTTCTTGTGCCATTCTGTTGGGTCATGCTGTCTTGTAGACCATGCATCAGGTCTTAATGATAATACCAACCAGTGACAGGCAGTTCATTTCTATCACTTAAGGTATGATGCAGTTATACTTCATTATCCTTTGGGAATGGGGGGCATGGAAAATAGTCTGATTAATGCCCACCTGCACCGTGGCAAAATAAAGTATCAAAATATTCTTTGTAGTGGTGTTTTGGTTAATTGTGTCTTAGTTGCCTATTAAATTGCCTATTTTGTAATCAAGCGGGTAAGCTAGGTTTCCCATATTCTTGCCTTTACTTGTTAGCGTATTCAAGTTACAAACCTGCTTATAAGCTTACTGCTGCACTGCCACAAAATATATTTTGAGATCCGTTAAAATTCCATTAGGCACTATATTGGTAAAGACTCAGGGGCATATTAGCAAGACCCACGTTAAAATTATCGCCGTTTTAGCGGCAGGAAACTGCCGCTAAAACGGCGATAATGGGCTTGCTAATATGCGTTATAGAATTCCAATAGAAGCCCAGGTTAGATGTGCAGGACATCTAACCTGGGCTTCTATTGAATTCCATAACGCATATTAGCTAAGCCTATTATCGCCGTTTTAGCGGCAGTTTCCTGCCGCTAAAACGGCGATAATTTTAACGTGGGTCTTGCTAATATGCCCCTCAATTCTGTGGCTTGCAATTTGTGCCAGATTCATCATATTCCATACACATGCATGTAAGGATATAGAAAAGGGGCTGGAATCTGCATTTTTTTAATAAATCCCAACACCCTTATTAAAAACACAGGAATTACCCTGTCCAATGTTGGCATGTAACATTTCCTGGCTGGAGTCCATATTTGAGGTCAGTGAACTTAGCTTGTCAGTCAGTGATTCACTGCCATCAAAGAAAGGAATGTTCCAGACTTTGTCTGAGGTTAGCATGTCAGAATTTACACAGTAGCTTCCATTTTTGTGGTGAGTTCAACAGAGCCCCAGATGTTTTTAAAATCAGGTTCTCAAACTTCAGGTTTTTATTTAAACAAAAGTCTTGCATGAATCATTCAGCATCGACCAAAAAGCAATGTTGTTTTTTAGCCTTTCTTCTCACTCTCATTTGCTTGCTTCTTATTCACTGGCGTTCCTTCTTCTTTTGGGTGTCCCTCCCCTGGAACACAGCTTTTTTACAATCCTTTGGACTTTCATGTTTTGATTTTATTTTAATTTCTTTGAGGTTCTGGCAGCTGCCATTTGCTGCCTGACCACGCCACAGTACTAAAAGCACTTTAGTGCCATCAAACTTACATTTTTTTATTTACCAATCCATGTGGCGTCTACAATCTTGGATCCGTAAATTTAAAAAATTGTACCCGCATCATTCCCAAAGCTTGTGCATGCTGGTGATGCATGTGCGCATATTTCATCACATATTCATAAGCATAAATCCTTATACATACTGATGCATGCAGTGGCTGTAAAAGTGTGCCTTTTCCCCATTTCTTTGCTGATGTTACACCAAAATCATTTTGGTTTTAGCTGATGTTGCACAACATCCGCAAAAAGCAGTGGCAAAGTCAATAGGTCTATAAGATAAGACATTTTGGCTTTGCCAGGACTTGTTATATATTTATTCATTTACTGAAATTTATTGGGGATTTGGTTGACGTTTCTTGATACTTTAAGTGCACCAAAGAATTGAACGGGTGATACAAGATGCAAGGGGAATATACAAAGTAATTAATAAACCTTACTCTCACAGCTTTAACATCACTTTGCATGCTGAAATTTACACTCTTCAGTTCATGTTTCTTAGACTCTGATGTATTCATGGTAGTGTGCAGTTTATAGTCCCTTCTGGATTTTAAGGTGAATTTACCCTCATCTCAGGTTTATATGTAACGTAACCTGTAAAAGAAAATACATCGAGTTGTGATTATATTGTTATTATGTTGATCCCAATTTTGAGAGATTATTAACTTTATGTGGTTTTCATAACAATGTTTTCGATGAATAGTGTGTTATTCTTATGTTGATAGCGAGTTAGCTACTACCTGCACCTTATAAAGGATGATACTGGTAAATAAAGGTTGCATTGAACCTTATAACTTAATTTTTTTGAATGTGTGTATTACGAGATTTAATGTTCATATTAAATCATGTATTTGCTCAAAACCAAAAACCCAGTAAAAGTATTTTTTGTGTATCTTTGTACCCCTTTGTCTTAATCTAAGATCTGAAGTAAAAAGCATAAACGTTTATTAATGTTGATCAAATATTTGTAGATATACGTGCTAAGTTCTTACCTCTGCTTCTAAGTCTTCTGAGTTGAGCAAGAATATCAGAAATGCAATATCAGCAAAGGGCGTTGTAGAACTTCAGTATAAGGCAGTCTCCCTGTACATTCAATTACTTCTCAACCCTTTACGCTCTTTACACAATTGAAAATTGAATCCTGGCTTTCTCCTGCCCTTGGCAATAGGATACTCACAAAAAAGCTTTAAATTAGATTTTTTTTTGTAATCCTAAAAAAGTAGATCAGAAAGAAGCCTAACTAAACAATCCAATCTTATCTTTTGACATTCATTGCCAGTACAACCATTCCCAATCTTTGTGCTTATTGAGCATAGAAATAAGTACCTCATTGTATTTTAAATGTGCAAAACTGGCATAGAAACATTTTTCATTCCCATCATCGTGGACTTTACAAAAGTGATCAGTAATCTAAAATTTTCTCTACACTATATGCAATAGCTTGAGATGGAACAGTGATTTTATGTTTACATTCCTGATCTCGAGAGTATCATCAGGTCATTGCTTTTAGGACTCAAGGATCTCAAGAGACAATCTTCCAAGGTTTCACAGTGTTCAAAGAGACATATTCCCTTTGAGACTGGAGCTAACCCCATCATGTAGAAAGATGTTCTTCCTGTTTCAATTGTTTAAGAAGTATAATTTCTGAACTTGCATTTAACATTTCATTTCCTCTTAAGAGTTCGAAATTGTTTTGCCACCTGGTTTTGCTTATAATTTGGATACCAAAAGTCCAGCATGGAAATAGACTGTTGTTTTTAAGTGTGGAAATCCTAAACAATAGCCTCTCAGTGAAAGTACACCAAACTGTACATTAACATGGACAAATTGTATGTTTCAGGTGACAGAATATACCACAGATTATTATCAGGCATGTAGTGCAAATCCGAAATGCCCTAATATGGATCTATAATTGTAGAGCACTTGGACGACCGAATGTTAATCATGCGCTATATTTAAGTTTTGGAATATCTACTCTTTTAACACAAACAAAATATGAGATATTCTAACCAACGTCTTCATAAAGAACAGCAATGATTTGGTGAGTACAAAACTTGAAAAAACATTTAGTGCGATGTACAATAAGTGAACAAGATGGCAAAGTGAGTTAAACACAGCTGCTGACAACTGCAAAAGCTGCAAACTGCAAGAGCTGCAAATCACAAGTTTGAATCCTAACTAGGTCAAATCAATCTTTTATCACTCCGAGGTTGGTAAATTAGGTAGCATTAAACTGAGTAGTATTCACACCTGTTATTTACAGGACTTCATAGATGCAAAAGAGTGGATGTTAAGCACTGCATAAAGTAACTGTTGCCCATCATTAGTACCACACAGACTGCCACCAGCCAGACAAAGCATTTCAGCAAAGAATCTGTGCAGTGTTGGGGTGGTATATGTGCCTGTTACAGCACCTATTGCAATTATGAGGTATGTGATATCAGCAGGCAAAAGCTGCACCACCCTTGTGTCTGCTTCTTCTCCCCATCCAATCATCCTTGTTTCTTATTTTTCCCCCCCGAAGTGGTTGTGCGGGTCATGTTATAGGCTGGCTGATGTCAAAGCCGTGTTTATTTGAGCAGCAGAGACAACTAACTTACTTTGCTTGAGGGCTTGATCAAAGTAGCAGCAGCTGCTGGTGAGAGCTTGCTGAGACGAATGAAGACGAGAAGGGGAACATCTTTTTTTTGCTGCTTTTTTTAATATAGCGTGAACATGGCCCAAGGGCACATTACATGAACACTGGATTACATTACACTTTTTGGCCACTGGGATACTTGGTGATTTGCCCATAAACACTGGCTATTGAGCCAAAGCAGATACTCACCAGCCCCTCCTGTCACTATATTCAATAACACTTACAATCTGAAATCACAAACAAATATTTTCTCAAAGAAATGTGCAATACAAGTCTTAATGCACGGAGTTCGCATGCTCATAAAGGTGGTGGGCAGAGAGACATATATTGCTTTTTTATTAAAATAGCCTTGATATAGAGGTTTATAACCAGACATAGCCAATCCAAAATGGCTGCTCATTCCGGTATACAAGAAAATTAGCGAAGAATCAGTAGTATGGCACAGTGAATGTGTGTAATATACTATTCACCAACCTTTCATCTGTTGGCATGTGCCTTATCGTTATTTGTCCATACTGCGTTTCCATAGTTCCAATGGCAAAGAGCTGTTTTGTGACTGAGCAGACTTCTGTTCAAGATGGCGACTCAGAGAAGCAGTAGAACCTGGTACATAGGGCAGATGAAGAAGCAGCTGAGGGATGGTAAAGAACAGGGGTTTGTCTTTGAAGAGTGCAAAAGCTCAGGATGCATATTTGCCATACTAAATCCTCTCTGCAACATCTCCTTGAAGCAGACCCACTATGATGTCTCTCTTACTCCTCCCCACTCACCCAATTTATCACCTGCCAGTGACCTACAACTTGTAAGTTCACGCTCTGAAAGACATTTCCTTTTGCTCATTCATGTAACTGACGATTAGCACACAGAATATCAGCTGTCAAGTGTCACTTTCAGCCTGTCTTGTTAATTGAGCTAACAGATGGAGGATTCTAGGACTTGTAGGCTAATTCTTATAGTGGATACAGAGAGTCTACACAATTAGGTGAGCTGTTTTAAAACTTGGCCTCGCCCCTGGCTGAAGCTTTTTCTCGTCACAGCTCTCAAACGTCCTCATTTCGTAGATGAGTAGGTTATCATGAAACACTTTTTTCCGTGCACATGGATACTTGGAGACCTGTTAATTCCGTTATAAATCTTGGTTTACAAGTACCAACATAGAAAGACAAGCATTGGCAGCTTTAATAGATCTGGCCCTTGCAAGCTGGTATGATAGTAACAGTTTTATTATGTAGGTGTCGCATAGACAGCACATGTGCTGTTTCTGTCAGACATTTTGTTTTCAATCTAGCTAAAAGACATTAACAAAAGCCAATAGCTCTCGCATGTTGGCTTTTCTAATGCTTGTTGTTATTGTTGTGTGACTCAAAATTGATGAAAATGTGATAGCAAAAACTGACATGCTTACTCACATTATGGCATGTGACAGAGCTGTGCTACACAAATTATGAATTAACATGCCCTACATTGATCTAGGCAAATTAAGTGCCTTAGACAATTTCTAGCTCACACATGACGATGATGGCATCGACCCCAAAAGAGGAAAATTTGCCTGTTGTGATTTGTGTGAGGTTGATATGCTTTGGAAGACAGTGAGATCTTCTTCGACCCCCAAAGGCCTGACCCAATCATTTGTAAGTCACCTTTTCTCCAGACATAAATAACAATATTCCCCAATGGGGCAGCGGTTCTCTTTCACTCAACCACAAGATCATTCAGACTTGAGTAAAACATACCTCTCATATGGTCCAGTACATTAGTCAAAACCTAAACCATTCAGACCATTTGGATAGAGGAGAAAATTCCAGATGTGCAGAATAAACATACTGTTGCAGAGCAACCATGAGACAAAAAAGAATAACCCTGCTGTGGTAGAGTAGCCATAAGAGAATTCCCTGTTGACATAGATCAGATGTGAGGCACAGAACAATAACTCTCCTGACATAGAGAAGCCAAGAGACATGAGGGAATAACCTTGCTGACATAGAGCAGATATGAGGCATGAGAGAAAAGCCCTGCTGACATAGAGTGGATCTGAGACATGGAACAATACCCTCCTGATATAGACAATCCATGAGACACGAGAGACTAACCCTGCCAACATAATGGCAGACATGAGACATTGAACACCTTGCTGACACAGAGCAGCCAAACGACATGAGGGAATAGCACTGCTGCCATAGAACAGGCATGAGACATGTAACAATAAACTTCCTGACATAGAAAAGTCATGAGATATGAGAGAATAACCCTGCTGATATAGAACAGACAGGAAGCAAGGAGAAATAACAGCACTGACAAATAGCACCTTACAGCATTTGTCTTCTACCTCCATTGCTGGGCTTAATCAATTTGATGTTTCTGGTGGTTAGTAGGTGATGCTTACTCTCTAAAGTCCACTTACCTCTTCTGAGTCTAGCCAAAGCTTAATGTATTGTAGTTTTATTGTGAGTATATTAACACATTTACTGAGCCTCTCATTGTGACAGGCATTGATCTTTTATTACATGGCTGAAGAACTCTTCAGTCCATCTCCATGCTCTTTCTTCACTATTTCTAAAATAGTTTGTTCCTGCATGCTCTAGCTTATGTTTCAAGTGGATACCTTACCATACAATAGGAAAAGTAGCTGACAAAGCTGAGTTATGTATACAAGAAAGTGCTTCCAACTCCAAAGATGGATTCCTCAGTCAGGGAGATGAACACTCTAAACAACCCAAACACCTGAAGGAGTAATAAAGAATTCCTGCTTATGGCAAGTTATTTCAATGGAAACTTTTTGTCTAGAAACTGTCCCTTTATCAGATTTCTAAGGACTGTTGGAAAGGCTTTGTGTAAACAAATGTCTAATACTTATAGACAAAGTAAATATGTGCAGCATGTGGTATAGTAACTCACAGCCAGTTATTAGTATCATAAATATTTTCAGTTTTTAAGAAGTGATTGTTTAAGTTACTTGATTTTAATGAGTAACCATAATACAAAGCAGATCATAGAATGGGAATTAGTCAAATTGTAGAGATGCAGTCAAGAGCAAAACACTCTGCAAGACTGTAACTATGAATTCTGGTACTTATAAGATTTAAATGTACTTTCCAGGTTTTTTATATGGTGCTTCATGCCATCTGTCTTTCCTGTTTCCAAGCTCACCAAAGTTTCAGAGATATGGGAATTAGGCCATCTGCAAATGAAGTAATTTGCCTAAAGCCCAGTCAATTATGTCAAATGGAGTCATGCAGGGAAGCATGGATTAAAATTATTCACCTACTAGCCCACATCTAAAACAGTCTATCAAATGGCCAAAAACTAGCAACATACTTAGAAATAAAACATAAATATTTTCACAATGTAACCATGTGATCTTTTATACATACAAAGCATGTAGAAATCGTTAAAACAGAGACATATTCTGGCCTGAGAAGTGAAAGGGTCAACAATGCTAGTTTTCTCTGGTGAGTTAAAAAGGAAGCTAACATCCACAACATACGATAGATAAACACTTTTACATCAACTGAGAAATATAACAGATTTTTTCATTTTAGCCAGGAGGAATCTGATGGAGGAATGAAAAGAGGTTTTAGTGATCATCACTGTTACTAGTCCCTTGTAAGACCACATATAGTGGGACTTTCTATTATATCTATTTTTCCAGCACAATACTGTCCTCTTTCATAAAGGTAGGCCAAACAAATATATCTATATGCCATCCTTCATTAAAAGTCACTATCAGGTAAAAGTGTTCTTCTGACCTAAGCAGACACAATGTTGTGACTGCATATTTTTCAATGATTAGGTGTGTTAGTCATGGACAAAACCAAGCTAGTTGTCCAGATAATAATATCTAATTGTACTAAAGATATTGTTTTACTTGTTACCATGGACCAAAGTCCAGAGTCCACCTTTTCTATATGTATAAGCAAGTCAAATAGACATGTTTATCATGAGTTTTACTCCTGGATTGTGTTTAGATTCCTGTAAGAATTGCTATTGCAAACCACATGATTAGTCAAATCGTTTCATGCGAACTGTTCTGGTTCATGATGAAAGGTCCACCATTTAAGAATTGTGCTTTTCTTCAATAATGAATACGTTAGATGCTATGACCAAGTAAAGGTCAGGATAGACAGTCAGAACAACTTCAAATCCGCCTGTAGTATGAACATGTAGAGTGGCTTTGGATAGTCCACATTTTTGGGAGGATTTAAAACTAAGGGTCTGATTTAGAATTTGACAGATGGGTACTCTGTCACAAACATGATAGACATCTGGTTCATCTTATTTCTTAATGCACTTGTAATAAGGTGGACAGCATATCCGTAATGTTTGTGATGGAGTACCCTGTGATGGAGGACCCATCTGCCAAACTCTGAAACAGGCTGCAAATCTTTGTCTACAAGCACCCTGTAATAGGGCGATAATTAAATTACTAGAATGCACTCTAAGGTTCTTAAAATCAGAAATTTCCATTTAGATATACAAAATTAAACAAAATGTGAAAACTTTGTAAAGGAAGTTTAAAACGGTTTCACATTTTGTCTTTGAGGTTTAATTAATTTATGCCAATTTCAATAATATTGTTTTGAGTCTTTCTTGAATTTTTGCTATGAAAGGTATATATATGTCAAACAGATGCAAATATCTGAATCATAAAAACACTTCAATGCATTTCTTTTTTTGTGGTAGATAGGGATATCTTTAGATTAGTTTCAATGTATTATAGTTCATTAGCTATCAAGATCATACTGGCTTCTTCCACAGATGTTAATGCTTTTTTCATAGTTTCTCCACATTATTTATGTACCTGTACATTATCCAAGACCTTGTTGCTACTCCATTTATCTATAATATGAAAAATTATGTTCATGGTACCATTTGATTGATCAAACAAATATCCTCTGGGGCTATGTAAAAGTTTCAAAATACAGCCACTAATTTCCTTAACATTCAGAACATTGAGAGAAATGTATGTAAGTGTAAAGCTTGTGGGCATACTAGTCTCACTTTACTACTTTATCCTGTATTCCATTGTCTACACAGTAACATAGAGTAGCATCTATTCCTGTGTACTCTCTTCCTAAACACTCCATTAGTCTGTGAATCTTCTTAAACAAGTGTAGTTTGATTAACTGGACATGCGCCTTAACCTGCTATGTTGGAATAGACTACTATTTGATCCCAGTATTTATGGTCTATCATTGATCTATGTCCGCTTTTGAGGGTGATACATCAGAAACAATGTGTTATGATCTAGAACTAGGTTAAATAGCTGTTGTCCTGAAAAAGACTAATATTATCTGACCTTGTGCCTTTACTCCAAATTTAGGGAGTCATTTTGCATATGGAACGCTAGTTCCCATAAGGCTGGAGCAGAGGAGGAACCTCCTCTGCTGACACAGCTGTTGCGGCCCACAATATGTGACATTTTTCCCAAGACATTTTTAGGTCTCACCTGCACAGCGCATGCACTGTGGTATGAGACTAGGCCTGGGCGGAAAACTACGCTACGCTCGCGTAGTTTGCGCAACTACGCGCTACGCGAATTGCACGTAGCACAGTGCAAAAACGCATAGCGTAGCGGGCATTTTTTGCTTGCTCGCGGTCCTCAACGTCAAGTTGGCGACCGCGAGCGAGCAAAATGACATCCCGGCGAGACTTTTTCCTTGTTCGCGATCAGCAACATCAAGTTGCCGATTGCGAGCGTGGAAAATAAACCTCCCGGCGAGATTCTCAACGCGGGGAGGTCAGGTTTCTCATTGCGAGTGGTCGCGTATGCTCGTGACCGCTCGCGATGAGAAATTACCAGTCCGCGTTGAGAAAACTGCCGCTCGAGTACAAATCTACTCAAGCGGCAGAAAACGACCGCTTGCACTGTGCAAGATGCCGTTTGCAATGATTGCACAGTGCGGACAAGCATCCGGCACTTTGTAATCATTGCGAACAGCATTTCCTACCGCACTACGCAGTTCGCGTAGTGCTACGCGTAGCTCGCGTAGTGCGAAGTGCACTTCGCGTAGCTACGCGTAGCGCTACTACGCGCACTACGTCCAGGGTTGTATGAGACATATTGTTTACAATTTTGTGGGTTTACAACCTGCCTACCGCATACCATTAGTTGTTTTCGTTGTCACTCTCATTTGCAATCTTTCGATTGTTTAGCTCCAGTAGGCTTTCCTTCCTTACTTGTTTTAACTCTTCCTTGGAGCACTGACCGAGTGCATGTGTTCTTCCTCATCTTTGTTCTTCCTTGTCTTTTTGCAATGCACAATGTTTTTTATTTTATGAGTTTCAGTATTATTCCTGGATGTGCAATGTGAATTCCTACTTTGCACACAGGCATATAGCTTCTTTTTTATGTTGCTTTTATCCTGTCTGCCATCTCTTTTGATGCTTTTGTTATTTAAACCACCAACTGTACTATTCTACGCCACTCTACTCTACTCTACGCCACTCTGCAGCACTCCACGCCACTGTATTCTACGCGATTCCACTCTACTCTCCGTTACTCTATGCCACTCCACTATACCCACCCTACGGCACTCTACTCTACATCACTCTATGGCACTCTACTCTATGCCACCCTATGCCACTCCACTCTATGCCACTCCATGCCACTTCTCCCCACTCTATGCCACTCCATTCTACTGTACGCCACTCTACTCCATGCCTCTCCACTGAACACAATGCCTCTCTAGGGCACTCGTCGCCACTCCACTCTACTCCACTCCATACCACTCTACACCACTCTACCCCACTTCACTCTACTCTACAGCGCTCTACTCTATGCCACTCCAGTCTATGCCACTCCACACTACTCTCAGCCACTACTCTATGCCACTGAGACACGTGGTTAGTTACCGCGAGTGTGGGGGGACGGAAGGCTTTATTGCTGCTAAATTGTTCATTTGCACTTTGAATTTGCACTCTGAATTTTAAAAATTACATTTTTAAACTGTTTATTCTGTGTCACCCTATTTTAGTGTATATGTGATAGCGCTTAGACCCGGTGGTGCTCGCCTGTTAGAGCGAGCCCGGGGTGATTCGGGTCAGCGCTCTAGCTTTTTCCCTGCTTCCGGGTATTTAAACTCATGCTGACGCGACCGCGCAGCGGACGCGCGCAGCGGACGCGCGCAGCGGGCACGCCAGTGGCGCGCCGAAGGCGTGCCAAAGGCAAGCCCGTCTGCGCCCGTCCGCGTACCGTCTGCGCACAGCGCCAGACATTTTGCCCAAATCGATCTTCTAGACAAAGGACAAAGGGGCTATTCCTACACAAGCAGGGAGCTGTGAGAAATTGGAGAGTCTGGAATGGTGGCAAAGGAGGCTGCCCTGCCCAGGAGGAAGGTAAAGCCGACTGAAGAGGTCAGGCTTGCGTGTGGCATGCTCAATGTTAGATCACTGCACAAACATGGGGTGGAGGTTCAATTACTCATAGACACTCACAAACTGGAGGTCCTTTTTATGACCGAAACATGGACACAACCCGGGTCAGACGTGGAGGTGGGGCTAAGTTGCCCATCAGGTTACAAGGCAATACACAAACCTAGGCAGACTGGGAAAGGAGGCGGGGTTGGTATCTTTTTTAAAGATAAATGGGACTTCATCTCAGTTGATATTGATGAAGTGAGTGGCTAAGAACTTTTGGGATTCGCCCTTCGGGATCCTAAGGGACACGTAGTGATGGGCATAGTTTGCTATAGACCACCTGGAGTAGCTAGTCCCCAACAGCAGGGTGCTTTGGCAGATGTTCTTAGCAATATGGCGCTAACCCACTCAAGACCTCTTTTTCTAGGAGATTTTAACTTATGGCTCAATGGAAGTCTAGACTCTGGATATCATAACCTCCTTCAGACATGCGGAAACATGAACATGGTACAGTGGGTCAAAGAACCCACGCACAGAGGGGGACATGTACTGGATTTGATTTTTGCTGATAAAGATTTAATTGAGATTGGTACAATCCTGCCAGTAGACTGGACTGACCACTATTTAGTACAATTTAGAATTGTCTGCCCGAAACCAAGTACAGTTATCCCGATGGAAAATAAGACTTTCAGAGGCAGGGACTGGAGAAGACTCGCCGGTGTAACAATGTTATTACCTGAGTCCTGCACTCATTGTACATTTGATGCAGGTAAACAGGTGGATGAAAACTACTTGAATTTCTGTAACCAAATCACCACGCAACTTGACCAGTTAGCACCCCTAAAAACCATCAAAAAAGGGGTAGACCTTCTGCCCCCTGGTACAATGACAATTTAAAACATCTGAAAAAGGAATGTAAGCTGGCAGAACGGAGTTGGAGGAAAACATATATAGATGGGGATAAAAAAACTTGGAGGAAAACTATATCCACTTATAAAAAGAAGTAATCACAGCAAAAGCTGAATACTTTGCTGCTTTTATTCTGAAATCCTCAAATAGCGCTAAGAGCATTTTTAAAATAGTAAATGATATCACTAATCCCACCTGCACAAAAAAGGAAATTTCCCCAACATCTGTGATGGGCTAGCCGTGTTTTTTGAGGAAAAAATAAGTAAAATCATTAAAGGGTTACAATCTAGTAATGTACCCACACAGGAGACTCAGAATGGGAAATCTAAGAATCATCGTATTTCCCAGAAACAAGAGTGGGAAACGACAGAGACCTCAGATAGTCTTGATCATTTTGTAATACCACAAGTGGATGATTTTATTAAACTAGCTCTTAGTGTGTCCTCAGGTTCCTCATTGGACCCACTACCTCATAAATTATGGAAAACCTTAGGAGTAAAACTTCTTCCGGCACTCAGGCTGATTTGCATGCAATCTCTGGAGAGTGGAACGGTGCCAGTATGCTGGAAAAAAGCGCTGATCACACCTCTCTTGAAAAAAGACTCATTAGATCCAGCCTGCCCGAAGAACTATAGGCCTATTTCATTGCTGCCCTACCCAGTGAAGATCATAGAAAAACTGGTCAGCAGAGAACTTTCTCAGTTTCTAGAAGCTAATGATAAACTGGAGGATGTGCAGTTTGGCTTTCGTCCTGGACATGGGACAGAGATTGCCTTGGTAACTGTATTGGATGATCTCCGAATGCGGGCGGACAGGGGACAAGCTACTATCCTGATTCTGTTGGACCTGTCCGCCGCATTTGATACGGTTAACCATGCGGTACTCTTGGCCAGGCTCGCCAGAGTAGGTGTGAGTGGATTGGCACTGAAGTGGTTTCAATCCTACCTCTCAGATAGAGAACAGGCGGTTGCTCTCCCCCCGTATCAATCTATGTATAGGAAAGTCCAGCACGGGGTACCACAGGGGTCTGCAATCAGCCCCATCCTATTTAATATCTACATGAAGCCTCTTGTGGCTGTTATCAAGTCACATAATATTAGTCTAGTGAACTATGCTGATGACACCCAGTTGATTTTATCTCTGGAAGGCCGTCAGGCACTTTCACTATATAAATTTCATAATTGTATGCAAGACACGGCTCTCTGGCTTCAAAACAACTATTTGCAATTCAATGGGGGAAAAACTGAGATCCTGTGCTGTTCAGTGGGGAAGGTTCCCTATCCATTACCCACTGGGTTTTGGCCACTACCGGTGACAGCCTCTTTGACCCCGGCAAAGGTAGTTCGTAACCTGGGAATCAGTTTTGACTGTAAACTGAGCCTAGAGTCCCAAGTGAACCAGACAGTTGGGAGATGCTTTGCTCTGATGAGGGTGCTACGAAGAATCCTCCCACTGCTGCCTAAGCAGGCTAGGCCGCTGGTAGTAAGAAGCATTATTCTTAGCCAACTGGATTACTGTAATGCTTTACTGCTGGAGTCTCCTAAATATTTGATGGGGAAACTCCAGAGAATTCAGTCAATGGCAGCCAAGCTGGCACTTATGAGATCTCGCCAGTCCTCATCATCTCAGGCTTTGGCTGAGCTCCATTGGCTTCCAGTTGTACAGAGGGTACAATTCAAATCAATGTGTATAGTTTTTAAAGCTCTACATGGCATTGGGCCCAAGCCTTTACAGAGCAGATTTGAATGGTATGTTCCCTCATGCAATCTTCGCTCTTCCTCAGCTAAACTGGCGAGAGTATCCAAGTTTAGAAGAGTTAGATCTCGTGGAAGAGCCTTCAGCATCGCAGCAGCCTCAGCGTGGAACAGACTACCAGCCGAACTTAGACAGATAGATGATCTGCTGCCATTCAGAAAGAAGCTGAAAACTTGGCTCTTTCCCAGGGTGTAGTTCAGTGTTTCTTATTTCTGCAACCGTCATCACACTCTAGGATAACTGATCCCACGTGCTCAAGCGCCAGGATACCCGTAGGGTCGCAGTGCGCTCTATAAATTCTGAATACAATACAATACAATACTCTACTCTACGCCACTTCACTCCACACAGTGCCACTCAACTGCACTCTATGGCACTCCACTCTATGCCAGTCTACTCTATGCCACCCTATGCCACTCTTCTCTACGTCACTTCACTCTACTCTACTCCACTCCATGCCACTCTACTCCTTGCTGCTCAATTCCACGCCACTCTACTCCACTCCATCACACTCTATGCTGCTCTACTCCACGCCACTGCACTCCACTCTATGCCATTCTACTCTACTCTATGCCACTCTACACCACTTCACTCATATCACTCCACTCTTTTCCACTCCATTCCACTTTATGCCACTTCTCTCTACTCTACTCGTCGCCACTCTACTCTACTATATGCCACTCCACGCCACACAGTGCCACTCTACATCACTCCCCAATACATCACTCTACACCACTCTTACTCATCACCACTCTACTCTATGACACTCTGTGCCACTCCACTCTACGCCAATCTACTCTATGCACTCTACTCTATGCCACTCCAAGCTACTCTACACCACTCCATGTCACTCTATGCCCCCTATGCCACACCTATCTACTCCATGCCATTCTACTCCACATCATCCTACTCTATGCTTCTCCACTCTACAGGACTCTTCTCCACGCCACTCTATGCCACTGCACTCTATGTTATTCCTTTCTACTCTATGCCACTCCAGGCCACTCCCTTCCATATAACTGCACTCTTCTCTATTCCACTCCACTCTACGCCAATAAATTCTACGTCACTCTACACCACCCCACCCCACTCTATGCCACGCCATTCTACGCCACTCTACTCAATACCTCTCTTCTTTACCCCATGCTACTCTACTCCATGCCCCTCTACTCCACTCCATCCCACCCTATGTCACTGTACTCTATGCGACTACACTCTGCTCTATGTCACTCCATTCCACTCTATGCCATTACACTCTACACTATGCCACTCCTCTCCACACAATGCCACTCTACCCTACTCTATACAGCTCCACGCCACTCTATGTCACTCTACTCTATGCCACTTTTCTATACCCCATTCTATTCTACTCCATGCCCCTCTACTCCACTCCATCTCACCGTATGCCACTGTACGCCACTGTACTCTATGCTACTCAACTGTACTCTATGCCATTCCACTCTACTCTATGCCACTCCACTCCACACAATGCCACGCTACGTCAAATCACTCTACGTCACTCTACATCACTCTACTTATCGTCACTTTGCTCTATGCCATTCTACACCTTTCCACTCCTCTCTACGACACTCTACTCTATGCACCCTACTCTATGCCTCCCTACTCCACACCAAGCCACTCTATGTCGTGCCACTCTACACCATGCCACTCCACACCATTCTACTCCACTCCACGCCACTCCATTCTACTCTATACCACTCTAGTCTTTGCCACTCTATTCCACACCACTCTATGCCACTCTACTCTATGTCACTCTGCTCCACCCCACTCAATGCCACTGTACTCTATGCCCTTCCATTCTATGCCACACTGCTCTACACCACTCTATGCCACTCTACTCTACCCCACTCCACTCAATACCAGTTTAATCTACGCCAGTCTACTCTATGCCATTCTATGCCACTCCACTCCAGTCTATGCTACTCTATGCCACTCCACTCTATGCAACTCCACTCTATGCCACTCCACTCTACGCCACACAATGGCACTGTACAACCCTCCACTCTATGCCTCCATCCTGTGCCACTCTACGCCACTCTACTCTATGCCACTCCACTCTATGCCACTGTGCTGTATGCCAGTCTACTGTTCGCAACTTTACTGTATGCCACTCCACTCTATACTACACCCCTTCACTCTATGCTACTCTAGGCCACTCCACTCCACACCACTCCACTCTACATCACTCTCCTCTATGCCACACTACTAACTTTTAGGCATGCTGAACAGTGTGGCTAAAAGGTTATTGTCAAAGCCAATAGCTCTCACGTAGATGAGACCTATTGGCTTTGCCAGTGCTCATTCTTTCACTGAAGGGGACCCTTCCTCCATGGTCGGTGTAGCTTTGGCAAAAAATAGAGGTGCCTAATTTGCTGTGCTATAAAGAAATGGCAGATGCGTGGGTAATTTTTGCAGGTCCCAAAGCTAGACTGCAAACCAGTTTTATACCACTGGGGGAAAAAAATTTCCTTAGAGTGGTGGGTTTTCTTTAGTGACATTTTGCACGTTTGTTGTGCAATGTTACCACTGTGTGCAAAGCAGTCCCGGGCAACAAAAGAGAAAGTGAACTTGGTATTTGGAAGTTCTGTCCTAAAACGGAAGGGATTTCTGATGCCATTTCCACTGACATTCACACAACTTATGGGGTTTTCCGGACCCCAGAGTTGGCGGCGGTTCTGCCTTCAGGAAAATCAACATTTCCCCAGTCGCTACTTCGGACAGGAGTTGCAAGAGAGGGGCAGGTAAAAAGAAGACTGGGATTTTACTAGCATAAAGGACATATTGTGATTTTATGATAAACCATGTACCTTTGGGTTACAGGTTGCCTCCTTCATATATACTGTTGTAGTTTACTGTCCAAAAGAGGCATTTTGAAACCTTTCTCATCAGAAAACGTGCATACTGCCTTTGTTGCATGCTCTTCAGCACTCTGGAAAACTTTTGTTTCCAAGTGATTGAGATTTTAGCTAAACAATTCTGTTGTAGTAACCTTCTTTAAAGTGACCCCCCCAAAAAGGGCTTCACAGTTTTCGAGTCCCCGCCAAATAAACACACTGGACACCTGCTGCCTTGTACTACGTCTTTACTCTCTCGTGTACAGGCGCGAACTGACGCTTTCCCCCAAGCTCCTCCCCTTCCTCTTCCTGCCATGCCTGACCCTGGGATCTAGTCTGGGCAGGCATGGCGATACGACATCTCCCCCTTTTTGTATTTTGAACGTTCAATGTCTCTCTCAGAGTTCTTCAATGAGTCGGGTGGGTTTTCGAACAGTTCTCCGTGGTCGGCTGATTCATGGTCGGCTAGAGAGGCGCCCCTCTCTATTGTCACACGCTTCCGACACTCGTCTGGGTTCTTCATGATTGTTCTCTTCTTGACTTGACACGTCCGTGTCCCAGTCAGGTTCTCGAGCCCGAGCGTATGCTGTCGGGTCACACTTCTTGAAGTGTGACACGTTTCTGGTTGTTCTCTTGATTCCGGACTCATCTGTAATCATGGTCCCTTTCCTTCTTGTTACCTGTAACGGATGAGCATAGTAGTGGCTGTCTGCTTTGGTTTTTCTTTCCTGCCTCACTAGCACCCAGTCTCCTTCTCGGATGTCGGACGTCCTGGCATGTCTGCGGTGGTCAGCATATTCTTTCATTTTTGCTTTCTTGGTCCGATCGAGTTCTATCAGGGTCTCGTGGTCCGAAGTCGTGATTCTGGACTGTGTGACAGCGTCTGCGGTCGGTATCCGGGTGCGTGGAATTCGCCCGAGCATCAGAGTGGCAGGGCATTGGTTGGTAGTGCTGTGCGGCGTGGTCCTGTACGCCCGTAGCACTTCATTCAATGCTGGCTGAATGTCACGATGAGCTAGTTCGGCATGTTGCATTGTCTTTTTTATGGTGGCCATAAATCGTTCGACCATCCCATTGGCCTGGGGCCACAGGGGAGTGATCTTTCGGTGCTTGAAATTCAGGTGTCTCGCGAATTCTGCAAATTCCAGTCCGTTAAAAGGTGGTCCATTATCGGTTTTTACCACCGTAGGGATTCCCCACGCAGCAAATGCTTCGTCAATGACAGGTATGACAGTGGTCGCTTTGGTGGAGGAAATTTGGTGAGCAATGGGGAATCGGGAGTACTCGTCCATGATGACGATGATGTACTTTCCCGACTTCAGCGGACCGAAGAAGTCGACTGCTACTTGTTGCCATACACTGTCTGGGAGGTCCGACATCTGCAGGGGGGCGTGTGGTTCTTCTCGCCCTACCACCTGACAGTGTGGGCAGTCTTGGAGTGTGGTCTCTACCATCTGGTCAAGGGAAGGGAACCAGACACGTTCTCACAGCGCTTTCTTCATGGCTACTACCCCTCTGTGTCCTTCGTGTGCCAGGTTGACGGTTCCTTGTCTCAATTGGTGAGGGATAACGATCCTCCTGTCTCTTAGTAACAAGCCGCTGGCACTGATGGAGAGATCCTCCTTGACGTGTTTGAAGGCCATGAGTTCTTGTGTGTTGATGGCGTCATTTGTCTTTGGCTCTTCCAGGTGCCTCCATGAATTGGTGCGGACACGATGCATGATATTTTGGAGCGTGGCATCTTTAGCAGAAGCTTCTATGATGGCCTCTAGTGGAACGGCAGGTGGGCATGCCTGGTCAATGACGAAGTGGAGATATTCTGCGGCTACAGAGTGTCGCACTCGTGTCAGAGCTTGTGGATGCCGTGATATGTAGTCTGCCGGGTTCTCCGCCTTCCCCGGTTTGTGAATGATGGTATACGTGTAGTCTTGCAAACGGATTCCCCACGTTCGATCCGCAGAGGCATCTTCGCCCGGGGTTTCCCAAAGATGGTTGGTGATCGGTGATGAGTGTGAAGTGCTTGCCATAGACAAGAGGTGAAAGTGCTCACACGCCCACACGACAGCCAGGCTTTCTTTTTCCGGTTGAGAATACGCTTTTTCCGTGTCGGTGAGGCTGCGACTGGCGTATGCAACGATGTGGCGTTGGTCGTCTTCATCATCGTACTGCGCCAGAATCGCACCTAGCACAATGGGGCTGGCATCTACCGTGATTTCTGTCTTCCGTTTGCGGTTGAAATAAGCCAGGTTAATGGCTGAGCTTACAGCTGTCTTGATTTTATTAAAGGCTTGTTCGCATTTAGCTGACCATTGGAAGCTTTGCCCTTGTCGTGTCAGTTCTCGTAGCGGGTAGCTGATGGTTGCGTAGTCTTTGATGTAACGGGCGCAGTAACTGGCCATACCCAGGAACGAGCGGATGTCGCTGACATCATGCGGTTGTGGGGTGTCGGATAGTGCTGATACTTTCTCGGGGTCAGGTCTCATGCCCTCTTTTGAGAAGATGTGGCCGTAGAATTTGAGAGTCGACTTGTGAAACTCACATTTATCTTGGTTGAGTGTGAGATTGGCGTTGAGGAGGGCGTGACACACCCGGTCCAGCGCTTTGTCGTGATCTTTCCGAGTCTCTCCGAACACTAAGATGTCGTCACTGTAGTTGAATGCGTTTGGGATGTGTTGGATTACTCGCCGGACGGCCTCCTGAAAAATCTCGGCCGCTGACGAGATCCCGAAGTTGAGGCGCTTGTATCTGAAAAGTCCTTGGTGTGTGGTGAATGTGGTAATGTATCTCGATTTTTCGTGGAGCTCAAGTTGGTGGTACCCCTTGTTGAGATCCAGTTTCGAGAAGACTGTTGCTCCTTTCAGGCGTGTGATCATGTCGCTGATGTGGGGTCCTGGATGCCGCTCCCTTTCAATGGCTGTGTTCGGGGTTCGCATGTCCACACACAGGCGTACCTTGTTGTCTTGTCCTCTCTTGGGCACAACTACTACTGGCGACACCCATAGGGTGGGTCCAGTTGATCGCTCTATGATGTCCGCCCTTAGTAGGTCTTGAAGTTCGTCATCCACCGCTTGCTGCAGGTGAAATGGCACTTTCCTGTGACGCTGTGCCACTGGTGTCATTTGCTCGTTGATGTGCAGCTTGACCTTGAAGTGGGCTAGTTTCCCTAGGCCACTGAACGGCTTTGGGAATTTGCTGATGATGTCTGGCGAGTCATCTACTCTGTACAGAATCTCCACCAGCTTCAAGCGTTCCGCTGTTGGTAAGCTGAGAAGACAGTCTACTGCTTCGGGGCCTTCAATCACATGGATTTGCGCATGAACTGTCCTGTCTTTGTATGTCAGTGTGGTGCGAAACTGTCCTAGACACGGCAATGGTTCTCTGGACATCCACGTGTAGACTCGTACTGCGGCTGGCTCCAGTTTCGGTTTCGGATTCATTCTCTGGTACTTGGTGGTGCAAATGTAGTTGAGTGACGCGCCTGTGTCTAGAACTAACTTGGCGGAGTGGCTTCCCATTTGGATGTGTAGCCGCGGGTACTTCTTTAGTCTGTCCGTATCCGCCACCATGCATACATACTCGTCACTGTCTTGTGATATGGGGGTGAGGGCAGACGACTCTCTGGACGTTGACCGCTGAGATCGGTATGAGCTGTGCGACTGGGTACTGGACCTCGACGAGCTCGTTGAGCGGTCTCTTCGTCCTTTTACAGCCCTTACGTGGTGACGTGACCCTGTGCTTCGCTTGGCCGGTCCCGTTTCCTTGCAACGGGTTTGACTGGTGGCTTCAAAATGGTTGTCTTTCCCACATCGGTGGCATTGTTGGCCAATGGCTGGACACGGACCCGTGTGAGGGTAGTCTTGACCACAACGATAGCACTGTGGTTGTTGTCTCCGGGAATGACTGCCCTTGGTCCCGCTGCGAGGTGACCTTGTGCGAGGTGACCTTGTGAATCTTCCAGATTTATGGTGGTCCGGACGACGTCTCGGTTCTGTGTGAGATTGTCCGCGGAGAGCTTGTTCTCTTTTCTCTGTTTTGCTGGCTTCCATCTTTTTCGCATGCTCCTCCGCTTGGTCATTTATTCGGGTGAGTTCTTCTATGTCATCGAGAGAGTAGTGCTTTTTTTATTAGTCAACGGCGTAGTGATTCGGATTGACACCCCTCGATAATGCGTAGGCGAAGTGCGTCTTCTGTGTTGAAGTTGTCAAATTCGCAATAGCGGGCTAGACGCTTGAGGCGGGAGATGAAGTCGCCCATGGGCTCATCTCGCTCTTGGGACGCGAGGTTGAACGTGTAGCGCTCGTAGTCTAAGTTCCGCTTGTGAAGGAACTTCCTATTTAGGGCTTCTCTCACATCCCCATAAGACGCAACATTGACTGGGGGTAGTTCTTTAATGATTTGTCTGACGTCTTTGCCCACTAAGTTTCGTAGGGCTATGAGTTGTTGGTCAGGGTCACGGACTTGTGATCCCTTCATGAAGTCTTCAAAGTCCTCGAGCCAGCTCTTCCACTTGGGGCCCCTACTGTTTCCAGACGTCAGTATTAAGGGCTCGGGAGGACGCAGGAATGATACTCCCATGAGTATCGGTCCGGGCTGTGGGGCAGTTTGCGCAGGGCCAGGCGCCACCTGTTGTGAAGAGTCGGGTGACGTTGACATGGTGGGACGCGATGTGGCTTCACTCTGTTTTTCGGTGGGCCGCAGTAGCGTCTATGGGCCTCAGCTGCGCTTTCGGCGGGCTCCGGAGAGCTTCTTTGTGTATTGCCTGACTCTAAGATGGCCGCCGTGCTGGAGACCAGGCTTAGTCACTGTGGTGTGCCTGACTCCAAGATGGCCACCAAAATGACTCCTGCATGCTATCTTCAATGGGGCACTTTAATTTGGCTTACCCCAGGCTCCACGCGATGTCCACTCGTTTGGGGCTTCAGTCCGATCCCCGGATTATTTGAGCTCTCGGGGGGGAGTGTTTCCCGGTCGCAGGCCATATCAGCGTGCTGGGCCGCCACTCGCGCTCTCACCAGCAGTATGGACGCTTCGTTCTTCACTTGCGGTAGCGTGTGCCTAGAGGGGGTGGCTGCGCATCCCACCCTCGTTGCCAGTTTTCGAGTCCCTGCCAAATAAACACACTGGACACCTGCTGCCTTGTACTACGTCTTTACTCTCTCGTGTACAGGCGCGAACTGCCGCTTTCCCCCAAGCTCCTCCCCTTCCTCTTCCTGCCATGCCTGACCCTGGGATCTAGTCTGGGCAGTCATGGGGATACGACAACAGTTCACTATCCAATACTGAGGAGGAGCTAGTTCTCTCGCCTCCCACCCCCCAACCCCCCACCATACTTGATTACGTTTAAAAAGAAATCCACTGCATCACACTCAAAGCATCACACAGGACAAAACACACCTCTTCTTGTTGAGCAACTTAGCAAGATATTTCTAATTAGCAAATAAAAGCTGCTGTTACATCATGGCATTATTCCTAGATTTTGTTTGCAATTGAGGAAGCTAAACATTAAATATTAAGAGAGAAATGCACAGGTAAATGGTTTTAAAAACATTAGTTGTACAGTACTCTTTCTTTCTTAGTTGGAAGGATTCTGAAAATAGATCTGGATTTGTGATAACCAATAGGGTTGCAGACTTTCTTTCTTTCCTTGTGGATTAGCACTTTTTCTAAATCAGATGCCAGCGGCCGTGCCAGAGGAAAGGGTGTATAAAACTGTGGACTAGAACTCCGAAGAATCTCATTTGAGGGGTAACATATGGTGTATTTCCTGACAACTCATGATTTATAAAGTCAACTTTTTAACTTGAAATATGTAGTCTGAGAGCTGGGAAAAATATCAGGGGTTCAAAGAGGTGCTCGTGACTAATGCTAAGTTTAATGTTTCCAGGTGCATGGAGACTTTGATGTCTCATATCAAACGTCCAGTGGGTCTTGCCTGGTTTTAATTATCTTCAAAAGGCTGAGCCTTCTTTTGGTCTTCGATAGACATGCACTGAATCATGAGAGGATATGTCTCTTTTAGTGACTTTTCCACAGATTCGATTTGAGTTACACACATGATGCATATTTAAGGGAAGGCAATTAAAAAAAAACATCTTGCATTTCTTTGCGGCTCCATTTTTGGGGAATATTGTTCTAATGTTTATTTGTATTTATTTGCATCTATATGTTTTGCTCAGTATTTAAAGCAGGGTGATGCAACTACAATAGCAGCGTATAATAGGCGACTAAAGGGCTGATTGCAAGTGGCCAGTAAATTGTTATATGTGCGGTAACTAACTCCTGTTACTGCACATACCACAAATAGGAGTTTGTCGGAAAGCGCCGGCCACTGCAATTTTACCAGATAAATAACAGCAGGTCAATTTATCATGGAAAAGGGCCCAATTTTGGTAAGCTGAGTACCAAAATCTGCATTGTATGCCCCATTTCCACTGGTGCAACTTGTAATTGGAGTTATGTATTGCATTTGGTAAATAACGATCCCCAGTGTATGGTTATTTGTCTGATGTGATAAATAACAGTCCTACACAGAGCCCACTTGTAATCAGACCCAAAGAGTGGAGTCATCAACAAGTGCTGGGAATAAGTAGGTAAAGGAGACAACATTGGGGTCAAAATATATCGTTTGGAGTCAGGCCTTTTATTCAGCCTTCCAGGATACAGGGCTCCCACTGGGTGCCAGCATCAAGTTGTGTTGCTTGCTGCCTAGCACAAATATCAATACATGTTCTTATTGTTAGTTCTTAGTGTTAATCAATGGACTAGTCTCTGCCTCTTCTGCTTTGCTGGGAAAACCTCTTGCTCCAACCGTGGTCAGATTCCCAGATCACAAAGCCTACCACTGCCTCACCTTCCCCAGACGTATGGTGCCACCTCCTGACTCTTACCTTGTTACTACAGGCGACTGTGCGCTCTGCCCTCTATATCAGGTCACTTACAAAACACTTTAAAAAGCTTAGAAGTGCATCTTCCCTGTCACCTAACTGTCAACACACATCAAATTCAGCCAATCATGAACAAGAGGTCGAATTCTGACTTACCTACTTTGTCAAATACTGTCCTATCTATTCGCTGCTTCACCCCCATCATCAGTTGGTGATCCCATTGATTGAATTCTTCTTAAGTACTTTATGTTGCACCAATGCACTGCTATCACCTGTAGGAAACGCGTGTATTATCTTCTTTGAGAACTTTCGGTGCTCATTGAAGAAGGTCTTTCCTCCCAACAGTAGTGACTCGGAAGGACTAATGGCAGTTTCATGAAGAGTCCCACGACTCCACAAGTACTTGGACACAATTCTGGGGTTTCATTTTTTTAAATAAAAAGTACACACCTTTTCATCTGACAGGACCACAAGCTTTTTTAAATCTTCCTTTACTGGAAGTTGTAATATGCTTGTCCTTGAAGTATATGTTTTATATGTCTGGCTGGCATGCGCACAGTCCTCCCATTAACAGCTATGCAAAAAGTCCTTGCTTTGATTACAATATAACTAAGGAAAAGTAGTGAGTCCTTCACAACTCAAAGATTGTCCAACACCCTGGTCATGTAGTAGAAATGTGAAGTGGTAGGTTGTGTGCTAGTCTTCGCTTTCTTCAAATGCCCGGCCAAATTACAAATAAACGTTTTCTTTGACCCCTTCATTAAAATGCACCAAGCCCAGTGTAATGTATTAATCATGCAACAAGAGTTTAGAAGTGTCACGCTTCTTGCACAAGTGGAGCATAATTTTGTTGAATTAATTATTTCAAGGAAACAACATCACTAAACTCTTGTACTGATGTTTAAACGCCCTTTTTCTCCTGAGCAGGGAGTATGGGATTAATAAATAGGCTGATGTCTTGAATAATAGCTGTAAGAGATAATTTTTTATCTAAGTCAGAAGAGGTGAAATGGTTAAAGTGAGCATACATCCGTGATATTATTCCAGGGAGCAAAATATCCCCCATTTTAGGAATGGACTTCCTGTAGTAGCTGATAGGGCTTGATATGGCCTCTTGGGGAATCTTCCCTGCCATCACTAATTACTGATAGCACATTTCAGAAATAGGCTGGAGTTTCCATGTACCAATCTTCAAAAGTACTCAGGTGATTTTAAGAGAATACATAAATACCTTCCACACGGTATGGCCATGTGTAAGAGTTTTTTGTATAACCCTGCTGATAGAATGGTCAGCATCATAATGATTGCTAATATGATCAAGTGTGTTTTGAGATGTTTCGTGATTTCACATCAGAGTGAAGTTTATTTTTGGTGTACTTTAGAACAGGTAAAATCAATGCAACACCCTCCGAATACATGATAAATCTGGTCTAAGAAAATTGAGTATATGGAAAAAAAAAGACTTGTGATAGTAGAAGAAAATATTTAAGGCCTGATTCATAAATTATGTGATACCTCCCCAGACTCCTGAATCGCGCTTCCCTGCAAACACAATGGAGGATCTCTCTTTTGCATGAGATAGTCATACTATTTTGTTAAGTCAACTGTAAAGATTTTGGAAATGCAATTATATTTCCTATGTAGTAACGGAACAATATTTTGTGATGTGAAATAAAGTCCTTCTATTGTTTTTATAATGTTATTGACTTAATAGAATGACTATCTTCTATAGTACAGAAGACAGATCTTCTATTATGTTGGCAGAGCGGTGGCATGCCTTGATGGCAAGGTGTTAGTGAATGGGCCGCTGAGTGGAAGATCAGAGAAGCCTATGCACAGACCCGTTCCCCACAGCACGGAACATTAATAGCAGTTTTATTAACAATTTTAAACTATACAATTTGATTGTAGGATTGTCTTTGGGTAGTCAGGACTCACATTTACCTGTATAATTTTAAGGTCATCCCAAACTTATGGCGGACACAGGTCATTCAGGATTCTTTCTTAAAAAGTTCCGGTTTATTGAAGACGCATTTCTTGTTAAGGATGACTTGTTCAGATGTTGGATCAGTGCTGATCTTGAGGATTTCCAGCATAGTACAACAATCGTACGGTCAGGATAGCTATAAAAGAAAGCAGCAAATACCTCTTCGGAAAGCATCCCCTGTTATAATATTTGGAAAGTCTAATCCAAATATTTACATCATGGTTCTGTGAGACACTGCTGCTCATTTGAACCACCCATATACAGTGTGATTACTTCTGCTTATTGCATGCTTTGACCTATTTACTAAAACAATTTCCTTTTCATTTAAAATGTATATAAGGCTTATCTGCATGTAGCTCTCAACAATGTTGAAAGGTTACAAACACAGTAAATATGACATTGTCAGATGGATAGTGTCACCAAATACTATATTTAAAAGAAACGGTGGTGTAGTACCACGAACATCCAATTCGTAAAAATAAATGTAAATCAATCACCCACCCTCGATGTAGCCATTGTATGGCATGAAGTCAACTTTTAAAATGTGTATTAGATTAAAGTTGAGTTGAAATTGTTGAGGTCATAATGTTTTGACTTTTATTATTACTTAAACGATTTAAAAAAAAAATTTTAAAAGTTGTTTTTATTACATGCATTCTTTAGTTTAGTGAACAATACCCTACTAACCCACTTAGAAATCCTTAACGCTTCCCATCCCTGGAGCCTTCAAACTTTGAACTACCATTTAAAACTACCTTTACTGAATCCTAAAAGCTTCTTACTACCCCTTAATGCTACCCATTCCTCAACCCTATAAATCCCTAAGCTATCCCTATTGCTACTGTTCTGTAAACCCTAAAAAAAAATCACATGTCCTCGTCCCATTCATTAACATATTGGAGATAACCATCTCCCGACAGAAAAAAAGAGCAGAGGCATGCTGGGACCCTAATACTGCCCCTCCCACCGGGAGTACATAAGCAGTACTTACCCAGCATCCCGTCTGTTCTTTTTCTGTCTGTCGACAGAATGGACGTGGTGTGCTGTTTCGCTGCTCCTGCTGGGCTGGTGTGGCGTTCTTTTCTTCCTCCCCCGCCCGGCTGCCTGGCTGTGTGGGTGGGGGGTTTCCTGGTCTGTCCCCTGGCCTGCCGGGCTTGCTGGGGGTCATGACGGTGATGGCCGGTGAGCTGCCTGGCCTGCGGGCCCTTTGCGGCTGGTGCGCCTCCCGGGTGCTTCCGGGTCGCGTGCACGACTTCCTGAGGCTAGGCTGGTTGGGAGACGTGCCGCGTTTGCTGTGTGCCGTGCCTTCCCGCTGTTGGGGTGGGGGCCTTGCTGCTGGTGGTGTCCGGCCCCTGCCCCGGGTGAGTCCTGCATAGCGTTTTTTTTCTTCCTGGTTCTTCCTGCCTTTTCTCCTGCAGGTGTGCTCGTTGTTGGGGGCTGTTTCAGGATGCCCGCAAATTGATTTTGGAGGAGCGCGGCTCCTGGCTCCTCCTTCGGCCCAATGTAGGATGCTGGGTGTCCGAGTCCCACCGCAGCTGCTGGGTGTCACGCCTACGGCGGTGGAACGCTACTTCTGGCTGCTGCCTCTGGGTGCTGCGAGGGTTGGTTTTCTTCCAGCCTTTTCCCCATGTCCACCACACTCTGTGCGGGCCCCAGTGTGTGGTGGTGTTCCGTTCCCGGGGTGCGCACGGTGGCTCCGTGTTTCTGTTCATGTATGCACTGGTATCCTGTGTAGTCATGTGCATTTTGTGGCGCGACAGGGCTGCTTCGTGCTGGGCACCGCCGTCCTTTTGGGCGCTTCCTGCTTGCTCCTCTCGCTTGCTCCCCGGCCCCCTCTCTCCTGCTGGGCTGGGGGGGGTGCCGGGTGCCCGGTGGTGTGTGGCTCGGTCCTGGTTCCTGGCCCGGTGGCGCCTCTTTTTTGTGTGTGGTGTTGGTCCGCCCGCCCCTGTTCCATTTTTGGAGGGTTGGCCTTCTGGGCGTGACCCTGTTGGGCGGCGGCGACTCCTGGTGTTGCCGGGGATTGTTCCTGAGGCCTCCTGCTTGCGTGGCATGCACTCTGCCGCTGCACCTTCTTTATTTCTTTCTTTATGCGTTTTTATATAGCGCAGACTTTACCCGAAGGTGTCTGTGCGCTTCACAAAGCCCTCGTGAGTTTGTCTGCGGGGCTGGGGTTCTTGCCTGTTTGGGCTGTTCCTCGTCCTTGGGTCCTGCCCTCCTGGGTGTTCCGGGTGGCTGGGCTGGCGTGCTGGGGTGTGCAGTGCTGCCGGTGTTTTGGTTCACCGTGTGTGCTGTCTTTTTGGGCTTGTCTCCCCTGCGGGGGCCTGGTCGCCGGCCTGGCTCTCTGCCTCGGCGGCCTCCTGCTCCCAGGCTGCTTTCGGGCGGCCGGGGCTGGCGCCGCACCTCCGCTGCCGCTTGCAGCGGGACTGTGCCGGCTTGTCCGCTCTGCACTTTTTCCCTCCTGGGCTCCTGTGTTGTGCTCTGCTGGGTGCCTGTGGGCTTTGTGGCTCGTCGCTGCATTGCCTCTGCGGTGCGTGGCCTCCCTGGGTGGTGTGGCTGGGGTTCGTGGTCCTCTCTTGGCCGTGGGCTCGCTTGTGCTTGCCCTCTCTTGGGATCCTGGTCCTGCCGGGGTCTGCCCGCTTTTCTGATGTTCCTGCGTAGTCCTGCTCCTCGGGGTGTTGTTGGTGCAGGTGCTGTGGTGTGGCCTTGAGTGAGCTGGGTCCCTGGGTCGGCTCTCCCTTCCCGGGGGTCCTTGCCTGTGCTGCAGGCTCTGTTCCTCTGCTGGCGTCCGGTTCGGCTGGGTTGTGTGCCCTGCTTGGCTGTGCCTTGGGTTCTCTTCTTTCTTCTGGTCCCCGTTGGGCGGTTCGGCTCTCTTTTGGGTGCCTCCGCTTCCTGGCTTCTGCGGCCTCTCTTCGGGGTTGCTCCTTCTGTCCGTTGGAGTGCGGTGTCCCCTTCCTTTCTGGGGTCTGGCCTCCCTGGGGTTCAGGGGTTGGCGTTTGCTGGGGGGCTTCTTTCCCTGTTGCTGCCTCCTTTGCGGCTGTTGTGTTCTACTTGCACCTGTCTGTAGCTTCCGGTGTGTGTTCCAGGCCCTCCTGTGTGCTTGGGTTGCTTTGTGGGGAGATGGCTGTGTGCTGTCTTCTGCTTCTTGCCTCTTCCGCGCTGGGTGCTGTTGTCTTTGGTTGCTCCTGGCTATGGCGCTGGCTGTTCCTGGCTTCTGGGGTTTCCTTGGTGTGGCCTTGTGTTCCACTGCTTCTGCGGCACCCCTGCTCTGTTTCCTGGGCTTGCCTTTGGCTTCTTTTGGTGGGTCCTGGTCGTCCCTCCTGATTCCGCCGGCGAGCCTGCTCTCGCCTGGTCTCTGTGGTTCCGCTTGGTCGGGCCTGGTTTGTTCCTGGTTGGGGGTGCCTGTGGCTGTCGGCTTCTCGGACTGGTGGGGTTGGGCCCTGCTCTCCCTTTCCTTTGCGTCCCCCCCGGGTGTGTTTCCGGTGGTGGTTCGCGTTCTGGGTCCCTGGGGTTCGTGCCTCTGCTGGTTGGGCCTGGCTCTCTTTCGCTGCTGCTGTGTCCTTGGCTTGGCGCCTGTTTTTTTCCCCTCTTTTGGTCTGCTTGGGTTTTCTGGCTTCTGCTGGTTTTGGGCGTCTGTTGGTCGCCCTTTTTTTCTGACTTGCGTCCTTGCCTGGGCTCTCTCTGTGGGTCCTGCCGGGGCGCTCTCTTGGTTTCAGGCCGTGTCCTGGTGGGTCCTTCTGGGCCTGCTCCTGCCGGCGGTTCTCTTCCCGGGCTTGGTTCGCCTCTGGTT
Source organism: Calotriton arnoldi (assembly GCA_963921515.1). NCBI lineage: Eukaryota > Metazoa > Chordata > Amphibia > Caudata > Salamandridae > Calotriton > Calotriton arnoldi. The sequence goes on from CAWUFW010004189.1 coordinate 1,589,260, forward strand.
CCCTTGTTGGGTCCTGTGTGGGGTCCTGGTGTTGGGTGCTTCTGGGTTGACGTGTCCTGGGTTGCCTCCTGTGCTCCTGGTCTGCCGGCTTCCTGCTGGTTCGGCGTGGCCTCTGGCTGGGCCTCCTTGTCTTGCTGGGCTCCGGGGTGTGTTTTGCTGGGCATTCCTGGTTCTTCCTGGTTCCGGTGTCCTGGCTCGCTCCTGTTTTTCCTTTGCTTCCCCGGGCTCTGTTCCCAGTGTGTCTGTTTTGGTGCCCCCCCTCTTTGGTTGGGGTGCGGTTCTGTGGGGTTCCTCTTCCCTGTTGGGTCCTCCCTCCTGGCTGCAGGTTGTCCGGGTTCTGCTGCTGCTTGGCCCTCTGCCTTCTTTGCTTCCTCCGGTTTCCGTTTTGGCGGTTTCCTGTGTTTGTTTTTCTTCCGCCCTTCTGTTTGGTCCGGCGGTGGTGTGTTGGGGGTCTCTGTCGGCCTCCCTGCCCTTTCCTTTGCCCTGGGCTCTGCGTGGGTTCCTTCCAGGGGCTGGTTGGGCCTGTGGGTCCTCCTGCCTTGGTGGGTTGCTTGGCTCCAGTCCTGGCTTCCTGGTTCCTTGGGCGTTTGTTGCCCTGGTTTTTGCTGTCTCTTGGCTCCTCTTCGGCGTTGGCTGGGGTCGGGCCTGGTGGGTTTCTGGTCTGGGTGCTGTGCGCCCTGGGGCCTTTTCCGTTGCTCCGGCCTTTGCTGAGTGCTTGGCCTGGGAGTTGGGTGCCTGTGCGGTCCTCCGCCTTGTTGGCTTCTGTTGTTGTCTACCCTCTGTGTTGCGGTGCCTATTCGGTTCCGGGTTACCTCCTCTGCTCCGCCTGTTCTGGGTTTTTTGGCCACCCTGTTCGGTTGGCAGTCTTCTTCCCTGTGGGGCTTTTGGCTTCCTGGAGTTTCGGGTCTTTGTCTCCTTCCCTGTCCTTTTCGGTTTGGTTGGGGTCTGGCCCCTGTTCTGCTCCTGGGCTCTTGCTGAGGCTCCTCCCTCTGTGCTGGGTGCTTGGTGGTTGTCGTTTGGTGGCCCTGGTGGTGCTGGTTTCCTTCCCGGTCCTGGCCTCCTCTGCGGGGTTTCGTTGGCTTTCCCCTCTGTGCTCTCTGGGGGCCGGGTCTTTCGGTTTGGTGGGGTGGGCCGGTTTCTGGCCTGTGCCTTCCTCCTTCCTTGTTGGTCTGGGTGCTTGGGCCTGCGCCCTGTTGCCTGGGCTGGGCTTCTTTCTTTGTCCTTCTCCGGGGCGGTCGAGGTTTGCTCGGTGTCTGTGCGGCTGCCGGGTCCGGTGTGCCTTCCTGGGGGTTCTGGGCTGCGCGGACTTGTCCGGTGGGTCCCTTGGCTGTGTCCTTTTGGCCTGGTTGCCCTGTTTCTCTGGTTGGCGGCCTCCTTTTTGTGGCTCTGGCCTTCTGTTTTTTTCTTGGTTGTCTCCGGTCCTTGTTTGACCCTGCTGTCCTCTTCTGGGTTGCTGGCCGGTTGCTTCCTGCAGTCCCCCCTTCCCTCCTTCTCGGTGCTCTCTTGGGTTGCTGCGTTTGGTGTGGTTTCCTGGGTGCGCTTGTGGGTTCGGAAGGCCGGTTTTCGGCTTTGGTATTCTCCAATATGTTAATGAATGGGACGAGGACATAAGGGACCTGGGGGTAATGCTCTATTACTTACCGGTAATCTTCATTGCTCTGGGTCCCGTTGTCCTCGTCCCATTCATACGCCCCTCCCTCCCTCCCGGGCGGCCGGCCTTCCTGTCTGGGCTTGGTTGTACAGACGGGATGCTGGGTAAGTACTGCTTATGTACTCCCGGTGGGAGGGGCAGTATTAGGGTCCCAGCATGCCTCTGCTCTTTTTTTCTGTCGGGAGATGGTTATCTCCAATATGTTAATGAATGGGACGAGGACAACGGGACCCGGAGTAATGGAGATTACCGGTAAGTAATAGAGCATTTCCCCTTAATGCTTCCCTTCCCATACAAATAAAATTCCTTCTACCCCTTAGAGCTAATCTTCTCTGCATCCTAAAAGCCCTTTACTACCCCTTAAAGCTAGCCTTCCCTGAACTCGAAAAAAAACAGAATCGAAGTTTCTGTATCTGAAGAACAGTAATTTTCACAGTTCCCAAAAAGAGCAAGAACTTTTTTGCAATTGAATCTTTCATTAATACGTTCTGTGATATAAAAATTAATATATGGTAACACACACACACACACGCCCGATCCCTACACTCCCTCCCACACACACATACGTATATATGTAAGTGAAGAACTAGAACTCTGCGAGAATTAAACCGGAAACCCCCCAGAGATTGCAGAAAAGGGAGTACCCTCTTCCACAGTTTGGGAAAATGTAAACTGTTGTTTCATTTTTTAATGGTGATCTAGTGCGTACAAATCCCCAGAGCCCCTTGTGGGAACCGCTTTCCAAGGCAAATGAATCTAGTCAGCATGTGCGACGGATGACGGTTTCCAGATGTTCCCCTGTGCTTGTTTTGGCACCGCTCGCTGAACGCTAGAACATGTGCTGGCGAAGAGTCAGCAAAGGAAGTGAGGCTCTGATGTAAGAGCCATTAGACGAAGGCCTAGTATGGCAGTGAAAACGGAGACGTGGGAGACCGCAGCGCCAACCTAGCCGCCTCTGAGCGCTCCAGCAGCAGTGAGCGATTTAACATATGTTGTTTGCTGATGTTGACGGAGAAGCAGATATCCACTGTGCAAACCTGTGCGTGGATCTCCATTCTACTCGCGCACAAAAGCTTTGCCAGGCACAAAATCAGACAGGGTGTGGCTAAGTGCAATGCACACTTTCACTTACAAGTTCCTAGTTAAATGTGGTGTGATAACTACTTCCCCAGCAAATGACCAGTTGCCAAAAATGTAGTTCACTGTTCCTAAGGATGTAAAAGAAATGTACGATTGGCCTTATGAAACTCATCAAATGTATCAGCATTTTGATAGAGAAATTATTTGGTGATACCAGGCACTGCATTTTATGCCCAGTTAATTGTGACCGAAAATTGCTTTCAAGCAATAATTTCTCTCTTTCATAAGTGTCTCCATGGTATCAAAATACAATTGCAATACATTAGACTCTAATCGAACCCTGAACTGCCAAAGATTGTTTCCTAATTGGCAGATGCACCAAGGAAATTGCCTATAATTAAGTGGAGAATGCAGCACATCCTCCGTTTGGCTTTGTGTTACATGTGTTCCCCCCTCTTTTTAAGGAATTTTCAATTACATTGCATTTTTTGGATTAAGTATGTATTTTTAGAAATGTATGTATTCATTTTTTGCATGCAGCAGTGGTACAAGAAAATATCAGAATCTGACCAGCCTGTTAAAACTTCCGACTGCTGGGCGTAGGTAAAAGAAGTCATGTAAAAATAGAATACAAAATAAATAAAATAATGGAATGGTGAGGAATGGGCAAGAACCAGTGACCAATCGATGATTGCAGTGAGGGAAGCACATAGAGAGAGGATGGAGTGGGAGATCTCAGGGAAAAAAATGTAATGTTAACATAATATATTTAAAAAAATGGGAAGCAGGGAGTAACGGTCGAGTGAAGAGAAGCAGAAAGAGGGAATGTGGGAGGTAAAGATTTGGGAAGACGTGTAGAGAGCAAGGAAAGACATGCACACCAAGAAAGAGGTGAAGAAAATTAAAACAAGCACTGGCAAAGCCAATAGGTCTCACCTTTGGTGCCTATTGGCTTTGCCTTAGGTTTTAGCCATGCTGTAGAGCATCACTGAAGCTGAGCAGCATGGCTAAAGAAAACAAAAAAACTGAAAGGGGCTATGATGTGGCAGCCACATCATTTTGTAGGCTCGCTCACCACGCATGTGCATACCTACAAAATGATTCAACCATTTTTTTTAAATTACTGAGATGGATCGATAAATAAAAATGAAAAAGTAGCACAAAGCAATTAAGGTTTTTTTTAAGTGTGTGTGGGTGGTTGAAGCAACATAGGGGGTGCAGGTGGGAGGGACCTAAGAAAGGAGGTGAGGGAAGCATCACAAAGGACGTGGGAAGGAAGCATCACAAAGGACGTGGGTGGTGTAAACTACAAGGAGGTTGCAGGAAGAAACACAGGTGGAGCGGTGGAGGGGAAGCATCATGAAGGGTGTTGGGGACAGACACAGCACGGAGGGCAAATCTGGCATAAAATAGCAACAGGCGAGAGCAATGTGGAGAGCAGAAGGGACTGGGGCAAGAAGGCAACATCGGGACAAGTACCCGGGGTGAGCGCAACATGTAAAAGGCAGGGGCAGCAGACAGCAACATGGAATGAGGACAGGGGAGAAAAGTATACAAGTGAGACAGCTGTAAAACACATGCACTCTTATGGAGTGCTTAATCCAAAAGAAAAAGCGTAGTGCTTGAAAAGCAAACAGTGGAAGGACACAAAATTGTGTCCATGCTCCAGGCGAGAGACAAACATAAGCAGAGGAAGAAAAGCACACAAACTACAAATGAAAAGCAAACAAATGAGAGTGAAAACAAAGTGAACCAATGGTAAGCAATGGACGGGCTCCCACTGTAAGCTGACAATAGGTCTTTATGCCAACTGCCCTGCCTGTTAGGCATGACCTAAAAAGAGCCCATTCAGGCCAGCTGTGGCAGGATACAACTCATCTAAGCAGAAGCAATGTAAAGAAGCAATGCCCCACAGAAGAGACAAACACAAGGATAGGGAGGAAATCAACTGAGTAAGGAGCAGGGAATTGAGATAGGCAAGATAACCATCCAATCACGAGCCAGGTACATATCGAAAGTCAACTCTATGCATTGTACTGTAGACAAAATATCTTCAACAATAGAGAAAGTTCTTTGTAGGCAAGACCTAATCATCTGTTTTGTTTGTCGAACCAGACGTTTGGTGTTTCATGTTGTGATGATGTACAGAGGTAGGAAACCTTTTATTATGTGTCCAACTTACATTTAATTGTGTTACTTTCTCCCTGTGGCTATGTCCCACCTGTTAATGTTCTCAATGAATAATGAAAGTAACATGGTTTGATGTATTAACCACAGGAACAATCTGGTTGAGGACACACCATCCGAACTTCCTATAGACAGTACAATTTCAACTGCAAGATGATAGATCATTCAAGAAAATCAATTACTTTATCTGAACCAAGACCCACTACTACTTTTTGAAAAACGTTTTTGGTTCACACAGATTCCAGGAAGAAAGTGCACAATTCTATCTCGTAACACTGTCCAGCTGACATTGAAATTGCGTGGAATATATTCAGATTAAAAAAAGACACTAATCATTCACCAAATAGCATGTATACTTTTAAAATCTACCAATGCAGTTAGAACCTTAGATGGAACTGTCTTTGGCACGAAAAGTAACATCTGTTCACTAAAAACGTAGCCCTCATTTCACGTAATCAGTTAGCTGTAATTAACTTAGCCACGGCATTAGTTGTCTTGCATTAATTGACTATAATGATGATTAAATCTGTCATTTAACCCTAGTGTGAATATTTTCTAGTTAGCAATGAAACTTTGACCACAGGGGGTATATAATCCACATACTGACCTCCTATGCCAAAGTGACAGGTTCTCGAATGTGAATATGCATTTCTCCTGAATGAACAACAGTGGTCAAAGTGCATTAAGAAAAGTATGGGAACTGTGATGCTGCGTGCAAAGGGGGTGGGGTGAGTGAGCGTGGGGTCGTGGTCAAAGGTGTGGCTAAAAAAACAAAATATTCTGTATCTTTTTTAGATCTTTCACCTTCAGGTAACTACATATATAATAACGCACAGGTCAAATGAAAATTAAATGCAAGTTATGTTAATCAGTGGGAAATCGGACATTATGAAACCTCAATTAGTTAATGCACTGCACCAGAGAGCCACAGAATTGAATCCTGGTTGGTGCAATAGAGAATAGTGACTTGTGTATGTTTAGTGGAACAAGGTCCCAGTCTGTGACAGAAAGGACTGTGAACATGCAAGTCATTATTTTAAACTTTAATTATTCACAATATAAGATAGGTTGGTACACAATGTGCAAAAAGATTTACGATTAAAAAAGAAAGGGCTTTCAAAATAGAGATTTCAGTAATAATATACACTAAGTTTTTTTTTAAAGTCTTTGAAAAGCACACACTTCTTAGCTTAGCTGGTCGCTCCCTTACAATACCTCTCAAAAACATAAACGCGTCATCAGGAAACTTCAAGTGATTCCATCAATTAAAGCTAATACCAGGTTCTAAGCAGCTTTTGCATTTGCGGATAAACCAGTTGTGCACATTTACATTTCTTTCATGCAAGCAGGCACCCTGGCAAGGTGGCTTGCTTATCTGTCTGCGCCTCCATCGGTTTCACAGCTCAAGAGACTGCCTGCCTGCCTTACACGCCAGCTGAAGCATTTAAACTGTCAGAATTACGCGTCCTGGGATGGTCGTCTTTTTACACAAAGTAGGGGAACTGTTTTCCTAAATTTAAAAAGTAGGGCATGTGGTACCACTCAGATCCCCCCCGCCCCACTTCGACCTCTGATGAACAAGCACCTATGGATGGATGTAATGGGTCCACTTATTGACAGGTTCATTTACATTTTGATATTGCCTGATTGGGAAATGTTAAAACCCAAGTTACCAAAATAACTTTTAAACCATCCTTTGTTAAAGTTTTAATGTATTTTAAGGTTTGTTTATTTGGCGCAAAATTAACCAACAGGACAGTTTTGTTTGTTAAAATATTATCTAGGGATCTCTTATGGTACACTGCATTTCAAGATGACCCTCTGCCTTTCAGTGTCCACGATTAACACCGGGTCAAGGAGGATGGGTTTAATTGCAATCATTATACTTATCATAGTAGCGGGGTTTCATTGCTCAGTTTATACTCATTTCATCACATTTAATGCACACAGATGACTCTCTATGCGCTCAGTCCACCTGCAGCCTCAGATAAGGGGCCTCTGTAGCTGGGTTGCAGCCGTGCGATCCATTCGTCTATGAAGTCTTCTGTGCAAGTTAATTGGTTGGCGCCGGCCCAAGCCTTTGTTCGTTCGGCCCGAAGCCATGAGGTTGCGAGCTGCTCCGAGCCTGAGGCGGCACTTTCAGCCAGGCCGTTGCTGAAAGGAGCTGCTTTCAGCTCACAGCTCTGCGGCGTGGTTTTGTGGGGGAGTCATTTCTACAGATTTAAATGTTCTAAAACTATTCACACCACCCCCACTATCTCCCTTTCGCCTTCCAGTACATATCTCACATCTTTTCTTGGTAGAGAGCGTCTCCGGAGCCTACCCCTCCCTTTTCCGGCTCCAGTCCCAGTTTGTCACATTTTACCCCGATATTGCCCCCCTCCCTGCTGGAGTTACCTAGACCGGGACAAACATGTTTTATGCTTTTACAGCATCCAAAAAATGTCACCCCCTCAAACCGAAAAGGTTTCATCCTGATAAGTATTTTAAATGGGAAATTAATAAGTGCAGGTACTCATTAAAATGGGCTAGAGATGTGGAGAGTGGGCGGGGCTATGGGGCGGGGCTCAGGGCAAGACATGATGATGCTTAATGGCTTCTATACCAGTTGCAGCACATACCAAAACACATGAGAAATGTGCTTACATGCCAAAGCTGGTTAACTCGTAACACAAAATGAAAGTCAAAAAACTTTTGTTAACATTTCCTTGTTTTGTAATAGTTGCTTCTTAATGCCATTTGCTGTTGTTTGGCACAAAACTATATATTCTCGAGCGTGCACACACATGCAGAAAGAAACAAGCAAACATGCACACACACAGCCATCCACACATTTCCTTTAAAATACCTCCTGAGTGTCCTGATTCTCTTCCTCCTTCTCTCTCTTTACTCTCTCACAAAAACACATACACACTCAAGCAGGCAATCACACAGACATAAACAGACTCAGGTGGGATTAAAGCAATTTTAAACTCCTTACCTCCAATGGGTTTCTAAATGGCTGCTATCGTTGGGCTGCCTCCATACCTGTGTTTGCACAAATGCACACGATAGTGTGAATGTGACTGACAGCACAGGGCCTAAATGGACCATGCTCTGTCAAACACAGCATGATGGTGAACACCCTGACATTATGCAAAAGAGCCCACACTGAATAGTTCAGCAGGGGCTCAACTCAGAGCTACAGAAGCGCCTTGGCGGTCAGAGACAGGTTCCACTCTGACAGCCTAGTGCTCACCAGCGCTAGCAGCCAATGAGCCTACCTTTCATGAGTACCAGTACTCTCTTCGGCAGTAGAAAAGTGCTGGTACTCAGAGTGACAAACATAAGAAGTGCCTGCACTCAGTACCTGTGAGTACCAGCCCTTTAAAGCACTGATCCTGGTTATAAAAGTCCCCGTAGCCAGTCTCTGTTCACACTTGTACATTTCCAATGTTTGAAAGAGCACATAGGTTTACAGATAGGCACTGCTCCAAAAGTACACTATTACACTTTACGGTTTCCACTGATCATTTAACAGGAATGATAAATACCAATTGTCATCGTGTACCAGTGCTTAATTTGAGCTGGTGGTTGCCGGTGACTTATTATTCCTCATCAGACATTGACTGAGAGGAACAGAGGAAAACACAAACAGAGGGGAAAGGACGAAGAGAAAGATAGAAGAACCGTGACAATGGGAGTAAGCAGGAACCTGCAAGAGAGAGAAAGAGCAGGGATTGTCAGGTAGTGGAATAAAGAAGAATATGGTGGGTTCAAAACTACGCATTCTGCATGCCGACATTTAATAACAACACTGTGGGCTTCTGAGCTGCGCTTTGAGCACCCACACCCATTCTTTTATAAATTAAGCACTGTTGTGTGTTTTGTGACTTGTTTATGTTGTAAAATGATGTAAAATGATATAAGAAATTCCGAGATATATATATATACACACACACACACACACACACACACACACACACATATATATATATATATATATATATATATATATATATATATATATATATTTCTTATAACATCTTACAACATCATATATATATATATAGCTCCCGTTTCGGAAAATGAATAGCTTAGAACAATAAGTGGTGACCTCTCTTCGTGCCAGTATTTTCCCATGTCCCATTGAAGCAGTGACGATGTGGTAGTGCCCAGCACCAGCTTGCGTTCTAAGCATCAATGGATATTAGGTACCCACATGCAGTAAAATGAGCATTACCGTCCTGTTGTGATCTGCGAGCGTGACCACTAGCACATGGTGTGGCCAGGTTTAAGGTTCCAACTGTGCTGCTTTTGAATTCCAACTCTTAGTACCCAGCCAGGACACTTCGTGGACAAGTGACCCAGTGTCAGCACACTGCTCTGGGTGAAGGTGTGCTAGAATAGCGAGGATCAAAATACTATGGCCAAACCTTCAACCATGACAACATTGTGAATGTAAGCATATATAGGAAAGTATAGATTTGCTCTTCTTAACATCTATGTACCTTGAAGCTATACATATATCATCAAGTTACATAGATGTGGAGTGAACAATAGTAAATCTATATTTACCTAAACATACGTAACTGCACAATTTTATGGTTGTCGATATGTTGGCCACAATATTTTGGTAGGTTGATATTACAAATCCGATGTACTGGTGGAGTACACACTAGGAACCCATTCCTATTCTATTCTAGCAGCGAGTACATGCGCATATTGCACTCTTGCCCATCCCTGTATGTATCTGCTTTCTGAGACATGCAGTAACATGACCGAATTGTACTTTAGTAGCACTTGCACATTGAATGAGTGCATGACATAACTTTTGGGCATTCAACGTATGCCACGTTTGCTTAAACCAATCAGAGGAGGTTGCATGTCTGAGTAATTGAACCGCATTATTGTGAATTCCCTATCATCAAGGAGCTATTCGCAGCCCTAGCGGACAGGCACTCTACGGGTTCTATTCGCAGCCCTAGCGGACAGGCACTCTACGGGTTCTTTTCGCAGCCCTAGCGGACAGGCACTCTACGGGTTCTATTCGCAGCCCTAGCGGACAGGCACTCTACGGGTTCTATTCGCAGCCCTAGCGGACAGGCACTCTACGGGTTCTATTCCCAGCCCTAGCGGACAGGCACTCTACGGGTTCTATTCGCAGCCCTAGCAGACAGGCACTCTACGGGTTCTATTCGCAGCCCTAGCGGACAGGCACTCTACGGGTTCTATTCGCAGCCCTAGCGGACAGGCACTCTACGGGTTCTATTCGCAGCCCTAGCGGACAGGCACTCTACGGGTTCTTTTCGATGAGTTTGGGGAAGCATAGCCTGATTTCATCATTTGGGGGCAGGTGTTGCTCAGTGACCGTAGGTTGTAGTTCGTACTTAGTTTTAGGTGGAAACATCACATTTTCACTTCAGCAACCTTCCAAATTATGCTGTTAATACAGAACACTGTCCTGCCACTCATTTGGTTTGCTTTATCAAGCTCTTTCTGGATTTGCTCAAATGTTAAACTATCGCAATGTCAAGCACGTTTGAGTTAAAAGGACATTTAATTTATTAAAAGTAATGAAATAAAAATATATATAAGGTAGAGGGGCCATGGTAATAATTGTATGAATCCATTTTGTGGTGATCTTCACGGACATAGCGTCGCGAATCCTCCAAGGTATATAATGCATCCTATCCTCCACACAAGAAAATGTGCTCTTCTGTGTACTTTCAGGAATACGTTGTTGACAGTAAATATTAATTTCTAGCTAATAAAACAAGAGAGGAGGAGCATGCAGTCTCGAAAGAGTTGGCATTTAAACTTATTTCCGTTCTGAACTGTATGAAGGAGTTTTTTGCGAGGACGCCAGACCACCCAGGAGGGAAACCTCCCACTGAGCAGAAAAAATGAATGGAATTTAAATTGTCCTCGTTTGATAATGTGCTCTTGAAACCTAAGTTATGGTCGTGTAAAGGACACTTTGCTTCGCAGATGAACCCACAAATCGTTGTTTACATTGCTTCGATGACGTGTGATAGTGTAGCTGTGTTCTTGACGTGCTACAATACACTTTGGGGTCGATTCCGATTCGGGCCGGAAAAAGCACCGACCGACTCGGATCCGGAAAAAATACCGACCGACACGTACCAGTGGCGCCCGACACGCCAAGTACGATGCAAGCCGCGATAAATCCGACCGACACGTCAGGAAACCAAGCCGACCGACCGAGCCGCTCGGAAAATAGCAATCCGGCCGGAAAACACGCGAATCCAACCGACCGACACGCACCCGGAACAAATCCGACCGAATCGTACCCGCCAACTCCAACCCGCAAAGTACGATGCAAGGCGCGAAAACACGACCGAGTCGGACGGAGGACAAGCCGTACGACCGACACGCATACAAAACCGAGCCGAAGCAACACAATACACCGCGACCGACGCGTACGCAGCATACAAAACTGCACAAACACAGCGTGAACGAAACGGAAAACACCGTACGAGACCAATTCAGGGTCCGACTCGGTCACAAGAACGTTTCCAACATACACAAACAGCACAAAGGACAAATCAACCAAAAAAAGGCCAAACAAGCAATTACCAAGCCAATAAATACTGGGGGGTGGGGACAGAGAACAAAGACACACCCACAACTCCACCTATATAAAGGACACAAATCACTACCATGAGCCTTTGCAAATGCCATTTCACTGCCAGCACCCAAGAGAAAGCAACCACACACCCACAGCTCATCCCTCACACAAGCCACACACCATCAGCACACCAACAAATACCTACCTCACATACACCCAGCAAAACACACACTCACACACCCTCACCTGCACACCAACACACACATCACTCACCATCACCACCCATCACCATGCCCCCCAAGAAGAATCCCAAGTTCCTAGATTGTGAATTGGAAGTCCTGGTAGACGAGATCCTCAGGGTGGAGCCACAGCTGTTTGGCACTCTGGTCCAACAGACCCCCATGTCGCAGAAAACCAAGATGTGGGAGAGGATCATCAACAGGGTGAACGCCCAATCATCATGTCGGCGCACAAAGACGGACATCCAGAACAGGTGGTATGACGTGCGCAGGAGGGTACGGGACCTGCTGAAGATAGACTACATCAACAGCCAACATACCGGCAGTGGCCCTCCTGCCAAGCCAATATACCTCAGGCCCTGGGAGGAGAAGGTGCGGGCCATCCTTCCGCCAGTGAGCGTATATGGACTAGAGAACATCCCAGAGCCTGGTGAGTACACAACAAATGTACACAATAAACTGCCACAAAACACACACATCACTGTCAAGGGGAGAGTCAAACCATGCACACATAGCAATTACACAGCAACTAGAACAGAATCATCCCAAAATGTGTATGTCAGTCAGATAAACACAACACATGCCATCAAAAAAGTCACATCCAACTGTGCCAACACATGTACAAACACAACCACAACTACAGCTAGGCAGTGGCACAAATAGAACTAACACACACATCCACACATGTAGCCACCACAACAACACCAACACACAGTGAAGACCACTCAAAGTAAGGAATTCTGTGTATGCTGGCCAAGTCAGTGTAGCCAATAGCATCATGGGAGTCGCAGTCACACATATTGCCCCCCCACAACTGTCCCATCAACACCACCCTGAACCATGCTCACATCACAGGGAGTGGAGAAGGACTCACAAGATGGCTGACACTGGCTACTGCTGTGGGGAGCACAAGGCCCTGCTGGCAACTGTGCACCAACAAACAGCAGGACACCACTGACTGACATCCTGAGAGACAACTTACACTCCCTGCAATGCAAGCACGTTCCATGGTGGGCTATCTGGCTGGCTGGGTGGGAAGGGGGACTTGCAGCACTGACTATAGTCACCAGCACCTCCCCTCACACCCCCCCAACACAAACTCCACAGTACCCACCTGGTAGAATGCAATGCCCTCCATCCTAACACAAGATCCCACAAAGCACCACCACCCTGGGTTATGTTGTGTGAAGCACAGGGACACTCTTGGGACTCTTAGCCAAACAACTGCCAGGACAACACTCCCAGCCATCCTGTCAGCACAGCCAGCCCACCCCACAGGGAAGCAGAGTCAAAAGGAAGGAAGCATGGGCATGCTGGGAAGGGGGTGGAGGCAATAGCATGATGGGAGTCGTAGTCACAGACATAGCTCACCCCCACAACTGTCCCATCAACACCACCCTGAACCATGCTCACATCACAGGGAGTGGAGAAGGACTCACAAGATGGCTGACACTGGCTACTGCTGTGGGGAGCACAAGGCCCTGCTGGCAACTGTGCACCAACAAACAGCAGGACACCACTGACTGACATCCTGAGAGACAACTTACACTCCCTGCAATGCAAGCACGTTCCATGGTGGGATATCTGGCTGGCTGGGTGGGAAGGGGGACTTGCAGCACTGACTATAGTCACCAGCACCTCCCCTCACACCCCCCCAACACAAACTCCACAGTACCCACCTGGTAGAATGCAATGCCCTCCATCCTAACACAAGATCCCACAAAGCACCACCACCCTGGGTTATGTTGTGTGAAGCACAGGGACACTCTTGGGACTCTTAGCCAAACAACTGCCAGGACAACACTCCCAGCCATCCTGTCAGCACAGCCAGCCCACCCCACAGGGAAGCAGAGTCAAAGGAAGGAAGCATGGGCATGCTGGGAAGGGGGTGGAGGCAATAGCATGATGGGAGTCGTAGTCACAGACATAGCTCACCCCCACAACTGTCCCATCAACACCACCCTGAACCATGCTCACATCACAGGGAGTGGAGAAGGACTCACAAGATGGCTGACACTGGCTACTGCTGTGGGGAGCACAAGGCCCTGCTGCCAACTGTGCACCAACAAACAGCAGGACACCACTGACTGACATCCTGAGAGACAACTTACACTCCCTGCAATGCAAGCACGTTCCATGGTGGGCTATCTGGCTGGCTGGGTGGGAAGGGGGACTTGCAGCACTGACTATAGTCACCAGCACCTCCCCTCACACCCCCCCAACACAAACTCCACAGTACCCACCTGGTAGAATGCAATGCCCTCCATCCTAACACAAGATCCCACAAAGCACCACCACCCTGGGTTATGTTGTGTGAAGCACAGGGACACTCTTGGGACTCTTAGCCAAACAACTGCCAGGACAACACTCCCAGCCATCCTGTCAGCACAGCCAGCCCACCCCACAGGGAAGCAGAGTCAAAAGGAAGGAAGCATGGGCATGCTGGGAAGGGGGTGGAGGCAATAGCATGATGGGAGTCGTAGTCACAGACATAGCTCACCCCCACAACTGTCCCATCAACACCACCCTGAACCATGCTCACATCACAGGGAGTGGAGAAGGACTCACAAGATGGCTGACACTGGCTACTGCTGTGGGGAGCACAAGGCCCTGCTGCCAACTGTGCACCAACAAACAGCAGGACACCACTGACTGACATCCTGAGAGACAACTTACACTCCCTGCAATGCAAGCACGTTCCATGGTGGGCTATCTGGCTGGCTGGGTGGGAAGGGGGACTTGCAGCACTGACTATAGTCACCAGCACCTCCCCTCACACCCCCCCAACACAAACTCCACAGTACCCACCTGGTAGAATGCAATGCCCTCCATCCTAACACAAGATCCCACAAAGCACCACCACCCTGGGTTATGTTGTGTGAAGCACAGGGACACTCTTGGGACTCTTAGCCAAACAACTGCCAGGACAACACTCCCAGCCATCCTGTCAGCACAGCCAGCCCACCCCACAGGGAAGCAGAGTCAAAAGGAAGGAAGCATGGGCATGCTGGGAAGGGGGTGGAGGCAATAGCATGATGGGAGTCGTAGTCACAGACATAGCTCACCCCCACAACTGTCCCATCAACACCACCCTGAACCATGCTCACATCACAGGGAGTGGAGAAGGACTCACAAGATGGCTGACACTGGCTACTGCTGTGGGGAGCACAAGGCCCTGCTGCCAACTGTGCACCAACAAACAGCAGGACACCACTGACTGACATCCTGAGAGACAACTTACACTCCCTGCAATGCAAGCACGTTCCATGGTGGGATATCTGGCTGGCTGGGTGGGAAGGGGGACTTGCAGCACTGACTATAGTCACCAGCACCTCCCCTCACACCCCCCCAACACAAACTCCACAGTACCCACCTGGTAGAATGCAATGCCCTCCATCCTAACACAAGATCCCACAAAGCACCACCACCCTGGGTTATGTTGTGTGAAGCACAGGGACACTCTTGGGACTCTTAGCCAAACAACTGCCAGGACAACACTCCCAGCCATCCTGTCAGCACAGCCAGCCCACCCCACAGGGAAGCAGAGTCAAAAGGAAGGAAGCATGGGCATGCTGGGAAGGGGGTGGAGGCAATAGCATGATGGGAGTCGTAGTCACAGACATAGCTCACCCCCACAACTGTCCCATCAACACCACCCTGAACCATGCTCACATCACAGGGAGTGGAGAAGGACTCACAAGATGGCTGACACTGGCTACTGCTGTGGGGAGCACAAGGCCCTGCTGCCAACTGTGCACCAACAAACAGCAGGACACCACTGACTGACATCCTG